>VMDO01002017.1:0-151376 GCA_007922755.1 Pedetes capensis
GAAGAAAGAAAAGGAAAAGGAGGGTGAGGAAGGAATGGAAGGATAAGACTGGAGAAGAGATAAGAAGAAAAGAAAGGTGAATACAACTGTGTTGGAAAAAATTGTGGATATTTACTAACCACCATCTGTTGGAGATTATGCAGAGATTCTGTTGAGATCAACAAACTTATGCTCTAGTTATTGTTGTTTTAGTTGCTATTGAGTCCAGTCTGGTAATAGTGACCCTATGTACAACAGAAAGAAACATTACCAAATCTTGTGCCATGCCCAGCAATATATCAGTGCTTCTCAGCGATTCATAGGGTTTTAATGGATGAATGTTTCAGGAGTGGGCTGCCAGGTCCTTCTCCCAAGTCTACAGCACAAAGTGTTCCCAGGCGATCTCCCATCCAAGGGTTAACCAGGCCCCACCCTGCTTAGTTTCTGAGATCAGACAGAGATCAGATGCCAGGGTGTAGTAGACATGCTTTCATTAGGAGATAGGAATCAAATACTTACATTGCATATCAAACTATGCAATGAACGATAAAGGGGAATAATACTAGAGCTAACATAGGACATAAATCAGGCCTAAATCAATAAAAAGCTATGGCAGTAGACTGAGTAAACTCATTTTGTGGAGGGAAATGGTGTTGACTCTGTTGCAATGACTTTCTTACTCTTATTCAGCTTTACCAACATAAGATCAAGCATATAGACGGGAAAGAAAGAAAAAGTATTTAACTAATTTTGTATCAAAGAGTCTTTTGGAGGATTAAATATTTGCTTTATAGTTTTTCCTCTGGCCTGCATCCTCATTTTATTATTATTTACTTTGAGAAAAACAATTCTCAAAGTCTTACTTGAATATATCCTTTGAGAATCTCATTCCCCAGTCCCAACTCCAGAGCTTTCTTGTTAGGGTTGAAGTCTTGATACTAATGTTTGATAAGAATAAATAATGGAAATTCAATCCATTCAAAGTGGTAATGGTTTGGTACTTTGTTGTCTTTTCTAAGAAACATTCTTAATTTGGTGTGTTGAACTTTGGCATTACAAGTCCCTTTAGACACATAAAAGAAGCCAGTCTTTATAAGATGTTGACAGATGTTGTGATTGTTTTTTTACAATGGAGCTGAGTTTCCTATACTGCTGCATGTAATTAGGCATGCAGATAGAACTTTGCTCCATTTACTAGCCCAATGGGAAGGAGGTGGGGCAGGGGCCCCAAAGTTCTGCTTACTAAAAGGAAATACACTCTCTCTTTAACATGTAAATGTGTCTCAAATATCTACAGAAAAGAAGTTTGTGTTTTCATTTAAAAAATATTGCATAAAACTAAGTTTATGGTAAGGAGAATCTCTCTACTAATTTCAAGCAACTCTATTCTATCCATTTCATAAGGAACTTGGACAGTAAAGACATAGACACACACGATTTAAGGTCCAGCATTTTTAGTGCCCTAACAACATCATTAAACAGAATGCACTGTCTTGCAGTCTGGCTAATCTGAATATGCCCACCTTTCCTATTTTACCTATTTTATTCTCTGTTCTTTTGTACTTAGTACCGTGGGATCTAAAATGCCAGTGGCACTAAACAGTTGAATTGCCAGAGTTTTCTTAGGCAAGACAATCTCTCTCAAACTCTTGAAATTTTCTTTCATATACTTAATTGGTTTCTTTGTCTTGCTTTAAAAATCTGCAAGTGCCTAGACCCTTCACCTTTTGTGTATATAATCAGTTTCAAAATACAACTGGGACTTCTAGGGGCTAGGGACAGCACTCTCTGGTCTCCTTTCCTTGTAGGCCCCATTTGGGGCCAAATTCCAGTTTGGCTCCTTGTATGACCCATGTCACCTCCTTTCCACCAGACAGAAAACATAGAAATATACATTTAATGTGTGTTTGACTTATTCTCTATTAGAATCCCAAGCAATAGGATAGAACTGTGGAATGTGAGGAAGCAATTGAAGAGGACAGATGAGGAAAAGCGGCCCAAATCAGATGCAGGGCATCTCATGTGAGGACACGACAGGGTGAGGAATTCGGAAATACACAGGGTACCAGACTCTAATAACAGCAACTCAGAACCAAATGAGGATAGAGCAAATTAGCTGAAATTCATAGACATGTTGCTCGATAAGTTGGAATGAACCTACCTTCTAGATGTGTATGTAGTTCAATCTTACCTTTTTCCAGGCTTTTCAAGGAGGCAATGTCCCCTGCCAAAGACCAAAGAGCCATCCAGAAGTAGAGAGAACCAGAATTCCTGCTTCCTGTGTAGTAGTCCAGCAGTCAATGCACCAAGGAGATAGCACAGTATGGGATTGATAAAATAGTGCGGTGGGGATAATGAGCAAATATGCCAAAGCCTAATTCTACTACTGACTAGTATTGTCACCTTGGGCACAGGACTTAAACTTCCTAAAATTTAATTTTCTAATCTTTAAAATGGAAGTAGTGATACCACCACGTATTAGTGTCTGGTATATAAATGGCACACAAATGTTAAATCCATCTGTACCTCATTGCATCTCATCAAGCCCAAATTGCCCATATATGCAAGATCGCCTCCAGATTCAGTCATCTGGTCTGCTTTGTGCACCACAACACTGAGTGGCCCACATTTGACTGCAATAATGTTACTAGTAACTGTAACAGCATGCAGTGCTCCTTCCTACTGGTAAGAATACATTATGCTTTCAAACTAAAACTTGACAGGACTCTCACAGGCCATGCCAACACTTTGAAAATAAAACTCTTGAAGTTTCAACAGAAATATAGTTTTGAATGATAAGATGAAAACTTCTGGAACTTACTGCTTACATGGAGCTGCATCAACAATAAGGTTGTTATGAACTTGGGCTCCACACTGTCTCCTAAATGGATTAGACAAGGCTCACAATGTGTTAGACAGAAAAAAGTGACCCAAGAAGGCACTAAATCCTTAGTTGTCATCAGTATTTTCCCATATCAGCACTGAGATTTGAGAAGGCAGAAGGATTGGCTTACTTTATATATGTGTCTGATCCTTAATACTTAATGAAATATAGAATGTTTTATTTGGCTCCTATGGGAAAAAAGCTAACTGGGGCAGTTTATTCTTGAAATCAAATATCAGCAATCAAAATACCTTCAAAGCTCCTTAGAAATCAGAACATAACATTTATTAGAAAGTAGGTTCCCCAAGCTTATAGGTGGCTGTTAACATTGTTTTATTTCCTTTATACAAAAAGTAGAAATGACAGAGAAAACTCTCTTGACAGGAAACAATACCACTGACCTGGTCTCATGGAGAAGCTGAGCCAAAGCTGCCCATTTCATGAAGAAAAGAAAGTTCAACCCACATTGGCAAATACTCATGCAACTGATGAAATATAAATGGTGTCAGTGGCTTGGCAAATGTCCTGTGAGCAGGCTGACTTAACCTAATGTTAAAAAACATACATTTTCCCAATCATGCTTTTAAACAGCATCTTTAAAAAAACAAGTTGTATATACAGATATCACCCCAAGTGTATCTTATATAGTCTCAGACCATATATAAATTTAAGGCATTCTGATATTCTCTTCTTCTGCTGGTGAGGCATTATTGTCATGGTTCTATTTCCACAGTGGGTAGTCCAGTAATTTCCAATGGTATCCAAAGAACATCAGTGATAATAATAAAAAAAGTGATTTATAAGAAGAGTTCTTTTGACTCTGGCTCAGCAATATGCTTTATGCTGTAGGATTTCTTCATTTTTCTATTGATGTCATTATGCCTAAGTAGAAGAGAAACCACAGCCCCAAATTAGGTAAAACTATGGTCAAGTTACAAGAAAATGCCACTAAATTGCTCACCCTAAATGGAAATTATCCATCCCTAAACTACAGTGAAGAACACTTCATTCCAAAAAGCAAATTATTCTTTTTTCATATAAACTACTCTTTAAACAATAAAAGCAAAAGTCATAACAACACTCATTTAACTGAACACCTTTGAATTTGACCCTAGAAGTAATTTCTGAACCATATTGATTGGAATCCCAGCATCCTATGCTCCAGGGTATTTTATCTGTCAAACAAGATAGGATACATAGTACTACTTGTTAAATGGAAGTAAGAGACTTTTATATTTTATTTACATGGAATCAATGGTGACCATTTTTTTCCTCCAATATGCTTGAGTCTTAAGTTTGAGAAGAATAATTTTTCTTTGGATATATGATTACTCAGTAGCATGGTAAAAGACCATAAATAGGTAAAGCTATGGGAAAAAGGAAACTTTTTGTTGTTGTTAGGTGCTGTTGAGTTGAGTCCC
Organism: Pedetes capensis; assembly: GCA_007922755.1. Classification (NCBI taxonomy): domain Eukaryota; kingdom Metazoa; phylum Chordata; class Mammalia; order Rodentia; family Pedetidae; genus Pedetes; species Pedetes capensis. Next base: position 4,285 of record VMDO01002017.1, read on the forward strand.
ACTCATAGCAACCCTCATACAGTTTTCAATGGCTGATGGTTTTGGAATTGCTTCAGGAGTGGATTGTTATGTCCTTCACTGGCGGTGCTGGGGATCGAACCCAGGGTCTCAGAGAGTGCAGAACAGCAATCTACCAACTGAGCCAAACCCAAAGAGGAAACTAGGGCACAATAATGCTGTTTTCCCCTCAATACTTAATATCTAGTAAATCTGTGGCAAAAGAAGACAAACTCAAGTCTTGGAACAGGTTTCCTTTTCTTTTCTTTTTCCTCCTGAGGCAGAGTTTAACTATGTAGCCTGGGCTGGCCTTAAACTTGAGATCCTCCTGCATCAGATTCCCAAGTGCTGGGATTACAGGCATTTGCCACCATGTCCAGCTAGCTTTAATTTTTAAAATGAATTTCCCTTTGGCTAGAATGTGCTCATTCACATGAGATGTTAGTCTCATTCTAAGCTTAAATGCTTCCAGAAAAGAACTACCTCCTTGAGGTGGGCAAACCTGAATACTACTAAGTTTCATTGTGTTGCTACACACAACCAAACCAGACTGCTTCTGGAAATGGTTCTCACTATTGGGCTGGGGTTTAGCTCAGAGGGTAGAGCACTGCGCTGCAGTCTCTGAGGCCCCGAGTTCAATTCCCAGCACTGCAAAAATGGGAGAAGGGCCTGGCAATCCACTCCCAAGGCAATCCCAAAGCACCCAGCCATTGAAAACCCTATGAGGGTCGCTATGAGTCGGATACTGACTCAATGGCACCTAACAACAACAACATGAGGATGTCTTGGAGGCAGGAGAACCCAGTGTGGCTTTATGACCTCAAAATCATGCTCACTCACTGCTGTGGCTTGGATATGGTTTGAGTGAATCCCTTGAGGGTTCACGTGTTGAAACTGAATCTCCACTGTGGGGTTTTAAGAGGGTAGATATTTAATTCAGCTATATTGCTTAGAGGAGGGGCCTTTGGGCAGTGTTTGGGATTAGATAAAGTCATCAGATTGTAGATCCCATGATTATGGAGCAATGTATTCAAGAACTGGAGAGAAAATAATTTATATATAATATTCTTTACCCTGCCAAACACTCCTAATCTAGTAAATTGAAGATATTTTTAGATATGCAAGGTCTCAAAAAAACTTAGCACTTACTCACTTTCCTTGGGTGGAAAGATGTTTTTACTAAACCACAGCATAAATCAAGGTTGACGGGAAGGAAAAGGCAGGCCCAGTAAACAGAGTCTGCACAGGAGAGAAGTAAAAGGAATTCCTGAGATGCTGTAGGTGGGAGGTTTTAGAATAAAAGCTGTGCCACAGTACCAGGCAGCAGCAGTGCAGACTGCGCCAGGCAGACAGAGGAGTATCCATGAACAAAAAAAGGAAGGGACACTTGAAGGGTCTGAAGGCAACAGAAGATGGTTTTTTGTCTCAAGCAAAGTGTTTGGAGATAAACTGTAAACTAAGAAATCAAAACAATTATTTCCAGGGAAAACATAAAGTTATATGAGAAAGGAAATGCAATACATCATATCACATGGATCTGTTGTGATTAATATTTACATAGCTCTAATAATAGTAAGTCTGTAGCCATAGCACCACAGCATCCAATCTCATCTGATCTCAGAAGCTAAGCAGGATCAACCTGATTAGTCCTCAGATGGGAGACTGCCTGGGAATACCAGGTGCTATAGGCTAGGGAGAAGGACCTGGTAGCCCACTCCCAAAACAAGCTACCACTGAAAACTCTATGAATAGCATAGAAGTGCTGACATAGTTCCATATGTATGTATACATGTATATATGTAATATATATATACATATATACATATATATGTATATGTATGGAGAGAGTGAGTATTTGTGAGTATGTGTGTGTGTGTGAGAGAGAGAGAGAGAGATATGGAGGTGAAGGGAGGGGGAATATGGCTTCTAAAATAGAACTTGACATGTTTATTTTATTGTTAACATGAACTTTGGATCTAGACTGATCAAATTCAAACTCTGGCCCCATAATTTATAATCATCATTACTGTGTAATCTTGGGAAAGATACATAATCATCCATGCCTGTTTCCAGTGTGCAAAATTTGGAAAATAATATCTGTTACATATGTCATTGTTAAGATTAAGACAGTAAAAATGTGTAAAGCATCTGGAACATCCTCTGGGCTATTTCAAATGATATTATTTTTATCTTCTATAGTAGGATGCCAATAGATAAGGGAGGTAATATCTGAAACTGAATAAGAGATATATGAGAAGAATTGATGCTTTTGAATTATGGTGCCAGAGACAAATATGAATATACCATGGACTGCCAAAAGAACCAACAGATCTGTCCTAAAAGAAGTGCAGCCAGAATGCTCCTTGGAAGCAAGGATGGCTAGAGTGCATCTTATGTATTTTGGACATGTTTTCAAGAGGGACCAATCCCTGGAGAAGGGCATCATGTTTGGGAGAGTGGCAAGTCAACAACAACAAAAAAAAAGGGAAATCCTCAACTAGATGGATTGACACAGTGTCTGCAACAATGGGCTTAAACATAAGTAAGATCGTGTTCCTGGTACAGAATTGGGGAGTATTTTGCTCTGTTGTACATAGGGTCACTATGAGTCAGACTAGACTCTACGGCACGTAACAACAACAATAATCTGAAGCTGAAAATCTGTATGAGCACATTATTTAGTAATAACAAATACTAGAGAAAATATCTGAAGGAAAAGGAAGTGGTTGATTGAGAGGAGTGGGAAAAGGGAACATAGTCTGGGCACAGTAGATAGCCAATTTTTTTATAATGCTAGTATTGCTTTTATATGTATTTCTATCATCTTGATATTGCTGCAGCCATAGCACTGTGGCATCGGATCCCGTCAGATCTTGGAAGCTATGCAGGGTTGGGTCTGGTTGGTACTTGGATGGGAAACTTCAAGGGAACACCAGATACTGTAGGCTTGGGAGAAGGACCTGACAATCCACTCCCAAAAATTAATCCACCATTGAAAACCTTATGAATGGCTGAGAAGCACTGACAATAGTGATTTGCCTGTTGTACATAGGGTTGCTATGAGTCGGACACCAACTTGATGGCACCTAACAACAACAACATCATCTTGATAAAAATTAAGAATAAATATAAAGTTAAATAGAAAGCTTAGGTTGTAGTCTAAAGATAATATACTTTGGAGTTTGATGGGGTATTTCTGCCTTAATGTGGGGAGTGCTGTGTTCAAAAGCTCTCAAAGCCAGACATCATGGCACATGTCTCTAATCCTAGCAACTTGGGAGGCTGAGGCAGGAGGATTATGAGTTTGATCCTGTGCAACTCACAGTATGCTAGGCAGTCTATGCAACTTAGTAAGATCCTGTCTCAAAATTTTAAAAATGGGGAGGAGGCTTGGGGTTCAGCAGTTTTAGAGCACTTATTTAACATGCATGAGGCCCTAGGTTCAACCCCCACCCCCCCATACAGGAGGAAAAAAAAGAATCTCCAAAAGAAAGCCCTTTTTGCAGGATAAAAACCAGCAAGATTAGAGAGAGCTGAGTCTAAACCAAATAGAATGTTAACTTGAGACATTTATTTGATAATATCAAAATAATTTAACCCTCTCTGAACCCTTCAGTTACATAGTCCTGAATTACCAGAATTTAAAAAAAAGGGGGTAATTCTGGCATGAATTATTCAGATAATTTGCTACTCTTCAATTTCATTTTTGGATATGAAGTCACATTCTGAGTAACCAAAATTGAAAAGGAGAAAAAGGCTTAAATTTAAATAACAGCTTTTCAAGTACTCTAGTATGCTGATTCATCTAGGCACCGATTCTGTATTTCCATAGCACATGGCGACCAGACAGTAACTTATAGCATCCGTGGGAAAGAGTCCACAGCATGCAACACATTTCCACTGTTAACCAAAGAAGGGAGATCTTCCAATTTTTGTTATCTCTCTTATTAGAGTTTTTACTGAAAGCATAGCTATACATCTTCTAAAAAAATGGGATGCTGGCTCAAAACTTGTACTCAAAGTACCCAAACTGAAACTCATCACTGGAAAGTAGATTTGTGACCCAAAAGGATTGACATAGAGCATAGCATTTTTTTGTCATGTGAAATGACAGGCTCAGGTTTTTATTTTCTTCTTCTCTCTTACTTCTCTTTCCTTATTTTCCTACATTTCCTCATTCTAGCTTTGCCTTTCTCTAAGTATTTATGAAGTTCTTCCAATGTGCCAGGCACCAAGCTAGACCCTGGGAGTAAAAATAGGGTACTATGGTTCCATTGAAGGTCACTGCTCTCATGAAACTCTTATAAACTTCATGGGGCTTATCTAGTTTCCATTGTACCCTCTTGATTATAAGCTGCTTGAGTTCAGGCACCATATCTTATTCTAGTACAGCAAAATACATGGCTTAGAGATAAAGATGTTGAAATGAATGGCTTGGAAGTCCAAGGATATGGTGTTATATACCTGTGCTGATCTCAGTGTAGGCAGGAAAAGCCTAATTTGCTGGAGCAATGCTGCTTGATGAAGGTACTGGAGGGTGTTTAGGCAAAGTCCCTATTTGGTGTTTTTAAACTTCTACCAATCTATTGCTTCTTTGAAACCTCAGCCTTCTGAAAGTTCATAGACAGGCTCTGCTATCTATAGCCAAGAACATGCAGAAATAGGATGTTTGTTTTGAGACTTTCTGACTACTATCAAACTAGGATTAGCCTGCTAAAAGAATGCACCCTGGTGAGATGATTTTAGCTTCTCAGGTAGGTCTCCCTCTGTGCCCTCTACAGGTCATAGCAGGTGTCAGTCACATCCCCACAGGTTAAATAGATCATTCTCTTTTAAATGGATTTTGAAAAACCTTGAAATCTATGCAAAGTATTTGATATTAGCTCTTGGCTCTGGATATATAATTGCTAGCTGGCTAATTCACTGGCAGTAAAGCCCACACCAGCTGTGTTTATTGCTTCATGTCTTGTCAAGGAGTCTTCTCCAATGCAGGTGCTAGGGTGAAGAGTTTAGTTCAGTTGCTAGAGTGCTGCTCTGAACTCTCTGAAGACCTGGGTTCAATCCCCAGGACCTCAAAGATGGGAGAAAGACGTGGCAATCCACTCCCAAAACAATCCCAAAACAATCCGCCAAGGAAAACCCTATGAGGGTCACTACTAATTGGACCCAACTCAACGGCACCTAACAACAACAACAACAACAACAACAACCCCTCAGTCAGCAGTGTCACCATGCTCTGAGAGGGGGTTAATGGTGGTGGCCAGGGGTTACTGCCTTTTGCCTATTGGTAACTGGAATCAATGCTTACCTCATATTTTACAGATCTCATACAAACTTAAAGTCTGAAAAATGAATGCTTCATTGACATTTTAAGGCTAGTAATTGCAAACATCCCCTTGGAGATGTAAATCAACTTATCCTTTGTAAAAAAAAAGTAAAGATAAATCTGCTTGTTATAAACCAAGTCATCCTCTGCAGTTGAAATACACTGGGAAAGCTATTCAAAGTAATAAGGTTGAATCTAAATTTAAAGGGTATTGAACAGAAATTTAGATTCTTTGCTATCAAGCTGTGACCAATTTAGAAAAATAAAGAGCAACAGAAACCCCTCACAGAGTTGACATTCTTTAAAATGTTATATTTATTGTCTGTATTTTTCCCTTACCAGGAAAAATAAAAAATTTTTAGGAGCAAAACGTGATTCCAGTGTGTCCCCTGGAACTGAGACCTACTGTCCTACTCAGGACAATAGCAGGACTCTGCTGCTAGGGCCAGTTAGTAGCAATGACATTTTTCTCCACCTCCCACCCAAAGACTGAGCAAGCCCTGCTACCTGAGAGAGAGAAGCTCTTTAAGCAAATTCTTGGGTCAAGATTTGAAATCATCACTGATAGATGAATGCTTAGGGTCCTGTCCCTTTTACACTTGAGTCTGATAGGCAAAATGATGCAGATACTAGAATCAATTAGGTGTTTTCCATGCCAACATTTCACCCTAGCCTTAATTTCCCTGAGAAATCTTTATTTCCACTAGAGAGATCCATGATTTATCTAAGGAGTGGATCAGGTCTGTACTCTCTGCCCCTATATGATTCTGAGTGAATCAGAAAATCTCTTCTGTTCAATATGAAAAAATAACAAACAAACATACAAAAACCCTAGAAGTTCTACTTTTTATGGAAGTATATACAATAAAACCATGATAAAATATAGGTTAGTTTAGGGTATTGAGGGGAAGATTACTGATTATTTTTATTTCTGAATTTCTAAGGATTTAGTTCTGAAATCAAACCCTGTGACTACATGAAGCCAATAACATTGGTAGGTTCAGAACTGAGTCTTGGGAGGGACGCCTCTTAAATTGAGCGGGAAAGGTTAACCTAGTGCCAGATATCTGAGTGGCCCCATAAGCTCATTTTGTGCTCTGATTTTTGTAATCCTATTACAGTAAATCACTCAGCTTTGTTCTCTTGCATGTGAAAAGACAGGATGAAACATTTCTGGCAGGAGAATCTATGTGATACTAATTGTCTTGCTCCCAGTTGCTGTAGGAAACTGGAAGAAATGAGAGGTATTCCCCTTTTGGCTCCCAGGGTGTCTGCCAAGTCTTTGTGCTTTCTTGCCTTAGGGTATTGCTGGTGGCTTCTGTTAAAGGAGAAAAATAGAATTTTCCAGGCACTAGAAGACACGTCCAGTGTAGACAGTAAAGGGTACAGAAGTAGGGGCCCTAGGTAGAAAGAAACTGAAGTGGGCTAGTATCAATATCTGGGAGGGGAAAGAATATTTCTTTCTACTCCCTTCCCACCTGAGGCCCTGGGATTTCAGCACTGGCTACGATTCTCTGCCCTGGATGGCCAGAAGCAGGTCAAATACCTGCTTTCAATCTTATGTGAGCCAGACCCATCAGACCACTAGTTACCAGTAAACACTGAAGCTCCAAGGCTCTTCCCTCAGCATAGTGCATTAATGAAACTCCTGGATACCCCATAACATGATTGAGATTTAACTTCCCTCCAGACTGAGTATGGACTTAGAGAGATTTAAATTTGACTGAGATGAAGGAAAAAAGGAGAAAGATGTTCTTACACCTTAGTATTCTAAACTAATATTTGTATGTATAAAACACACATACACATGCTTCTTTGGAGGATTTTGAAAGAGGGCTGAATAGCGTGACATGATTTTTCAACTGTTTAAATGATTTAAAAGCAACAGTTTCCTCTTAAGATGCGCTTGGGGGCTTAACTCTTCTCTAATAAACCAGTCAAGAGACACTGACCACATGACCTCCCCTTGGGTTGCTCTCTTGTTCCTTTTCCCACTTCCTGCCTAGTTGGGGCATTGTGCATAGTCCAGCGCAGGGACAAACATTATCCTGCAGAAAGACTTCGGCCAAGGAGGTACCCCCAGCTCTGGGGACCTGATCCTTTTTTATGCATTTGCAGTTGTAAATGTTTTGTTTGGGAAAGACCCTTCTTTTATTTGTGGCTACTCTAAAGACTGCCTGCAGCAGTAGCCCTGTGGCATCCGATCCTGTCAGATCTCCTAAGCTAAGCAGGGTTGGGCCTGGTTAGTACCTGGATGGGAGAGCGCCTGGGAACACCAGAAGCTGTAGGCTTGGGAGAAGGACCTGGCAACCCCCTCCCAAAAATCAATCTGCCATTGAAAACCCTATGAACAGCAAAGAGGCACTAACAATAGTGTTTCCCCTGTTGTACAGAGGGTCACTCTGAGTCGGATACCGACTCAACAGCACCTAACAACAACAACAACAACAACAACAACTCTGAAGACTAGCTTTTAGACTGGAACTGTGGTTCACATTGCTGAGCTAAAGAAGTCTCAGAATGACAAGTCCTTGCTTCTCGAGAGATCAGCAGAATAGTGACGAAAGGAGCTTTCAGTCTCTAATCAGTCCTGAAATAAAGCTCCAGCTCTGTTTCAAAGTTCTGATTCTGATTGGAGGCTGACTCATGCCACCCATGACAGGAAATTTAATTTCAATACTTACTTGGTACTTGACTCCATTACAACAGAGACTGAAAGCCAAAGTCAACTAAGAAACACAGCAAGGCTTGCAAACTGAGTAGATTCTTCTGACTGATGCAGGAATAAGGCCCCTCCAAGGGATCCTAGCTACTTTTCTAAGACCTAGTTATTGTCTGTGCCTGCTTCTATTTGGGGGGAGAGTTGTAATTTTCTTCTTCCTCTTTGTCATCCTGCTGAAAGGTGCTGCAGGTCTGTAATTTAAGAGCTCATGCAATTCAAAGCAAGGGCATAGCAGTCCTGCACAACACATCCCCTGGCACCACGTACCGTGCATAGTTATGTAGATGCTCTTCAATCAGTGTGTTAGAGGAAAGATTGATACAGCTGCCATACATCTCCTAGAGAAGTGCAATTAGAAATCATCTGAAAACATGCAACAAGCTCAGCACATGCACAAGTCCTAATAAACATGAGGCATGCTGGAGACAGAGGATAGAAACATAGGATATACTTTAAGGAGCATGGGAAACTGAGGAGATGATTCTTTGACTACTGACCCAGAGAACCTATTAAGTTACTTGGAAGAGTTTTATATCAAGCAATTTTAAGTTTTGACATATTGAGCCCAAAATGTCTGGCATCTTGGCCACAAGTGTTTGTTTTCTAGATAAAACAAATACGTGCTAAAGTCCTTTATAACAAGGACAGTTTACAGAAGAAAATGATGTATAATTTAAAAATTGGTGTTCAAAAAATTAAAGAAATGCTTAAACTTGATTTAGCACCACAGAAACAATTTGAACAGTTCATAGACTTCACTGTAATAGGATTTTAACATTATAGTGAATAGTAAATTATGAAGATTCCGATGCTCCACTGGGCAGTTTATCTAGACAGAATAGGGGATGATCTGGGTCATTTCTTTCAACAGAGTTTTGCATTTTAGTTATAGTACATTTCTTGATGGCATGGGAAGTATATAGCATGCAGAAAACATTGCCTAAAAAGGTGTTCAATCTCTTATTCACTAGATGCAAATTATAGATTATAGTGCATAGGTTTCCTATAAGTGCAATTATAAAATGTTGTTCATGACACACTCCACCATCCCCTGTGTACTAGGAAGTACTTCAATCTCCGTATCCTCCAATTAACCCCTAGAGGTCTGTGTGGTGAGATGTCTATGTGGAGGTCCCTGTGGTAAATTCATTTCAAAGGTCATTCCAAACTTGAATAGTTAAAAGAAGTTAAAAATAGAAATGGAGTTCCTATTTATGTTCTTTTAAAATGAGCTTGGAACTATCCAGTCACATGAAGAGAACAAACTCATCCTAAGGCAGAATCAGTGCCAAGGAAGGACCTGATTTTGCATTAACTGATGGCTTCATCTTGTAGAAATGTCTCCCAGTGTAGGACCCCTAACACCCAAAGATCATTTAGGGAAACTGACGGAACTGAGTGTAACTTCCTGTGATTTATTTACCTCTCTTTCAGGGTATTTTCCAAAGGACAGCAGGGATGTGTACTCTAATATGACATGTTTCATTAGAAACATATGAATCTGGATTTCTGTGTACCCTTTTGGAATTTTTCTGAGGAGTCCCTCAAGTTGGCATAGGTCAACAATCTGTACTATTAGAAGCAACATAACAAATTAAAGGTTTTACAAGGATATTCTTCAAATAATACTCACTGCCTTATTCTTTCCTTTGCTAGGAGAACTCACAGGGTTTCCCTTGGCATCTGTTGTCTTCCTTCCAAGTGAGGTCAAGGGCAATGTAGAGGTCTTCAGCTGGTTGGCTGGTTGATAGTTATTATTATTGTTCTGGTTGCCACTTAAGGTTTCCATAATGGATCGAAAGGTTCCAAAAGGCCTTTTGAGTTGTTCCCCTGATTCGCTACCTGTGGAGGTCCTCTGGAGGGTCCTGCCCCTCTCTTTGTCTTTTTCTCCATTTAGCTCAAGGTTAGTTTGCTCCAGTTGCACCACAGGCTCCTCAAAGGTAACTCTGAGTTTCAAGTTCTGAGCTGTCCGGCGCTTAGATGATGGAGACTTGAGGGCACTCTTGGGACTTGTAGCAACTTTCTGGGCAGCAGTGCTGTCAGGGCTCGACTGAGTGGAGTCTCCAGAGGGCTGGCTTGAAGGAGCATTCCCTGAGCCTGGATACTGAGTTTCTAAGTCTGGTTCACTGCTCTCTGAGGTGGGAGATGGACTGTGGCCATCCAGGGATTTAGAAGCCTTGGTACTGAAAGGAAACCTGCGTCCTGATGCCAAGGAGTGTTTCTTTATCATCAGGTGTAAGCTTTCTGTGCTGTCCATACTCTCTACACTCTCCACAATGGGCTGTGGCCTGGGCCGGTCAGCCTTTCTCACTGGGGTATTTTTGTGGTCCTCAGAGTTGTTGGAGTCTGTGTCCGATTCACTCAGTGACCTCTGCATTAGCTGCCTTAGCCTGGCTAACTTTAGTTCCCTCTTCTCTAGAGGGATCTTTTTCAAATTTCTAGAGGACGCCTGAGCATCCTGGAATTCCAAAGAAAGCTTTTCCTGGGTGCAGACATTCTCTGAGATTTCTTTTCCCAATAACTGGCGTAGGATTTTATCAGAATCTTCCTCTTTTGCTTTGATTCTAACCCGGCTAGATGCTGACAGACTTCCAAGAACCTGAATCCCCTCTTGGACTCCTGGTTTGCTTTTGGCTATAGAATCATCATCTGTATCTGGAGCTTTCCATTGGGATTTCCTAGAAGCTGGTGAAGAGGGTGAACTGAAAGGAGGATGAATGACATATGAAATCATTTTCTACTGCTCTAAAATGACCCAGTCACAGGTCCCCTTTCATACCACCAATAATTTACAAAAGAAAAATGTAATTAAGAATAATTACTTAAATGATTTTCAAAGTAGCTTGCAAACACTCGACTCTAGCAACTATAGTCAAAGTATATCATTCCTCCTACCTTATGGCTATCACATTTGTCTGTTTTGTTGTTCACACATAAATTCTGAATGAATTTTCTTAGTTAATTCCACTTCCAACAACCTTACAAGCCCATATGTCCTTATTCCCACTTCATAGGTCAAAGAATGAAAGAATAAGAGTGAGTTGTGTATAGTAGTGGAACAAAGAAACAGCAGAGAGGAGATTAGCCCAGGACTTCCGACCCTAGGTCCACTGAATTTTTCACTGTGATATCTTATTTTTATTCTTCTTTGCGAGAATAAAAGGTTTTCTGTTGTTATTTTCTTAAAAGACTTTAATAAGAAATTTAGAAGAAGGTACAAAGATTGAAAATACCCAAGAATTCCTTACACCATGGTGGCCAGTATTACCTGGGTGAGGAAGGGAGTGATTTACCCTCTGATTTCTGGGCTTCTAGAAGTTGTTGGAGTTGGTTTTGTAGTGTGACACGCTCCACTGTCTGTCTGCAGAAAACAACCAAAACATGCTGATACGTGGCTACTGCTATTAAACTAGTAGTTTAAGATTTTTCATGATAAATCAGTAAGTTGTAATAAATTGAAAAGCCTAAAAATGTGCTGAATCTTTATCCTCATAGTTCAGAAATTTTCCTAAGGAAATAATAAAAAAATACCCAAATGTGGGTTTATTGAACAATATTAGTGAAAAACTGAGCAACCTAAATGCTCACCAGTAAGACTGAGTAAACAAATTATAATTATTTCTATAATGGTAGCTATTAAAGTGACAATATTTGAATCAGTATCTATAACATATTATAGGTTTATCTAATATATGTGTATACACAATATAGTTGCTTTGAATAAAAAATATAAAATACCATGTGTAGTATAATCTCATTTTTAAGACAATTATCTATATCAATAGGAAAAAAAATACGGATGGATATACTCCAAAATGTTACTCTTCCTAAAATTTTTGAAATTTTAAAGTATATCAATTTTTTTATCAGAAAAAACTAAACAAAACAACAAAACAGGCAACCTATCTCCACTTTGAGTAGCAATTAAATAACTTGCTATTTTCTTATATAAGGAGAAAACAATGTATGGCAATATTCTATTTCCCCTGGACATAAGAGTATAAAGCTAAGAGACGAGACGAAAAGCCATAGGTTACAGGAAGCAAAATTAATTTATAAAACACATATGAATTATTACAGAAGTTGAAATAAGTAAATCAAACTGGTTCTTACTTTACAGGAATAAGTAGTATTTACTGAGCTCAGTAGTACTAGTGTGCTGCTCTGAATGATGTACATTCACATCCTAATCCTCGGAAGGTGTGATCATGTTGCCTCTCATGACAAAAAGGGAAGTAAGATTGTCTACCAGCTGGTGTTAAAATAGTAATGTTTAACCTGGATTATTGGGGCAGCTCCGATCTATTCACATGAGACTTTAATAGTGGAAGAAGAGATCGATGAGTAGGTAAGAGAGATTGGAAGTATGGAAAAGACTTGACCCTTCTGTTGCTGGTGTTATAGATGGAGGAAGGGTCTGTGAATCACAGAATGTATCTGAGAATGATCCCATATGACAGCCAGTAGGAAAGTAGGAGCCTCTGTCTTACAGCTCCAAGGAACCCATTCTGCTGACACCTGCATAAGGAGAATAGACTCATCCTAGAGCCTCTAGAAAGGGATGCAGCCTTCTAACACCTTGAATTTAGTCTGGCAAAACCTCTACTGGCCTTCTGATTTACAAAAGAGAAAGATAAGTCTGTGCTATGTTAAGCCACTAAATTTATGGTAACTTGCTATAAGCAGTAGGAAACTAATGCAATTAGCATAAAAATGGTGGCAGCTCTTAGGAGCTAGGGCACAGAACTAAATGAATGAGTTATAAATGCTCTTAAGATGACTGCTGTGCCTTTGATCCTGGCTAGAGGAAGCCCATAATGCCTACAGGGTCTTACTGCACATACTCAATGACCATTATCTGCCTAAGTCTTTGAAGTCAGATTCTGATAATATCTTCCATAAACCCAATACATCCACATTGTTTTTCTCAGAAGCAGTGAGTTTTATTCCCAACACTTAATCCCCCAAAACAGACTAGTCTGTGATCTCATTTTATTTCACGTATTCTGCCAAACTCACCTACTGAAAATGTAATTATCTAAAGCAGGATCCAGTAAACTTTTCCTTAAAGGGCCAGATAGTAAATATTTCCGGCTGATGAGTCATATAGCTTTTATCACAACCACTCACTCTACCTTTACAGCATGATATTTTTGTTAGGTCCCCTCATGTTCGTTCTAACTCATGGTGACCCTATGTATAGCAGAAGGAAGCATTACCCGACACTGTGCACTGTGCCAAGCCTGGCACCATGTCAGCGTGTCTCTGCCAGTCATAGGGTTTTTGATGGTTGATTGTTTTGGGAGTGGGGAGCTGCGTCCTTCTCCCAAGGCTACAGCACCTGATATTCCCAGGCGGTCTCTCATCTAAGCACTTACCAGGCCAACCCTGTTTAGCTTCCAAGGTCAGATGGGATCATATGCCAGGGTGGTATAGCTGTAGGCTAGCATGATATTACCCTTATACAATACATAATTGGACATGTGTGGCTGTGTGCCAATAAAACTTTACTTACAAAAAACTGTGTGTTGGGGGACTGGAGTTGGCCCAGTTTATAGTTTGCCAATCCTGGCTTAATGAAGGAAGAAAAACCAAAAATACATTAGGTAGGAATGTCCAACGTTTTGGCTTCCATGGGCTGCATCTAGTAAAGAGGAATTGTATTGGGCCATACACAAATTATATAATTTGGTTAATATACATACATAGTAAGGGGATCATAAAGAAAATGAACACTAAAACTATATAATATCAAAAGATTTTGTGAGGTCACCTTATTAACTGTTGAACTGCCTATATTAGAGCATTCTATTCTCCGTGTTTTGCTAATTGGTAATGCACATCAAGTTTTCGAGAAAAAATACTTGGTGAGGGGCTAAAATAGATGAAGACAAATTATAGCCTGCTTTTTTTAGACATGGTAGGGTGGCCCAGTGGTCTAAATCACTGGATTAAGATTATAGTCTGTTTAGAGAGGATTTATTAGGTGTCCTAAATGAATCAGGACACAGTCAAAAAACTTTTTTGGAGGAAGTTGCGTTGACTGCTGGCTGGAATCCCAGGTGTAAGTGAAGAAAAAGGACTCTACTCTCTCAATTAAAAAGAAGCCCTCAAAAGGATTAATAAACATTAATTATAGAAAGAAAATATATAAGTGTATGTCTATTGTATGGACTTGTTGGGGCTGCTGAAACAAAGTAACACACAGTGCGTGGCTTAAATAACAGAAATTTACTATCTGACAGTTCTGGAGGTTGGAAATCTAAACAGTTTAAGATGAAGGTACTGGCCAGATTATTCCTCTCTGGAGGCTGTGGTAGGTTTTATTTTTATTTAATTAATTTAATTTAATCAATTTAACCAATTAATTAATTAATTAATTAAGACATGCCTCTCTCCTTGCTTCTGGTGGTTTGCTGGCAGCCCTGGTGTTCCTTGATTTGTAGATACATCACATCACTGTGATCCCTGCCTTCGTGTTCACATAGCAATCTCCTTGTGTGTATGTCTGTCTCCATGTCTAAATTTTCAATCCATCATTAGATTAGGACCCACTCATATGACTTCACTGTAACTTGATTACTCTTCTGAAGACCCTATCCCTAAATAGGCCTCATTCTAGGGGGTAGGACTCCAACATGTCTTTTTGGGAGTGGTATAATTCAACCCCAAACACCTAGGCTTGTCAATTGGGGCTTCAGTAGAGCTGGAGAATGCCATTTTAAAATAGTAACTATGTTTATTGACTATAAAGAGTTGGTATTCTAGTGGGAAGAAGCACATATTCCCACAAAATTCTAGATTGGAAAGTCTAATGTTTGCCATCTTTGGAAAACATGTCCACTCTTGCACCTTTCTATGTTACTCATGGGCTACAGTCTAAAGAGCACAATGTACTGTGGCTCTACCAGGTGGATTTCTCTGTTTAGTTTTGGTTTTGCCAACTTCACTGAAGTACATAGTAAGTGAAAGACTAGGATCCACAAGATAGCCTCTCATATTTTATATTGTCATTGGCCTAACTACAACTGTCTGCAGAATTCAGCTTTGGAGGAAACTGAAGGACTCTTGTCTGTGAGTGGACAGGTATAGTTCATCTGAGGATCATCAACAGACAATGCAGCCAAGACCCTGAATTCGCACAGTTCACCAATAAATCAGTTATGTAGCTCAAGAAAGCTTTCAGATTTCATTACAGGGAGACTAAAGAGAGTATTTCCAGATTTTGTTTGAGTATGAACTTTTAGGAAAAGTATTCTACTGGATCATGTTAAAGTTTCTCTTTATGGTCAGGCCCATATGCTGGAGGGAGTGAACACTGGTATTGTGTTTTTGGAAAGACATTAGGTATCATCTAGCCACATTTTAAATATGTATGCCTTTTGTTCTAGCAACTCCCTTTCTAGGAACTTATTTTTAGGAATATAAAGGTACATAAAGGCATATGTTAAAGTGTTCACTGTGGAAAAATATGTCATTAATTTATGTACATTTCCCCTTGAATTACATTGAGTTCTTAAAGCTCACCCTCACTTACTTGTCCTGGAGAAGTTTTGTTTAACTGGGAAGAGGATGGTAGGCAATAACCTTTTACTTTTTTAAGTTTTAAATTTTATTTCCGAGGAAAATTCTAACTCATAGAAGAGCTTATTTTAGGTACTGGCAAGGAGAGAGCAAGGAGACTTATACCTCTAAGGCAAGAGAGTAGAAGCAGAGAGATAAAGTATGTTTCCCCAGGCTTACAGAGGACACAGCAGCTCTGAGGCCTTGTCATAATGTTGCATGATTTACACTTCTAACCATTGAACGCCTCATACCCACCCTGGCCCTTTTCTCAAATGAGCTATATTCAGGATCTATAATCACCAATGTGTGAATGTGTACGTGTGTGTATGCTCTTGTTGTTAGTTTCTGTTGAGTTGGGTCGGTCCCTTAGTGATGCTATGTACAAAAGAAGAAAACACTCCTGACACTGTGCCATGCCTGGCACTATTGTCAGTGCTTCTCTACTATTCATAGGGTTTTCAATGGTGGATTGTTTTAGGAGTGGATTGCCAGGTCCTTCTCCCTAGTCTGTAGCACCTGGTATTCTTGGTGGTATCCCATCCAAGGACTAAAAAGGTTGACCCTGCTTAGCTTCTAAGATCAGGCAGGATCAGATGCCAGGGTGCTATGGCTGCAGGTGCGAAAGCGCGTGCGTGTGTGTGTGTGTCACTCAATGGCATCTAACAACATACAACAACATATTTATCAGTATACTATGTTACATATATCACTATTATATATGTGTGCATGTGTGTATATGTATGTATATATGTATGAATGTATTTTAAAGGTAAGACTTTGTATTTTTCCTCTGAAGTTTAGTTTTCAAAGTTTTTCTACCTAATCTGTCAAGCTTTCTTTGAATACTGATAGCAATTTTTGGGAAACTCCTCAATATGGGATGTATAATTTGACGGGTATAATTTTCAAGGGCTGACCGTGGCCCTTCAGGTGGGCATTAGCTCCTTAATCTTTGAACTTGCTAGAAACTGTCCTGATGGACTCTCCTCTGGCTACCCCTTTTTCAAGAATTTCATAGCAATTTCATGCTTCCTTGACATACAGATATAAAATGTGTAATAGTTTAATAATTACAAGGAAAGAACTGACTTTAATTAGTTATAAATTGAACATTTTTATTTTTTAAGCTAGTAATTATGGTTTGAAACTTTATTTATTATTATTTATTTTTTTCTAGTAATATTTTATTAGTAATTTTTTAGTATACAACTTTATGGGTCTCATTATGACACTTCCACACATGTACTTTATTGTACTTTGCTCATGTTAGAATGAACACTTCTATATTCTTGGGATTGATTAATCATCTACTTATTTTTTGCAATAAATCTGATTATGAGTACCAAGTTCTTATCTGTAACTTCCCAAATACACATTTTTCTTTTGAAACAATTGAGAAACTGGCCCATCTCTAGACTTTCTTTCTCTCTCTCATGCCCTTTATGATTTCCTAGAATATTAAGGACAGGAAATCAGAGATGATGTCTGTGTACCCTGTTACATAATCTGGCCTTGAGATGTGAACACCGACTGACACTCTTTTTATCCACTGATTAGGAAGCTTGCACTGCCCTTTGTGGCTTAAATATCATTTTCCCTCTGTAGTTACGGCACCTTCAGCATGAATACTAGCTGTAAGCACATAGGATAAAGGAAGAAAAGAAGATGTGGAGAATGCTAGGATTTTCCTCTGTAACTAGAACCAAGGGAGCTTATTTGACTGAAACCTAAGCACAACAGTGATAACTCAGACTTTGTTCTCACAGAAACAATAAGCCACTTACTCCTTTAGCTGCTTGGTTAACTTTACCACCTGTGAAGCCAGTGACATGCAGGTTTCCACCACCACTAGGTAACGGGAGCAAAGGGTATGCCCATGCCGCTCAGCACTCTGGGAGGGCTTTTCCCCCACATGGTTCTGCATGGTGACGTTTGCTCCATACTCAACCAAGGTCTGTCAGAAAATACAGAAACATGTGATTGCTTTGGGATCTCCTTCTGAGCATTATATTTTTATGACTACAACAGAATGTTGAATAAGACTTTTCTTGTTATTTCAAAGCTAGTTATTAGAGCCCATGGTGGCAGGTGTGTGTGTGTGTGGGAGTGGCATAGCAACACACACAAAAGAGAGCTAGCTGCTAGTGACCTTCCAGTGGTCAATGTCAGATGCCTCCCTTCAGAACCTAACAGGATGGAGCTGAACTAATCCTACTACTACCACCCCCTACCTGTAGCCTTTCCAGGGAGGGGCCTGGATAGGGGAGGAGTTTGCTGCTGCCCAAAATGTCCTTTCCTTTTTGAGGTGCGTGGTGCAATGTTTTTGGTGAGATGTTTTGTCCTTTTTGATGTTTGGGCTCCAAAAACTCATTCATAAAGTCAGAGATGCTTGTAAGATGGGGACAGTGAAGTTCTGTTTACGTGTTCCTATTTGCTTGGGCTCTGGTAACTGGTTATGGATGATACTTGGGGATCTCTTATTGAGCCTACTTGACTGGGAATAATAATAACACAAAAAAAGAACTGCAGAGAAATGGCACTGTAGAGAGTGACATGAAAGGGGCTGTGAAGAGCCCACATTCCCACCATGTGCGACGACAAGTTTATGGATTAAGCAGACTTCATAGAAGGGGCTTGGTGTGAACTTGTTTCCACCTTAGCCCAGCCAAAGAGGAAAGGGTTCTCTAGAAGCAGCCAGCAGTAGGGTGCACCATAGGTTAAAGGAATCGCATGAGGGAAGAGGAGGCAAATTTAGAGCCAGATCTCCCATGTCAGGTACCATGGGGAGGCCCTAGAGGGTTCTCTGAAGCTCCTGTCCATGCACCCACCAAAGTGTACACTTGAAGGTTGCCACAGACCATGACACTGACCACAGCCAGCTGAAGAAGCAGTGACAACTTCCAGGGAGGCCATGGCCTTTCCCAGTTAAGCAAAAAAATTTGGCTTTTTCTCTCCATCTTTCTCTTTGCCTTGAACATTGCAGCCCACAAGAGAAAGGGGAGAAGGAGCTAATGTAGTGGGGCAAAAGCCAATCATGCGGCTGAGCACAGTGGCACTTGCCTCTAATCCCAGGGATTTGGGAGACAGAGGCAGGAGGATTGCGAGTTTGAGGCCAGAGACAGTTGTATAATTTAGCAAGACCCTGCATCAAAATAAAAAAATAGAAAAAGGGGCTGGGGTATAGCTCAGTGGTAGAACACTCACAAAGTATGTGTGAAGCCCTGAGTTCAGTCAAAACAAATAGAAAAACGAAAACAAAATCCCAAAACAAAAAAACAAAAAGGCGATCATGCCTCACTCCTCATTACAAGGCCCTAATCTGGGCTAGGGGTGGCGTAGGGACATTGAATCAGAAATAAGGGTGAGGTTGTAAATTGGTTTAAGTAAATTTTAATAGTGAAAGGCAAGTGGAAAGTTATGGAATTTGGCAAAGGCATCATTAGTATGGGAGAGGGGCACTTGACGGAGCATGGCTGAAATCAACAGTTTAAAGGTACGAAAACTGCTTGTATTTATACTGGGATATTAATCTCCACCAAAAAGCTGTTACATCAATATTAACAACTATAGTTTGATATGTTCCTTGACAATATCATCACAAGATTACAAACCTCTAGATTTATATTGGTGGTAATGATTTTTTTCCATAAATAATATTTGTATTTAAATTCTTAGACTACTTGGCCTTAGAGGTCATTAAGGAACTTCATCTCCCTTTTGGTTTATGATTTCTCAGCATGAAAGGTCAGTCTTCCATAAAGCCATTGCCACTTGCCTCACTGAATGTCACAGAGATCCTGTCAGCACAGAGCTCTCAAAGAGACTCAAAATAAACACACACTGTTATTGCTCCCCTTGACTCTGACCTCTGCAGTTTTCTTCCCACTGTTTTCCTTTCTCAGTTACCTCCTCACCACCTACGGTCCCTTGCTCATTGTTCTCAGTCTTTTAGAATTTTTACTATTTTTTAAATTTTCATACCAGGTGGATAGAATCATTTCCAGGATTACCTAAGTTTCCACATCCATGGTATCTAGTGCCAAAACCATCATTTGTGTTAAGTGTGGTGAGGAATAGTCTGGAAGGACAGACTACCTCTTTTCACATACTAAAAAGAAAAATAACTAAAATCTTAAACAGAATTAGTGACACCAACTGGTTTTCTTTAGCTTTCAGTCACTTATAAGTTGATGAAAAGTTTATTTCAGAACGTTTACATATTGGAGTGTTTGGTTAAGTGGAAAAGTATAATTTTCAATCTTTATTCAATTATCTTTCTGCCACAAAAAGTAATGCTGCTCCTTTAATCTTTCCATGGATCCTGGTAAGGATTTAAATTTCTCTCCTTTCTATACTTTCCAACTTCTTATCATTTCTTTTAAAAGTTGGTGCCTTAACTTAGAAGATGCAAGCTATGCCAACAAAAATGGGAAAACATTCAGGTACTTTGAATATTTCCTCTTAAGTTACTTCTCCAAAGAGTAGTTTCAGGTGAGTCGATAGCCTAGAAAACTTTCTATTGCTATCTCTGCTTTTTGTTGCTATTAACCTCTTGCCTTTTATATTTACTGGTTTGTCATATATTCTCCCACTATTTCCTGAGTCAGCTCTATGTCTCGAAGCAACTGATTCTTAACCTAGTTTTCTGTTTCAGATATAGTCTTCCTGGTACACAGCAGGCTCCTCAGTAAGTACCTGTTGAATAAATGAGCACACTGGGCTTGCAAAAAAGGAAATGATATATATGTAAGCCAAGAAGAGTGTCACTTTTTTAGAGGTGGAAAACATGTTATATACACATTTTTAAGTGTTTGAAATTGTTGAGGTAGAAATATTTTCTCTCATCAGAGCCTTCAAGCATATGTTGTCAATTTCCCTTTCCCAGAGATGTGGGAACAAATCCATAAATGGTGGGGTATTTTCAATAACAGTAGTCTGATTGGTCTGATTCTGGTAGCTGTGATTTACTGGCAAAAATAAAATTATAGGACTGGGGATGCAGCTCGGTGGCAGTGTGTTTGTCTAGCATGTACAAGGCCCTGGGTTCAATTCTAGCACTGTGAAAGGTAAAAACTAGAAGCAGCAATAAATAAAATTCCAGGTCAAGTCCAAACTTCAAATCTGTTTCCCATTCAAGCTTTTCCTCTCCTTCCATAGCTGCTCCTCAGCTATCTGCTCCTTCACTTTCTCCTCCTCCTTCAGCCATCCCCAGTCCAAGCTCTGTCCCCAAGGGCCTCTTCAGGGTGAAGATGTCTACTGGCTTTTATGTTCACCTCCCCACTTCCTGGAGACCCCTGCTGGGCTCTCCTGCCAAGGGCTGTTCTGACACCAACACTGCATTTGGCGCAGCTTTGTGCAGTGCTGCATTTGGCTGGGGGATGAGATGCTGTCTTCTCTTCTTATAGGAACCCCACACTCTTGGAGTGATCCTCAGGTGGCTTGGGCAGGGGACACACTTCCCTCCCCTCTCCTGTGGCTTTGCTCCCCAGTTTTTGACATCATTGCACAAAGAGAACTTGGGACTCTGGATGGCATGTTGTGCTAGAAACATGAGGCTCCTTGAGCTGTTGAGGGCAATGGCTGACTAATCAATGCCCTGCCTACTCTGCCCAAGGCCTGAGAGAATCAAAATCTAGCCCCTCTAACTAATTCTGGGCCTTCCTGAATGCATTTGGAAAGCTCAGCTCTACTACAGAGAAAGTGGGAAACCACAGCGCTTGTGCATTCACTGGTGCTCCCTCTCTCTCGTTCTTTCTCTTGCCTACTACTCCTTACTATGAAGAGTTCTTCTAATTCATTCCTAGAAAATCTGTCTTGTTTTTCATATACCTAGAGAGGAGAGATGTGCTAATGGGGACAAGCATAATCTGCCACTTCAGAGACTGAGAAATGTCAGTCTGGTAGTTTCCGTGTTGTCTTGGGAACATGGAGGTCCTTATTATCTATTGTCCTCAGCATTGAGGCTTTAGAATAATGTTGCCACAGCAGGAAAAGTCTCTTTCAACAACTTCTGACACTCAAGGAGAAACTTTTGGGGCTATTTGTGCCTATATTTGTGTGGACTTTTGTAAATACAGATATATCATTACAATTCCTTACTGTCTACTATAATACAAAAGGTGACTTAAAACAGACATTCTCTCAGTGAGCCAAATTTCATGTTTTGTTTCATCTCTTGATACACTCCTTTCTGTCTGCAAAACAGCAGGGCTGTGTACCTGTATGCAACCGAGGTAGCCAGCCTGTGAGGCCACATGAACGGCGCTATTGCCATCCTGGTCCACTTCATCCAATGAGATGCCTTGTTCCTGCATGAACTGAAGAAGCCACAGAAGAATCTTTTCCTATAAACACAAGAACACTTGGGCTTAATGGAATATCATGCTTAGAAGTCAAATATAAAGGCAGAGGAAAACAATAATCTAACTTGTGAAGAGTACATAAAACCAAGCTTTCCATGTCAAAAGAAAATTCCCATTCAGTATGCACTGAAAAAAGTCCATGAATCTCAGATTGAAATGAAAGTGGATTGCATAGAGGATTTTAAGAGTAGGAAGCAACTTTGGAAAGGCTCTTGCTTTACTTACTTATTCTACGTATGGCAGAACAGATTCACAGAAACTTTGAATACTTCCTCAAAATCACGTAGCTAGACAGATTCAAAGTTGGGACTTAGAATCCAGGTCTTTTGCTTCCAAGGCTCTCAAGGTAATGTTTTTATGATTGTGTTAAATTTCCTGTAGGCTTCAAGCATATTATCATGAAGCTTTGGACTACCGAGATAATTAAATGCTATTTTAAAATTTATAACCTTTAAATTGTGCCTCTTAATCCCCTACCTCCTGCAATCAACAGACTTAACAAAAAGAGGCAACACCTTGAGGAGTACAACACAACCTCACTGAAATAAAACTAGAAACTTCTTGTGTTTTTCTGCCCAAACAGAAAGGCTAAGTTTTTTCTTTTATCATGTTAAATGGAAGAGACCAAAGCTCTAAACACAAACCTCTCAAAGGCTGTCATAGAGAAATCAGTATGTTTCATCATAATCTGTTTGCATTTTACCCACTGAGTATTTTGTGGTATTTTCATGTTATGCTTGGCCTTTGGAGAAAACAGGGGAATGGGATTTCACCATTTTAAAATAGAAGAATTAAATATAAAGTTAAAAAAAATACGAGAGTGGTAAAAACAACAGCATGAAGTTTAGTGGGTGGAATGTGACATTTAAAAAGATGATCATGTGTCTGAAATAGCCTTGAACTTTTTCTTCTTAGCCTTTTAAAGGATTTTTTCCCCAGTTATTTGCTTGGACTGGTCATGAACTTTTATACTTTTCTGGATTAAATTTGCATTCATCTTCTGAACATGCCAACTAATCTGCTAAAGGAATGCTGGATAAAAACAGCCAACTCCTTTAATGTTTCACCCCTTTTGTGGGAACAGGGGACTGTTTATGAAGGTATCTGAGACACAGCGACAGACTGAACATTTGTATCACACTTTTTCCAAATGAGCAAGCAGGGAGTAAAACCCCAAAAAAGCAAGAAGAGGAAAAATGTAATCAATGCCTACAATCCACCAAGAATGCACCTGAGGGAGCAGTGTTAGCTGCAAAAACAGACCGATCTTATAGAAAGTGAAGCCCTCAAAGGTCCCTAGAGTATGAGGCAGAGCAGATCCTCATGGCCAGCTCTGGGAGTCAGAAGTTGGATAAGTGTACTCTGATATGCTTAACTCTCTTTTTCAGAGGCAAACCTGGAGAGAGTTGTAACTGATATTTGAACCATCACAGGTAATACTTTCACATGTTGATGTAAAACTACTTCCTTTACTTTTCTGAATTGTTGTTGTTGTTAGGTGCCCTCAAGTCAGTGTCTGACTCATAGCCACCCTACGTACAATAGACAAAACACTATTGTTGTGCTTCTTTGCTATTCATAGGGTTTTCAATGGCTGATTGCTTTTGGGGAGTGGGTTGCCGGTTCCTTATCCCAAGCCTACAGTACCTGGTATTCCCAGGCGGTCTCCTATCCATGTACTAACCATGTCCGACCTGCTTAGCTTCCAAGATCTGACACGTGCGGATGCCACAGCTGTCCAGCTGTAGGCTTTTCATAATTGTTGTTGTTGTTAGGTGCCGTTGAGTCAGTATCTGACTCATAGCGACCCTCATAGGGTTTTCAATGGCTACTGTTTCGGGATTGCTTTGGGAGTGGATTGCCAGGCCCTTCTCCCATTTTTGCGGTGCTGGGAATTGAACTCCAGACCTCAGAGACTGCAGTGCAGTGCTCTACCAACTGAGCTAAATCCCAGCCCTTTTCATAATTAGGTAGGGGAAAAATACTGGATTACATTTATTTGGAAGTAGATTTGGTTGTATGAGGTAATCTTAACTCCTTAAAAATCTCAATGAGGGGGAAGTATCTCAGGATAAAAGACATAATCAACTGGTTTGCAGTCAATGGCTAAGACATACAGAAACTGCAAGACTGCAAGCTGCTATGTCTCTGCTGGTAAAAAAGATAGCCCCACCATATACAGAACAAATCCTCTTTAGTGGGTCATTTTCAAGTCTGGGGTGGCTTGGTTTAGTCCATGACATTGTACCATGGACTCTTCAAATCGAAAACTGGAAGAGATTTTAGGGAATTATCCAATTTATTATTATCCTTATTTTATAAATCAGAAAACTGAGAGTGAGGACAACCTTCTGTTCTCCAGTTTCTACCAGCTGCTTTCTTTAGCATGTAAAGCTCAAAAGAGTTCAAGATATTTAGAAGTGTTTTATTTATACCTTCTTGGCATGAAAATTTTTATATTTTTCCGACCCCATTAAACACTCCGGTGAATGTGTCTATTCTACCTGCAGAAAAATTGCCCTTAACTAAAATCATAGTGTTTTGACTTTTAGTAATGGAGTTGTAGGCAATGGACTACAGCATTTCATAACACTAGAAATGTTCTTGTTGTGGCAATCTGGAGAGTCTAGGACCCTTACCAGGGATAATCTGGGAGAATAAGATACATGAAATCAGTGGGGGTCTAGAAAGAGTTGCCCTGGCTCCTGAGGGTTCTCCAAGCCAGGACCAATCTGTATTGTTACAATAACCTGACTTCTTTTTTTATGACAGCAATTAGAGATCTTACCCAACTCAGTATGCAAGATTTACATAAAGAAGAACCATTTTCACTTGTTTAGAATAAGACAAGTGTTTGCCCAGCACCTCAAATTCTGTATTGTGTTTTGTGTGGAAAAATTTACTTTCATAAGATACACAATTGGTCTGCTCACTAATGTAGTATATGGAAATAAAAAAATCTTTCCTGTCATATCACAAAGAGTAGTACTACCAAAAGGGATTGTAGGACTATAAACCTAGTCTTCTAATAACTTGCACTTAGGATTTCTGAGATGGACGTGAAGATGGTTAGTATTCTTGGGTTTTGTGAAACGACACTTGGCATCCATTCTCAGAGATGTTCTGCAACTGATTCTGGAGGACATATCTAAGGAGATTCAGAGTCCTACAATTAATTAAATAATTTACTTATTCATTTTTTTGAAGTACTAGGGGTTGAACCCAGGGCCTCACACATACTTTGCAAGTATGGGGCACACCTACAGCCTATTTTGTATTTTTTGAGTCAGGGTCTCACTAAGTTATGTATGCTGCCTCTGGCCTCAAATTCATGATTATCCTGTCTCTGCCTTCTGAGTCGCTAGGATTATAGGCATGTGCCACTGTGCCTTGCTAGAGTCCTACAAGTTGAACAGTGACTTATTTGACAAATACTTTGTAAAGAGAACAGAATATGTCCATTTATTTCAACTAGGAGGGCCCGTACTAGTTCACATGTGTATTAGATACATACGCATCCGTGTCTACCTACCCTCTTAGACATTTAGTGCATATACTCTCCCTCTCTCCCTCCCCCTCTTTCCCCACCTCCACCCTTTGTGTGTGTGTGTGTGTGTGTGTGTGTGTGTGTGTGTGTGTCTACAGGGAGGAAATATTAAAGGAAGAATGCAATGTGAGATTTTCATTTTCCCAAAAGTATTGCTTTTAGAGAAGATCAAACGCAGTCACATGGATGGAGAGGTCCTTTGGTATTATTTCTGCTTCATAGAATAGCTTTCCAACTTAAATTTCATCCATCTACCCACACTTCCATCTATCTATTCAATTTGCATTTACTGACTGAAAGCTTCCTTTATGTAGTAATTTCCTTTTCTGGGGATTTTCTGATCTTTTGCAACCTGTTTTAATATTGTACTTTATGTGTTCCCAAAGGCAATGCAAGTTGTTTAAAGAGGCAATTAATACATGTAATTTATGAGATGTGTTGGACAAGGTCTAATTAAACACTTAATTGAAATGTATATCATGGTTTTATTGGTGGTATCAACAAAATTTCTAGTTTGTGGTAGAACTTTGGTTCTGAAGAAGTTAGCTTTGTTTTTAATCATAGATCATCACATCTAATATCCTATCAATTTTAAGATTCATATTAGATTTTGAGATGTTAAAATATAAAAAAAATGCTCAGCAATAATTTCATAGTATCATTTATTGTAAGAAAAATGTAGAATGTAGAGATGATAAAATGTGAAAAAATGTACACGTAAGAATTGATTAAATAGATTGAGGCTAAAACAATTCTTTGGCAAGTTACTCTTTTACTCTACTTATGGTGAAATGAGTAAATAAATACTACTGATAGCAATAAAAACAACAAATTGGAAGACGGCCAATAGTTGTAACAGCCAATGTTTACCTAGTGCCTACATTGTGCTGGGCCATGTGCTTTTCCTCACCTAGTCCTCAGAACAATCCTATGAAGCAGGTTCTATTATCCCTTTTATAAGGTGAGGAAGCTGAGGTCCAGGGAGACCTTTTCTTTACTGTTCTCTCTCCTTTCCTTTCCTCTCCTCTCTTCTCTTCCTTTCCTTCCCTTCCCTTTCCTTTCTTCTTTCTTAAATGATGCATGCAAGGCCACTGAAGTGGCCCTTGGTAGAGCAATTAAATCCCAGACAGCTTGAATTAGGGACCAATGTTCTTTTTTTCTTTCCTTCGGTACTGGAGGTTGAATCCAGGGCCTCGCAATTGCATGCTTTGCAAGTGCTGTACCACTGAGATGAATCCTCAGCTCCTCCCCCCCCTTTTTTTTTAACTTTTTGAGACAGGGCCTTGCTAAATTACACAGAATGCCTCTGGTCTTGAACTTGCAATCTTCCTGTCTCCACCTCCCGAGTTGCTGGGATTACAGGTATGCGCCACGGTGCCCGACATGGGACCAATGTTTTTTATGCTTCTGTTTTCCATCTTCAGAGCATGGACAACCACAACTGCTCATTTGCCCATTATCCCTGACTTTAAGTGACAAGCTCCCTTTGTGTCCACTGGGTCAAAGAAATCAGGTTTACTGCCTGTTAGTCTGTAGGTCGTGGAGCTCTGGGTCAGTTGTGCTTTCTCAAAATCAGTACTTGAAGAACAGATGGATGCTCATGCTAATCAAAGATTTTTCTATTTTTCTTTTATCTGCAATCATAGCACTTCCAGATCACTTACTTATTTTTCCCCATGACAGTGAAAGAGTAAATCAATGAAATAATAAAGTCCAGGTGGGAATATTTTGCCTTTCTAAGGTAAACCACGGGCTGGGATTTAGCTCAGTTGGTAGAGCGCTGTGCTGCAGTCTCTGAGGTCCCCAGTTCAATTCCCAGCACCGCAAAAACAGGAGAAGGACCTGGCAAACCACTCCCAAGGCAATCCCAAAACAGTCAGCCATTGAAAACCCTATGAGGGTCGCTATGAGTTGGATACCGACTTGACGGCACCTAACAACAACAACAACAACAAGGTAAACCACAGAACAACAATATCAACAACAACAAAGCCTGTGGAAACATCTCACTCACCAGCATGTCTGTTGTTACTCATAACCATTCATCATAGGAATTGCTGAGCATTTTCTTGCTTCAAAAACTGTCCTTTAAAAAACCCTGGCTCAGAGCAAATACAGGATTTAAAATGGAAAATCAACATTGTAGGCAAAGATGCTCTTGGTAAATGCTCAGTATTATGATATAGGTTGTTTTTATAGAAGAGAGTCTTGGCCAAAAGCTATGTGAATGATTCAGAAACAAAATGAATCACAGGTTTGATGCTGAACGTCACCCATGGCCCAGGGACCAGGGACCCATGCAGAACAGGATGATGCCTCCATATACCTGCAGGCAGGAGCACTGCTGGGAGAGCCTGGACTCCCCTACCTGAACCTTTCTGTTTGAATAAAATAGCCCAAGTCACACAGCCAGTGGCTTTGAATCAACACAGTTCTGTCTCAATTGTTTTGCCTGCAACACCCTCCTCCAGGGGCAGCCAAGCAGGCCTATCCAAGGACACCTCTGCTTGTTCCTGAGTCTCCCTGAGGCCTTCATCTCCACACTCCTTGGCTAGTTCTGTTAGGTACAATCAGGCAATGAAATAATTGCACCCTCTGAGACTTCAACTGTCAAGACGAGGAAGATCAATTCCTATCACCCAAAAATCTATCACTCCAGGATACCACTAAAAACTGCCGGCTACCCCTGTGGTACTGGTGTCTTTAAAGGTAATTTTTAGAAGAAAAAGAATACAAATTAGGAGTCAAATGGAGCCTATTCTTTAGGAATCTATAGAAGGGGCAGAGGCCAACTAAAATAAACAGAGAGAGATTTTCCTTAGTACTATCCTTTTGAGAGGTATTTACTGAAGAAACACAACCAGAGTACACTCAAGTGCCCGCTTGATGTAGAAAAACTTGCATGTGCTGAATCCATTAGAAAACTGGTCAATAACAGTTTTCCTTGCAAAAATATTAGCCTTGTAATGGTTCCAAGTTCAGCATCTCTGCAGGTTACCTGTTACGTAAGTGGCTGTGGGGGATGTAGGGTGACTGGACAGACTTCGATCAAATAGGCTTCCACATTTTCCACTCAGATAGGAATGCTCTCCCAAGGGTGCGCTGGACTGCTCCCTGCCCTCTTGAGATTGCATATTAGGTCATAAAAATGCTTATCAGCTTGAAATAACAACCTCAAGAGGGATATTAGCATGAAGCAAGCGTTTGACACAGCTCTTCCAAAAGGTCACTCATTTCCATATTTTCCTCTAGCTCAGCCAAGTAAGCTATACTATCACCCAGCCAGTCCCACAAAGGGTATTTTTTTTTCCCGTTCTATCCCAACAGCTTAAAAATTGTGA
Organism: Pedetes capensis; assembly: GCA_007922755.1. NCBI lineage: Eukaryota > Metazoa > Chordata > Mammalia > Rodentia > Pedetidae > Pedetes > Pedetes capensis. Next base: position 33,146 of record VMDO01002017.1, read on the forward strand.
GAAACCTGCCGTGAGAGTTGAATAAAGAAACTGGCATATATAAGTGACATTTCCCAAGATAAAGAATGTTAAACACCCAATTATTTACTTTAGAGTCTCAGGACAAGCAGCCTTTCCAACAATATCTGTAAGTCCTTGTTAGGCTTTAAATAAGTGAATGAAATCAAGGGCATGAAGCCATTATTCACATAATTTGATAAAATTATTTAATACTGAAAATGACTTATGATGATTATTGTTAGGTGCAGTCAAGTTGGTGTCCAACTCATAGTGACAGTTCTGCTATTGTCAGTGCTTCTCTGCTAATCATAGGGTTTTCAATGGCTGATTGTTTTTTGGGAGTGGGCTAATGGGTCCTTCTCCCAAGCCTACAGCACCTGGTATTCCCAGGCAGTCTCCCATCCAAGTACTAACCAGGCCCGATCCTGCTTAGCCTCTGAGATCTGATGGGATCGGACACCACAGTGGTTACAGCTGCAGGCTTTATGAGGATTAGCAGTGACCAAATTCTTGTGATCATTTGAAATTTCTATTCTTCCCTTTGTCAGTATAAGCAAAAAAGGACATCCTTAGCCAATGCCTATTAACTATTATTGGTTGTTTTTAGGACACAGTAGATGGAGACTAGTAAGTACTATGTGCAAAGAAAACAGAATATAATATTTCAAAGACAGTGGCTTTTACAACTTTTAAATGTTGTTCCTGTTCCTATTTTCCATTTCATAAATTTGTACAGTTGTTTACTTCATTGAGCCTTCAGAGATACCCCAAGGATCACAATGTATTGTTATGTAAAATAGTAAAAAATATGTTCTTCAGCAATATCAACGCAAGTGTGATAACCTGTTCAAATTATCTACACAGATGGGCCAAAATAGAATCTGGCCCTAAAGTCACAGCACCTGACATAAAATCTAGTCTTTGCTTTGACTAGCCATCAGATCATGTATAAGTCATTTAACTTTTTTTTTTTTTAGTCTGCTCGTCTATACAACAGGGATAAAAACAAGATCTCACAGGGTTGTTTTCAGGATCAGATCATATACATAAAATTCTATGGCATGAAACATGGCAAACATAGGAAACATGTGCATGTATATGTGGGTATTTAATCAACATTGTTTAAAATATATATTAATATCTATATTAATTGAAGTTATTTTGGCACAAAATAACCTATCAGCAAGTATGACTCCTACTAAAGAAAGACTGTGGTGATATTCTTCAAACTATTTTGAATGTGAGATTATCATGCTTGAAAAAGCATAATCTCTTGTTGACAATACTACAATTTACTGCCACTGAGGAATTTCATGAAGCCAAAGAGGATATGGTTATACATATGAGAAGCAACTTTCTTTGCCACAAACAAATATGATTAAATCTGTTTTAATCGGTGCTGACATTATTTTTTAAGACCAAGATTAGCATTTTGTGGTCCTCATGTTTTCAAAAGATAATTTATAATAATCCATTTCAACAGGAGGTAGGGATTTAATATACTGGATTGTGATCTGTGTACACTACTTAGTGATGTTGAGATCTTCTAATATAGAAATTAGTAGTAAGAGTTATCTAGTTTGTGTGCTTGCTCATCTTTAATATAGTGAGACTCCCCTGATTAATGCCTCATGATTTTCTTTTTAAACTTTGGGTCCATAAAATATATCATTTTTATTTTTGATAAATGTTAAAAATATTTATTTTAAAAAATTTAAAAATAAAAGTCACTTTTAATTCCACCCTGAGCGATACTGACTATAAACATGTTGTGCCACAGTTTCTTTTCTAGTTTTATTTTCTATTTTTCTTTCTATCTCTCCAAAATTCAAGGCTGGTACTAAATTACAGGAACAGTCTTATATCAGATATTTTAATTTACATTTTAAAACTTTTCTTCATTAAAAAATGGGGCAATAAAATCATTGTTTGTAAGTCATTGGATATATTTGTGATGGTTTACCATGCTTGAATTTTGATGAAAAATAAAAAAATAAGTAGATTATATGGCACACAAAAGGAAATCCTTAAAAACTTCATACCTGGCCATAGCAGCCTGCGTAATGAATGAGGCTTGGAAAGTCCTTAGAACAGCTCAATTCTGCAATGGCTTCTGTTTCGCTCACCATCCAGCGTACACACTCCAATTGGCCATTCTGGATTTAAAAAGAGAAAGAAAGATAGAAATAAATTCAAAGTAATTCAGGCTCAAAAAATATCTCAAAGATAGTGACTTTATCAAGAAAAAATATCATGTAAATTTTGGTTTTGGGGTGGGTGCAGTGGTGCACACCCATAATCTCAGGGACTTGGGAGGTGGAGGTAGGAGGATGGCAAGTTTGAGGCCAGAGGCAGCCTGTCTCAATTTAAAAAAATAAAAAAGGGGCTGAGGGTACAGCTCAGTGATAGAACTTTTACAAGGTATATGTAAGGCCCTGAGTTCAGTCCCCCAGTACCAAAAAAATTTTTTTTTTTGTATTTGGCTTGCATTGATTTACCATATATAGATATCACCTGTTATATTTGTGATCTGTGGTTTTGGCTCTCAATCAGTGGCAGAGGTTTTACTTAAATACCTATTTATAATTTTCATCAGTTATTTAAAATCACTCTATTGGGTTAGTGGTGTACCTCTGTGGTAGAGAGCCTTCCTAGCATGTACGAAGCTCTGGATTCAATCCCTAGCACTGTAAAAATAAATAAATAAATAAATAAATAATCACTCTATTGAGACATAATTTGCACACTGTAAAAAGTACCATTTGTAATTGTATACTTTGGTGAATATATGTATGTCAGAATTCCCCAAACTATAGAATTACAAGTGATATATTTTATAGTATGCAAATTATGCTCAATAGACTGTATGTGTGTGTGTGTGTGTGTGTGTGTGTGTGTGTGTGTAAACACACACACGTACCTGTAACTTCAAACAAGACAGAGAACATTTCTATCATCCCCCCCAAATTTTCTAGCACCCTTTGGCTCTCATCCTTCTCACTCTTGCTCCCAGATAACCATTGATAAGATTTCTGTCACAGTGGATTAGTGTATTTCTTTTGTGTCTGAATTCTTTCACTCAGCATAATACCACTGAGATTAATCCAGGCTGCTGCTTGTATCAGTGGTTTATTCCTTTTTTGTTGCTAAGGAGTATACTATTGCATCACTGTATACTAACTTATTTATCCAATAACCTGCTTGTAGACATTTGGGTTGTTTCCATTTGGAGGATACTATGAAATAAGTTGCTATAAATATTCTCTGTGAATATAAGCTTTTATGTTTTCTGGACAAATACCTAGGCCTGCAATATTTTGCTTATTTGGTAGATGTGTATTTTGCTCCCTGTAAAGCTGTCAAACTGGTTTCTAAAGTGGTTGTCTACTTTACATTAGTACTAGCAATAGGTGTATATTCTTGTTGCTCCATATGCAAGCCAACATATACTACTGTCAATTGATTATTCTTCAGTTAAAGTTTCTAAGATAGAACAACTGTTATCCAACCCCCAAACAAAACATATTTGAAACAATAATTTTAATTAAGTAACCAGATAAATATCATAATCAAAAAATGTAAAAAATTTAAAAGGGAAATATTCTTATGAAAGAGTCTTCTGTCATTTATAAATAGATTCAGAAAGTAAAACATCTACAACTTGCACAATTTTTAGGAAATCAATCATTTTTTAGGTTCATAAAGGGGCAATAAAATGGAAGCAGGCAGAAAGAAAAGAATGAGATTTTCTTGGAGTTTTTGTAAAGGTTTTTATAAAATCAGATATTATTCTCATAATTTTTCAAAAATTAAACTTCTCTCTCATATTTAAACCATTATTAGATTTTTACTCTCAGGCAGTCAGAATTTTAGAAAGTGAACTACACATGTAAACCATTACCATATAATCCACACATATTTGTGGAGAGTTTTTGCTACCATTTATAGAGTAGTGTGATAGGTATATCCTAGTGATTAAGACCCAGACAGACTCTAGAATGGATTTAAATCCTTAGTTCACCACTTAGTTACAGGACTTTGGACAAGTTTCTTCACCTCTCTGATATTCACTTGTCTCACCTGTGAAATAGAGATAATAGTAACTACCTTATAACATCATTGTGAAGATTAAATGAGATAAAACATGTAAGCTTATTAAGCACAGAATACTTATTACTATCGACTATTAGAATGCTTACTTGGATTACCTTAGTAACGTTTTAAGACAAATGAGACACTTAATTGCTTTCCTAGTTTTCACAGTGTGGGGTTTTAGCCCAGAAAAAGAGTTACCATGGGCATGGAGCCAGGGAAGGATTCAGAGAGGATAGCATTTGAACTAACATTACAGGTTTATTTTCTATTTCTTTATTTTAGAATCCTAACAGTTGACTTCTCAAGGTGAAAAAGTATATTCTAAAAGCAAGACAGAAGAGATAATCTGTTTACCCTTCATCTTCTCCTACTTGAATAACAGAATTTCAAGTCAACAATTCCCAATTATTCACATGCATATTCACTGTTCTGTCTTTTTGAGTGCTGTGCCTCAAAATGATGCTTCTGTAGACTATGTATACTAAAATGGTCCCATATAATTACAATGGAGTTGAAGAAGTACAGCACATACGGTATATAATGGTTGATATAAACAGCTATGTCACGGGTTTATGTATTTACTATATTTTCATCATTACTTTAGACTGTGTTCCTATTTATGGAAACTAGTTGACTGTAGGACCGTATGCTGCAGTACACCAGCAGCAGCCTTATGTGTCTCACGTTTACCATGTGCCTTGATTACTTGGAGGGGCCACGTTCAATGAATGGCACCATCTATGTTTGTGTAAATTCACTCCATGATGTTTGCACAAGGACAAAATTACCTAACAATGCATGTCTCAGAATATGTCTTCATTGTTAAGTGAGATGTACCTGTGTGCACATGATCAGGTGTGTGCTACTGGCAACCTTTTCTGTGTTCTTTGCTGTCCTGGCAGGCTGGTCTATTTGAGAGGGTTCCCTATTCCCCTGGCTTCTGGCTGGGTTTGGCAGATGCGGACCAGTGGCAGAAGACCAAGAAAGGAGAGTGAGTCTGAGGTTCCCTGTGCTGCTGGCTTCCCTTCTATGGGGTTGCCCTTGGCCAGATGAGTCCCTCCATCAGTAAAAAACCAAAAGTCAGCCAGCCCTTTCTGCCCAACCATCTCTATCTCAGGTTCTCATAACTGTTCCTTTCCCAACCCATCAGGCTTCAGGGTGGTAACTGCCCTGGCTGTTTCTTACCCGGGGACACTATCCTTTCCTATGTGGACTTCTTCCACTCCATCTACATTTTTGTATATAATCTCTTCATGTGGACTTAAATTTCACAATGAGTGTCTTGTCTAAGAATTAAACAAAACAAAATAGCAACTAATCCCCACTATACATTCCCTCTTAATAAAGAAAGGAATGGGAACCATATTGATCATATATGAAGGAAGATAGTTCATATATATTGGCATTTACACAGAACACAGAAATGTGAGGCAACATTTCTGATTTTAGTAATTTGAGTCTCCTTCTGGATTGTTGTAGTTGTTGTTAGGTGACATTGGGTAGCCTATTACTATTTAAAGGTCTATTTTTTCTTAACTTTTCATAAAACCAAGTTGGTTTTGTTGATTTTATTCATCATTCCTCTATTTTCTATCTAATCTATTTCCATTCTAATTTTTATTATTCCTTTTCTACTACTTGCTTTGGATTTAGGTTGCTCTTCTTTTTCTAGTTATCTCAGGTAGAAAATCAGGCTGTTGATTTGAGATCTTTCTCTTTCCTCTCTCTCCACTTCATAAATTTCCCTGTCAGCATAAATTTAGCTGCATTCTATAAGTGTTGGTATATTATTTTTTCATTTTCTTTTACTCCAAATACCTTCTAATATCCTTTGTGATTTATTCTTTGACAATACTGAATATTTTAGAATGTGATAATTCCACATACTTGTGAATATCTCAAATTTCCTTTTGTTATTGACTTATAATTGCACTCTGTTATGATTGAAGGACATAACTTTGTATTTCAATCCTTTTAAATTTATTGAGATTTGTTTTATAGTCTAACATACGATTTATCCTGGAGAATGTTCCATGTACATTTGACAAGAATGTGTACTCTATTGTTGTGGGATAGAACTTTCCCTTAGATGAATATTAGGTCTACTTATTCAAGGAGGAAACATTTTAAAAGAAAGTGCTGTTAAAAAGACCGAAGGAAATATTATATCACTATTATGAGTTTGAAACCAATATCATTTGCCATAAATATAAATACTGAAAAAACAAATAAACAATATTATTAAATTCCAGCAGGAAATTTTAGCTTGCCAAAGTCTTGGGCCAGATATCACTCACTGTATGTTAAGAAGAAATGTCAGAAATACTACATGTTTTCTTCCATATGTTGAATCTAGATTTTTTAAAAAAGACGTGAAAGTAGAAAGGGGGTCATCTGAGCGAAAAGGAGCCATGAGGAGCAGGTAGGGGAATAAGACAGGGTGAGGGGAGATGAATATTATCAAAATACCCTGTATGCAAGCATGAAAATGTCATGATGAAACTCATTATTTTGTACAAATATTATATGCTGATAATTTTAAGAAAGAATGTCAGTGAAGAATCTGAAATCACCTTATCACTGGACCAACACACTGCCCTTGAGCTTAATCAGAATGAATCAAAAATGAAAAGGGAACTAAGGTTAATTCATTCCAAGTCTGTTTAGCTGCTAAAATAATTTCTTTAGCCCGTCCCATTTTAGAAAACAGACTGCTTTAAAAATCACACCTTTTAGAAATCTTTCTTCCCAATTACTTTGTTTAATCATTTCCAAAGGGCACTCAATATTGTCATGAACTCCCAAAGCATCTTCTCTTAGGTACTACAGAAAACAAATTGTGCATGTAACTGGCACAATTTATTACATTCCATTTAAAGAGTTTACGAGTGGGCAAGAGATGTTCTTAAACTCTGCTATGACTTTAAAGCCCCTTTCTCAAGTAATCTTTTTTATTTGATACTCTGTCTCTGATTCTGCTTCCTGTCGGCCAAGTTATACTATCCAAGAAACTTCTAACCATTTGTACTGAGTTTTTCTTTAATAACAGCAAGGCTCTCAGAATTGCTTAATGAGGTGAAACACCAAAAGTTGGTAACTAGTGTTCACAACATAGTCCTAAAAGGAAAAAAACAGTGACTTCTTAGGACCCTCAACTGTGAACATCAGTGTCTGTCAAAGTGTGTTGAATGGACTGAGGCAGGACATGTATTGGGAAACATTTCCAAAGGGAGTGGCACTTGTTATAAAATATTTGTACTTACAGATTTTACAAATTCTAGACTAAATAATGAAACAGAAGAATACTTTCATTTCTCAAATTATTGTATAGAAGCAAAGTATGAGAAGTCCAAGACCCCAAATCTGTAAGAGTGTTTGAGTCTTATGGGTATGATATGCATTTTTCATTCAAACAAAACCAAGAAAAGAAAATTGGTTATTTAAGTTTGCAGACCTCTTGTATGATGGCAAAACTATGCTGACTGCAGGAATTTAGGAATGAATGAACAGCTAATATATGGATAAGGTAGAAGGTATTTATATTGAATGTTGGCTTAATGACTACTGTTTCTTACGTGCATTCCTACTCAGAGATTTTTAATCTATCAAAACAAGCACTAGGGTATGCATATAAATTAAGAAAAGTTTTCATCCAACTACATAGTTGATGAATGTTCAATAATCTACCATTAGTCAGGAAAACTAAGGAGACCCATATTTTATAAACTCTAAAACAGCAAGGCAAATGTCAACATTCACTGGCATTATAAGGGTATTGCCATTGACATGTCCCCATTGATGACCACACCCTACCTGTTTTCACAAAGGACTTTGTTACAGGACTAGATCTTGAATTTACCTTCCTGATCTGGTATTATTGATAACTAATGTATCTGCATTATCTAACAGGTTGTCAGCTCCTTAAGAATAGGTACTATGACTTACTCAAATTTGTGTCAACAGTACTTAACACAGCACCTGTTGAACTAAACTCTACTGAACCTCAACTTCACATTAGATTCCTCTTTCCTCATGATGGCTGCTGCAGCTCAGCTATTGATCTGACCTGATCTGACCTGGCATCACTCATAACCAAATGAAAATTTATCTACTTGTTGTTATTGTTGTTTGGTGTCCTCCAGTCAGGTCTGACTCATAGCAACCATATGTACAATAGAATGAAACATTCCCTGACACTGTGCCATGCCCGGCACTATGTCAGTGCTTCTCTACATTCACAGGGTTTTCAATGGCTGGTTGTTTCAGGATTGCTTTGGGAATGGATTGCCACATCTTTCTCCCATTTCTTTCCATGTCCTTCTCCCCTTTCTGAAGTGCTGGGTATCAAATCCAGGGCCTCAGAAAGTGTAGAGTGGCATGCTGTCAGTTGAGCCAAACCTCAGTAGGGTCATAGATTTCTTACATTATAAAAAATTATTTTCTATGCTATTTTTGACATCATACTTTACAGTTGAGCACGATTAAACAAAATAGAACACATTTTAGTATATAAAACTTTACTGACTGGTAAGTTAGTTATAAAAATTCAGCTTTACATAGAAGATATATTAGGGGCAGAACAGCAATTTATTATTTTCTAAATGTAACATGTTCTTTAGTGAGTTCACAAATAGTTTCTTTAGCTAGGAAGTTCCCTAGTCAATATCAATATAATTCCATTTATAAAAAATATGATTATCTACCTTTTACAAGACAAAACTATTATGTAAAACAAAATACACATGCAGAAGTGCCAGATATGTTATATTTCCCTGAACTTCATTTCTGGCTTTTTTAATAAATATGACTGAATTCTCCATTTATTTGCCAAAATCTTTAAAGTAATTTTAGCTTAATAGCTAACTTTCTAGTGATATGTTATGTTTCACAGGGGCCCTAAATACAATGCTATAAAAGTGCATATTTTCTTATATCATGGTTTCTAAGTTTTAACTCTATTCCAATTGGCATTAATTTGTGTGGTTTTTGACAGATAGAATATTGTGCTCTGCAAGAGCTAAATGCAAAATCCACACTGATATTCTAAACAACTCTTGATACTGAAGACATTTAATCATCAGATCTGATCCACTAAAAGCCCACTTTATTATCTGAAATACTCCTGAGTGCTATTATCTCTTAAAACATACCTTTTCCTCATTTGTCTTGCTCATTATTCTGAAGTTAGGAAAAAATGACACAGACTTTGATAGATGCAATTGTGGCTAAAAATTTAAATTGTAGTCACCACGAATAACAAAATTTCTTAGCACTGCAACAGATGGTCTTCCTTTCTCTTTACTAGCTAATTTGAAGTTTACCCATATTAGACAACAAATGGGAATATAGTCTCAAAATCTCAAGCGACTGAAATGATTAATCTCTTACATGTAATATGTTCATTTGCTGGTTGTTTGATAAATTACTCTCCTCTTCCCACCTTCTAACACTTTTGGCTCACAAGGAATCTTACAAAACAAAATCTAACTTTTGCTGTGGTGGGCCCAGCCCCCAACCAGTCACCTTGATGGCCAGGCCTGCAGGAGTCAGCTTCTCCGTGTTGCGCTCACTGAGACAATCTTCTCCCATCAAGGAGGTGAGGTGCTGCAGACATTCTGCATGCCCCTGTGATGCAGCGATGTGTAACAGATTGTTCCCATTTTCATCATGAATTTTGTCGAGATTATCTGCAGCTAGGTGCGGCTATATAAATAGTAACGTCAGAAAATTTAAGTCAATGAGGCAGAAGAAGATTGTTGGGGGTTTACTCTGAGCATGGGGAAGAAGAAATGAGTTTACAGAAACTTTGGTGGCAGAATGTGGATCTAGTAACTCAGAAGTCCTCACTATTATATTTTTGTTAGAACATGCTGTAGAACACGAGTTCTCAAGGGACAGATCTTCATGTGAGCAGGGTAACAGGGCTAGGACCAATGAGCTGTGGAGGGTTCAAGTTGGCTTTCTATGCAAATGCAGTGACATTTTTGGTAACTGGTAGGCTCCCTGTGTGTTGCTCCAACTTTACTGCTGAGATCCTGAGGGCAGGAGCTGTGTTTCATCCTCTGCTGTAGGTTTGTTGAATAAGTGAACTACTTGCTTGCATTGTTTGCTTTGCTTTGAATTGTCAAGAACTGGCTTTGACTGGAAACTATATCATGAGTGCTGTGCCTAGTGCTCTCATAGATACCTCTGGACATTGTCACCCTCAGTCACTCCTGGGGGCATCTGGAGGCTACTTAGACTTTGGTTTTCTCACCTGTTGTGAAACTTATATCCTGAGTAGGAAGTGATTGATAGAGACTATTGGGTGAAATGAGTGGTGTTAGCATTTGAGAAATAAGAAAACATGAGGAAAACAAAAGAAAGGAATAAATCAAAGAAAATTAGAGGGAAGAGTGAGGAAAAATAAGAAAAGATTTTTTTCAAGAGAAAAAAGAAACATTTTACTTGGTAAAATTGCTCGGTTATATATTGTCCTATTACAATACTCATGATAATCAACCAAGAATATTGTACTTTATCTATGTATAGGTTTACACTATGTAGAATACATTGTTAAAACACAATTCTTTTCTTGAATGAGACTTTAATTGGCATCACAGTATGAGCCCAGGCTTGCTACCCTTTGATTTGCGTCTGGAAGCCAGGAAAGAACAATGCAGGCAGATGGAGTGCTATTTCACTTGAGCTCTCTTTGAGCCTAAGCAGTACAGATTTTTCTTACATCATGTTACTCTGTGTCTGGAGTCTTTGGAAGCACTTCTTTATGCTCCCTAGACATGTAGGCTAGAACTAAGTAAAAACTCCATCTGGGTCAGAGGGCAATCAAGCTCTAGGGTAAGCTTCTATCTGCAAATGCTTTCAAACATCCTGGTCCAACTATTTTGAATAAGGATCAGGATAAAACAGAAGACTCTCTGTTCCCATATCTGGCAGGTCCACCATAAGCAAGGAACAGACAGCCCCACAAATAACTGAGTGAGGGCACTGGGAACCATTTGAAAAGCATGAAGAAAGACTTTAAGAGTCAAGTGAAAAAAAAAGCTAGGATCCCTTGTTTTGTTTTTAGATTAAATGTCTTTATTCCAGTTGAATTCATGAAAAGTTAAAATGAAATAACACTCCTTCTATAGCCATTTGTTTTCCTGTATTAACCTCTGAACTTTTTATTTTAAAATTCAAAAGGTCACATGTCCCAACTAATGCCACAAGTAAAGGACTAAACAAGTGAAACAAAGACATCGTCATTCTGCTAGAAAAGGAGCTGATAAAAATGGAGTCTCTAGATTATGAATATGTATACCAAGCTAGATTGTACTCACCAGGAGAGAGATCTGTCCTTCTTTAACAATGTTCAAGATGCTTTTTACTTTTTTCAGATACTCATTCCTTTCCTCTGGGCCGTGGGAACTGGTCCGATTCATGCCATTGACCTGCTCTTCTAGTTTGGGTTCTGTTGGGGAGGATTGCAGGTGGAAGGCCCTGAGCTGGCAGTCTGGCAGCGTCTTCTCAATTTTTCGACTATGTGGATCACTAAAGGCCTTGTTTAAGAAGTCTTTACTCTGGTTTTCTGGGTCATACACAGAGCCACATTTAACCAGAGGAGGGGAGCTCTCGGGCTCTTCAGCAGAGAGCTTGTGCTGGTCACGGAGGGCAGCTGGTGCTTTTCTCAAGTGAGGGCTTTTCACAGGAGAAAGAACACAAAATGGTGTCATGGTGGATGGGGAGTTCTCACTGCTTCCTGTAGAGCAAGCTTTTCCAGAAAGGCCATTGACAGTTGTGCATAAACCCACAATTCTCTTTTCTGAAGTCGCCTTCGTAAAAGATGCCAGCTGTTGACTGGATTTAATGTAAGGCACATCCAGAATCTCATCCATGTCAAGGTCATAATGCTCCAGTTCACCCAGTGTGGTGGTGGGCTCGGAGCTCTTACCTGGCAAGCCCCCAACTCCATCTTCAGGGCCAAGCTCCTCAGGCTGGGGTCCCTGGTCAGACTCACCCCCTTTCTGGTACTCCACTTTATGATTCTTTTGGTCATCACTTTCATTGTTCTCCAGAGTCTCTGGTTGATGCTTTAGTGGGGAAACCCGCTTCACTGGGCGGAACTTACTGTATACATCAGCAATTCCTGTGGGCTTTTGTGTGTTTGTAATGAGAGTTGAGACACCACAATTCCAGCTAGAGCTAGAAACTTTAAAAAAATTAAAAGAGGGGAGTATTAAATTGGAATGCTGAACACATCTTGGCCATACAAGCACACAGAGTTCATTCAAGCTATGCTCAAACTAAGCCCCTGCATAAGGGGGATTCAAGATGAGCCAAATCCATAAAAGGAACAATTCTTACTTACCACTGGAAAACAGTGAATGATAAAAGTTGTGACATACTCAAAAGTAATTGAAGTAGTAATAATGGTAAAAACAGAAAGCTAAAGAAAACAAAGACAGACAGATATTTAGGTTAATTCACTGGATAGACCTATATTGCTGGCCATATTTAAACATTTGTCACCACTCTGAAAAACAGGATCAGAGATGACACTATCTGTGCTAAATGTTTTTCCAAATTAATTAGGGAAAAAAGAGATATATGCATACATATGTACATACACACGCATGTATGTGCATACACACACCTCTAATGCTTAAGAAGTCCCACCTAAAGAAAGGGTATTATTTATTCAATGCAATCATGAACTCAAACTATGACCTACTGGGTGGCTCACTAGTTTTCCATTATGCGGTTAGAGAAAGAACAGAAAGGAATGAACTGGTCAGAGGTTGACCTGACCACGGGAGACAAGCCATTGTTGAGTAAGCCCTACCCTATATTAAGCATCTGAGTCAATCATCATACGGGGGCATCTTATAGTGTTTTCTGTCATATAACAGAATATACTTATACTTCACAACCTAATGCACTTATACTTCCTAACAGAGAAGTTAATATTTAATGGTGCTTTCTATTGTTGGGAAATCTAGAAACAAATAAGAAAAAGAGAAAGTTGTAAAGTAGGGATAGGTAGGCAGACCAGTTTATTCTCATTTCTGTGCAAAGTTTACATAAAGATTGTGTGCTATTGGTATTTGACCAAGTGCCTGGTTGAGATGGAGTGGGAAAAAAAGCAGCCAGGGATATTTGGAGGTGAAAGATAAGAACCACTCCCTCTCCCAGGTATCTTCAATGCAAGGCTGCCTGGCACCTCCTCTCAGAGCTAGTAGATGAAGAAGCAACAGTGTCCTCATGCAAGATGGTGCCAAAGAGGTGAGGTTTCAGGGCATGCTCTCCAACTAGGGACCCCCTACCATCTATCTGTCCTCCCTGGAAGCACTGCAAGTGGGTGAGTTTAACTCCAATGCAAGTATATATGTGTGTTCTTTGCTACTTTGCACAACCAAAGAATGGAAAACCTAAGAAAAGAGTGTGTGCTCAGGTCTATAATTTCTGCAACAGTCTTGGGCTGGGATTGATTCTTGGGGTGAAAGGGCTTCTTATTAATGCTCCCTAAATTTGGCTACTAATCATTCTTCCTGCTGGGATGTGTGCTAAAAGGATTCATGACTCTGAGTTCTGACTCCTGAATGGACAATGGTTTGGCATGTGGTTTCAGGGGGTCTGCACTATGCAGTCCACCCCTGAGGCCTTTCTGGCTTTGGCATTTTAGAATCTAAGAAGATAATATACTATGAGCTGTGGAAGGGGAGTTGGTTTCCCTCCAATAAGTAACATACAACAGAGAATGGCCAGAAGAGAAGGAAGGGATCTAGATGGCCTCAGGCTGCTGCTTCTCTTCCCTTTTCTTGGCTGGAGTTCTTAGTTGTATGCAGTGCTTGGCCCACAGCAGATAATTAGCAGATGCAAGTATGTGAATTTGAATCTCACTTTGCACAACTTATTAAATCCTTTTAAATGCATAAAGTGAATCCTTCTGAGGGATTTACAGCTTAATTTCACAGGGGACAAAAATCCTGTTAATAAACTCAGAGGAGTGATAATCACCAGAAAAAAAGCTATATTTTCTTGTTATTTATGAAATGTAAATATGTAAAGGCAAAGACTAATTCCAGTTGGTCCCTTATAAATTTAAAAGTTTTCTATCTTTTATATGATTTTTTTCTCTCTGAAAACATGAAGCTATGAAAAATTAAGTCTGCCAAAAATTTCTGCCAAGCTTTTCTCTCTTCCTTAAGAACACATGGTTACTTACTTATATAAAGCCGAAGAGAGATAGTGGCCATAGAGTTTATAAGGTGTAAATATGCATTTAATTTTATCCATCAATCCATCCATCTTAAAAGCTTTAAATATAGTGGAAAAAATATATATACTCATGGACATTTCTGAGACCATATTTATTGCTAGGCATGAATTTGCTAGTGTTTTGCCAATCGCCTTCATTTCTTTGGTACTTCTAAAAATCATGCATCTCAAAATGTATTAAAAAACTTAAAGCCACATGACTGAGTGGGTCAATACAACACATGCATTGTACCGATGTATTTATATATTGTATAAGGTCAGGGGTTCAAAGGGCTACTCTTTTATGTTGGCTTTATTTACATGTGAAATTTTTTCCAAGTGATACAGGGAAATGGATACCATATGTTTCCCAGCTGTTTTGTTCTGACAGGAGCCATTAAGGACGCTCTATGGAAATGAATTCCGTCTCAGTCTTATGAAAACACACTTCTTTTCACAGAAGGGTCTAGAAACCGAAGAAGGAGCATCAACATTTAGGGTTGTTATCATTCCTCTTATTCAAACCTATGACTCTCTTTTAGGCTCAGGGTGAAATATCTGTTTTCTAGTCTGAGTCTTGACTGACAAGAAAAAGCTTCAGTCATGAAAAATGGATTATTTAATGGGTTTTCATGAAAATGTTCCAATTTATTGCTACATTATGTACTTGGATGAGAGGAAAGGAAATTTTATGCTATAGACAAAAGACAAAATTCAATTAGTTTATTTCTCCTAAGCTAGACAAGCATACAACACAAGAAACAGGGATGTTAATGACTGGCAAGATTTTTATGTCCAATTCTGTAAGTCTACCAAAAAATTCACTAACACTGGTGTTCTAACCCAATAAAACAATATGTGTTAAATATAATAAATTTCTTATCATTCATGAAAACAAAGCTCAGACTAACTATGGTCACCAGGAAGATTTTTGAGGCTAAATTTGTTTTCTGAGTATCATGAATGAATTCTTTACACACTAACAAAATTTAAATCCCTAAAAATTTTATATTAGATTTTTAGAAGCTCCATGGCAGAAGAGTATCTATGTCTAACTTATTTCTTTATCCCTCAAAGCACCCAGAAAACTGCTTACCTAAGTAGGTTCTTAATGACTTTTTTCCTAAATGGATTCATTTTTAACATTTTATGAAAGTAAACATGCCTGATGTGCCTTAAACCTGTATGACTGTGTCACAAATTTTCTAAAATGGTCAGTAAATAAATGGACATATTTGATGCTGATTTATGGACAACAATCTCTTATAAACTAGGTGACATTTGCAATGCTTCTGAGTGTCAGCAAGGAATTTTTAGTTGCCTGTTAACCATCCACACCCAGCCATTTTTCCAACAAGAATTAATGGAGACCTAGAATGTGAAAGCATCTGTGATAGGGAGCATATTCCAATCCAGGTGTCTCTCTCTCTCTCTCTCTCTCTCTCTCTCTCTCTGCGCTCTTGCCTTTTCCTCTTCACCCAATCAATTCACAACCACACACACTGGACTCTTCTTCCCCAAACATATTCCTCTTGATCCTGGCCTGGATAACCACATGACCATTTACGCAGTCTCTCAAGTAATTCCTCTCCAAGGCACTGTTGATCCTCCTGTTTCCTTGACCCCTGCTCCACGTCCCTCAGGCACTATCTTATGGCTTTATCCTAAGCCCCTCTTGAATCTGAACTGTTCTTTTGATCCTCACTGCACTGCATCCCCCACAGTGGGACCCTCTCCCACAGCCCCTACAAAGTTTTCCTTGTTTCTGCTGCTCTCCCTTTCCAGTCTTTCAATTAAGTTTGATTTTGTCACTGAAAATCAGCTCAAAAACCTCATGTGGCCCTATGCCTTCTAAAACTGTATTTCCCCATATGTGGGATGCATATCTCAGCTATGTCTACAATGGCACACAGAAATCATGCTAAATACCCTTGATTTGTAAAGAGTGCTATTCACCTTTCAATCTTCTTTCTTCCTCCTAGTTATTTTAAGGAGTCTCCATTTGGAACTCCTTTAGAAAATGAGACTACAGGCTGGCCTCAGGCTTGGAGGCTTTCATAAACACAGAATTAACAGGAATGTTTTAAGTCTATCACATTCATTTTAAGGATGACCTTTAATTCACTGCACATAACATGGGTTTTCTTTTTACAACAATGAAAGAAAATTGCTTTGAAAAAAATGTTTAAAAGTAAAATGTTTTAGAAAAATATGTTAAATAAATAATAGTACAAATGTTATACAGGCAAAGTAAAAACAACAGAAGTAGGCTTTGGACATAACATACATTGTGGAAATGATACTAAAATCACAAGGTTTGGGAAACCCTGGCTTCCAGGTTAATAGCTAAATTCCTTAGCACAGTATGTAGTAGTTCTTTCTGGGGGGATATGCAGGGGGCAGTGCTTGGAGTTGAACCCAAGGCCTTATACCTGCTAGGCAAGTGCTCTACTACTGAGCTATGCCTCGGGCTGTAGTAGTTCTTTTATTCATTTTCCAATGTACTGTCCCATCTCAGCACTCATGGTTCCCAAATCACTACTTTTCCCTGCTGCTTCCTTGCTAAATTCATTCTTTGTGGATATGCTGTGATCTTCCTTCATTGCTCCTACCCTTGGGCTTGTTCTGTTTCCTATATTACCCCTGCCATCTTCTCTGCCTGTGACTCGGGCTCAGGGCACAAGATTCCATCAGGTATTAGCTCATTGATGCACTTTCTCTGACTCTTCCCAGGGAAAAGCTGCTCCTTGCTTCTCAGTGCCCTGGTAATACCTATCCTGCCTCAAACTGGGCAATGCCAAAGGCAATGCACCTATTCACTGAGCATCAGTCTCATCTTCTATCCTGAGAGTACTTCAAGGGCAAAGGTTGCTCAAGAACCTACTTTTGTTTATAGCCGGTCCTTTGTCTAGCACAATCCCTTGAAGATATTGGGCTCAGTGGCTGAATCTTTCAATGAATGAGTGAAAGGATGAGGGAGGGAGGGAAAGAGAGAGAAAGGAATGAAGGAAGAAAGGAAGAAAGGGATATGCCAGACCACAGATGCAAAATATAGTAAATATGAGTTTTATCACAACGAGTCAGTTCTGCTATACTGTGGCACCCTGTGCTGAATATTTCGAAGATAGTGTTAGTAAGCTATTGAAGATGTTCAAACCTTTAGGAGATGTACTGCATACTGAAGTAATTTCATCTGTTTCCTACAAGAATTTCTAACTCTGAGCTTCCTCAACTGCAGAATGAAGAGGCTAGACTATATGATTGCTAAGATTTGATCCACCCTTAAATTTTTATGACTGTATGGAATGTCTACAATGTCTACAAATAACAGGGCTCTTTTTTTCTGACTGACTCACTATGAAACACTATAATTCTCCAGGATCCATGTATTTTACCAAATCCTCACAAATTTATAATTATGAGGCAAAGCTGATTGCTGACACAGAAAAACTCTTTGGCTCTTGGGCCTGATAAATTAGTATTTTCTTAAGAAGATAATGTACAGTTTTCTGTTGCAATGGTAGATACAATTTTTAAGACTAAACATCAATGCTGACTCCTAAAATGACTAGTTATTTTACTTCTAAATACAGAGTTATATGTCTACATTAGAGAATTAGCTTGAATCATCAAGTAGAGGAAGAAAATGTTATGTCAAGTTAAATGGATTCTATTTTCCATAAGAAGCAATATGTTCAGCTTTTGCTGTGATTGCTTCTTTTTCCTCCCAGTACAGGGGGTTGAATCCAGGGCCTTGCACATGGTAGGCAAATGCTCTACCACTGAACTGCGCCCCTATCCCCTTTTATATTTTTCATTTTGAGACAGAGTCTCACTAAGTTGTACAGGCTGCTTCTGACCTTGAACCTGTGATCATTCTGCCTCAGCCTCTGGAGTAGCTGGAATTACAGTGGTGTGCCATGGCACCTGGCTGTAATTGCTTTAAAGTGCACATAACATTATACAACATATCGGTAGTCACTGGAAACTTAGGCTGCTTGAAGGACTTACCTTCTACGTTCTCTTTAACATTCCATTTCATTTTTACACCACAGGAAGGGACATTATAAAGGATTATGTGTATCAATGCTAGAGTCATGAATTTCCTGGTCAGGTCTGACTCATACTGGCCCTATGTACAACAGACAAAACACTACTGGACACTGTGCCATGCCCAGCCCTATTGCCAGTGATTCTCTGCTATTCATAAGGTTTTAAATGGCTGACTGTTTTGGGAGTGGGATGGGTCCTTCTCCCAAGCCTACAGCACCTGTTATTCCCAGGAGGTCTCCCATCTAAGGACTAACCAGGTCCGACTCTGCTTCGCTTCTAAGATCTGATGAGATCAAATGCCAGGATGGCATGGCAGTTTGTTGTTGTAGTTAGGTGCCATCAAGTCGTGTCTGACTTATAGGGACCCTTACAGGGTTTTCAATGGCTGATTGATTTCAGATTGTCTTGGGAGTGGATTGCCATGTCCCTCTTCCATTTCTATGGTGCTGGAAATTGAACTTGGGACCTCAGAGACTGCAGAGCAGCACTCTACCAACCAAGCTAAATCCCAGCACGGTATGGCAGTAAACTTCTTTATTCTGTCTAAACTGAAATCTATAGCAGATTCACTTACTGTACAAACCTGAGGCTCTGAAAGAAGTGTTAACAGGTGGCTTCTGATACCTCATGACAATAGGAAGAAGGGTGTGGGCATGAGTAAGGATTACTTGGTGGGTACTCTTCTGTATGGCCATTGTTGTTGTTGTTAGGTGCCGTTGAGTCGTGTCTGCCTCATAGCCACCCTCATAGGGTTTTCAATGGCAGATTGTTTCCGGATTGCCTTAGGAGTGGGTTGCCATGTCCTTCTCCCCATTTTTGCAGTGGTGAGAATTGAACTCGGGACCTCAGAGACTGCAGAGCAGTGCTCTACCAACTGAGCTAAATCCCAGCCCTGTATGGCCCTTAGAGATTAGATATAAACTCATCGAAGGAAAGGTTGAGTTAACTCTGGATTTAGAGAATTGTGTCAGGGCATTATGTTGGGAAGAGTGAACGTGT
The DNA here is from genome assembly GCA_007922755.1 of Pedetes capensis. NCBI lineage: Eukaryota > Metazoa > Chordata > Mammalia > Rodentia > Pedetidae > Pedetes > Pedetes capensis. Next base: position 52,532 of record VMDO01002017.1, read on the forward strand.
GTGAGAGGAATACATGTTTGTGGAATGTTCCCATGGGTTTTCTTGCTCATCTTTCACTGTGCCACAGACCCTTTACTGAAGGTATTCTGAGGCTGAAGGGGAAGTACAGAGGACTTTTTTTCTTATAAAAATGACAGTCACTGATCAATTCATATTAGGATGTTCAAATGCCGTGTTAAAAAATTCATTGGTTTGAGTCCTAAGCTTCCTGTCGTTGAGTGGCTACTGATACCAAGCAGCTGTTGTTAAATGTGTCCAACTCATGTTTTATTATTCCCATCTCTGCCCAGACTGTGAAGAACTACTCAGATAATGTTGTGGCCTAGCTGCACCCATTTCTTTGTTCTGTGAAAACTCATTGTGATATTCAAGCTCTATTAACCTGGGTAAACAATATACTTCTTTACCAAAGAGACATTGTCTACCATGAAGTCAGACTCAGTATTTTGACAGCTTTAAATATGTAGGATTGAAAAGTACAGCTTCCACAGAATGGCGACTGCTGGGTCTGAACAAAGTGCATGCTTTCAGAGTCATTCTGCCATCTAAAAGATATGCCGACCTTTGCTTAGACATTAGTAAAACCTGAGAGCGGATTAAATTTTGTGTTCATTCCAGACCCATTTACCAGGTTTCTTTTCTTTCTTCCTCTTCTTCTCTGTGTGAAACTGTAGAGAGAGAGATACAAGTTAAGGGACAGTGAAAGGGTTCCTAGACGCTGGGAACCAGGCAGCTTGTGAGTGCGCTGTGTGCTTTCTGGCCACGCAGATACATACTTTCCAGTTTTAACTGAAGGTGGCGATGTTTTACAGTACTGATCTACCCTCAAGGACAAAGCACTGTTACTTGCTCCTTGGTAAGAGAGATCAAGAAGCAGCGGAGCAGGTAAATGGGAGAGTGGAAAATCCCTACTTTCCATTTCTTATCTCTCCACTGATGGCTCTCAAAGTGCCAGTTTATTTCACTTCTAAATATGGAGGATGTATCCATATTAAAAAATTAACTTTAGGCAACACAGAGACAAAGTAAAGTGGGTATGTGTTTAGAGTACAAGAGTGTTCCCTACTTTTATATTTTCCATTTTCCATGAAAACAAGGTGGCAAGTCCGTGAAACCTGGTCTTACTTTGAGAGGGATGCAGTTCAAGGTCTCAAGAGGAGGAGGAATGGAAGAATGAGCTGGCCTGCAGGCTGCTCTTCCTCCTGGCAGGCCACAGGCTGGCCCATTTGAGCTCCTGCCTCAACTGGACTCTCAGTTACAATGCTGAGGAGAGAATAGGCAGGTGCAGGGGAGCAAAGCAACGTGGGAGGAAGAACAGAGAGTGGCTCTTCCTGGATAAATGAATGGAAGACCTACTGTACTGGTCAGTGTACACCTCACAGGCATTGTTATCCGCCATGAAAGGAAGATAAAAACGCATTTTCAGAATTCCATAAAATGATATTTCTTCATTAGAATTTTCTTGAAGTTTTTTCCATTTAACACTTTAAAATGCCAACACATTTGTGTAGGGCTTTCTAGATTACTGAGTACTAGGCAAGTATAAGATTTCATCAGATATTTTTACAACAAGTCTAGAGGATGGATGGGCAGTTCTTACATATTCTCACTTGAAAATCAATGAGAACTCAGAGAATTGTAAGTATTATGTGGAAAATGACATAGCATGCTGACTTTTCAACCAGTAAAGAGGTTTCCTGACTCCAACTTTCCATAATACCAGAGAACCACTTTATCAAAATTAAAATTATTTTCCAAACATGCAATTCATAATTTCTTTCTTTGAGTCACATGTAGGTCACGGAATCCGGGTCACTAGTGGCAAAAACTGGTCAAACTCATTTCAAATTCTTTTTAACTGAAATTTCAAGCCATTTTTTCCATCTAAATTTTGGTAACCATTTTCTTTGAAGCTTTGGTTTTGGAGAAAAGTTAGAAAACGGTTTTTAATAACAACTTTCCTTAAAAACAGTTGAGTAAAAGAATTTCTCTACTCTGTTTATCTTAGTAGCATTAGCCTAAATTTAGATTCATCTTATCACTAAGAATCTGTTCTTCCAACTGCCAATTTCCTCAACTGGTTAAAGCTGATACCTCTTTTTAATATAATCAAGAGTTATAGGAATACAATAAAGCATATTAGGAAGTGTTAAAGTAACTGGTAACTGCCAGGATGTGAAATTGTTTTTACAGGGTTCATTTACTCGATAAGCATGTGTTGAATGTCTTCTGTGCCCATGGTTCTAGGGTTTCGTGGGTGAATGAAACAGACAGAACCCTGCCCAGATGACAATGTGAGTGCACAGGGAATAAAAAATTAGAAAACGTAAAATGCTTTAAAGGAAACAAGCAAGACACTAGAACAGAGAACAGTTAAGAAACCTTATCAAGGAGGTGACATTTAAACTAAGACCACTGAGATGAGAAGAAGCCAGTTATGTGAGGATCAGGGGGGCAATAAGAGAGAAAAAGTAATTTTGTAAAGAGCTGTGCAGAGGAAAGCACATTTGCAAATGCCTAAAGCAGAAGAGAACTTGGCAGAATCTATAGGTGTGTTGTCAGAGCAGAGTGAGCCAGAGTGAAAGGGACTGAAGATAAAGATGAAGGAGGTTGTTAGGGGCCAATCCATTGTGAAATGGGGGGTATTAGCCATAAGAAAGAGCTCATTTTTCATTATAACTAAAATAGGGTGTCTCTGAGCAGGTTTCATAGAGACATGTGAGTTTTCACATGGTGGTAGGGGATGAGGGAGCTCCCTGCAATCTCATTTATAAGGGCACTAATCTCATTCATAAGGGCTCCATCTTCATAGCCCAATCACCTCTCCAAAGGTCCCACTGCTGAATAATATCACCTTGGGGATCAAGTCATAACATATGGATTGTGAAGGGACACAAACATTCAGTCTATAGCATGGGGAGATACTTTGAGCACAGAACCTAGGAATGGACTGATGCAAGGTATGACTGAGAAGTTTTCTTTACCTCAAATACTTTCTTTCTTAATTGTTGTTGTGAGGTGCCATAGAGTCAGTGTCCAACTCATAGTGGCCCTATGTTCAACAAGTGAAACAGTATTGCTAGTGCTTCTCTGCTATTCATAGGGTTTTCAATGGCTGGTTGTTTAATGGTTGGTTGTTTTTTGGGAGTGGGCTGCCAGGTCCTTCTCCCAAGCCTACAGCACTTAGTGTTCCCAGTCAGTCTCCCATCTAAGGACTAACCAGGCCTCACCCTACTTAGCTTCTGAGATCTGACGGGATCAGTTGCCACAGTGGTATGGCTGCAGTCCTCTTTGTTAATTATGACTTTCTTAATGCCATTGCTGTTAACCTTTTAGAAAATCAGGTCACTGTGGTGATTTTATCTATGGTTAAGCAAAGAGAAGAAATGCCCAAAGGAAAAGAAGAAGGGGCAAGGATGCAAAGTATTTAAGCTCTACTATTTCTAGCCTCTTTCCTTATTTTGATACCAACAGAGTTTTATTTTAACTTTTCTATCACTCCCCTGCCTCATTTTTACTCACACTGATTTACATCCTTTCTCTTGAAAAAAAAAGTATAGATGGACTAAAGGTAAAAATGGTCTCTACTTTTGGACAGTGGGGGTAGCTCTTCTTTCATGGGTAACTTCTGTGTTCCATTCAAAATGATGGCCATGTGCATTACGTAGCAATAGAAAAAAAGCAGGCAACAAAATTGTCCTTACATTATGATTACAATTAATCAAGAAAATATAGCTCAGGAAAAATACTTGAAGAAATATAGTTTTGGTGGCAAGGTTAATTATAGTTTTTAACTTTCTGTTTTTAAAACAATGTATTGTATCATTTTTATAATTATAATTTCATTAAAGAGAATTCTTTTGTGTGTGACAGAGTCTTACTATATAGGCCAGGTTGAATTTAAAATCCTAATCCTCCTGCCCCATGCTCCCCAAGGCCAGAATTACACGCATGCACCACAATACCCAGCTAAAATAATTGTTATATGTGATGAACAAGCTCATCTAGATGTTTTACCATCTGTAAATTTTTACTGTTGTTACATAAACTGGAATCTTCGTCATGAATATTATATTCTTTGATGCATCATGGTGAAGTGTTCATTTCTTCATTGAGGTTTTAGAAAACATGCTTCCCTATTCTTTGGAATCCATTTTATATTGTTGTTAGGTGCTGTCCAGTTGGTGTCTGACTCATATTGACCCTCAGTTCTTTTCTGCTATTCATAGGGTTGTCTATGGCTGATTGTTTTTTGGGAGTGGGTTGTTGGGCCCTTCTCCCAAGCCTACAATACCTGGTGTTCCCAGGTGGTCTCCCATCTAAGTACTAACCAGGTCCAACCCTGCTTAGCTTCCTAGATCTGACAGGATCCCAGTGGTATGGCTGCAGGCCAGTTTATATTAGATCATGTGAAATGGATTAATCAGTAGGCTTTTTAATCTAAACTTCTAAACTAACTTTCACTTTCATACTTTTAGCATTAAACCTTAACACAAATTGAAAACAGGAGGTTTATATTTAGCATCATCAACTATGTCACAGCAATGCCTACAGGATAAATTTCATGCCAATTTATTATTTTAGGTGATGTATGAAATCCTTGAAAAATTTTAGAACACCATATAAATGCTGTTTTCATAGGTTCAAGGTTTGTCAAAAAATTTGCACATAGGGTCTAAAAATTTGCAATGCTTTTAAATGCACATCAAAATGAATTTTCTATGATACCAAATTTAAAAATATAGTTTCTTTTACTTATTATTATATAAGAAACATTTACATGATTTAAGTATTATAATTCTTTCAGAATCTATTTTCAAAGATATCACAGGATCATTTATTACTGTTAAAAAAGCAAATTTCTAACCTCACTGTGGCTAAGTTCTCAGATGAAAAGCTGAGTTAATATTTGTCTTCTATCATATGAAAATTATACAATGAGTTTACCAGATAGATATTCTGAAAGGATCACAAGATATTTAAAGCATCATGAATTGAAACAAATGTGTATTTGAATATCTAATTAACTTTAAAAAACTCTAAGTCAATGAAATTGAATATATTTTGATTTGAATACCATATGTTGCCAGAATGTATTTTTATCCTCATTTGGAGAAAACCATAGAGCAGAGTTAACATTCACTGCCTTGTGCTGGGCTATTTTCCCACACGAGTAGCAGATATTAAGCAGAGAATGTATGCAAACATTTCACAAATAAATTCCTTCATTAGATGTAAATTTTTTTTTACCATAACTTCCTTTTCTGCTCATCCTTATACTACACATGGTTCCTGGGACTAAATTACTCAGTTGACACAAATTCATTGGGACCTTGGAGACAGTAGAGAGCTGGCTCCAAATCTACTTCCTAGCTCCAGAACTTTGGGTGAACTACTGATTGAGTCTCAGTTACCTCATCGATGAAATGGGCCTAATAATGGCCCTGCTTCACAGAATTATTTTGAAGACAAGTAAGCTATTTACAGAGGACCTAGCATCATGCCTGATATGCTGACCACCTAAGAAATAACTCAGAAACCTCAGTAACACCCATGGAGTTCCAGACACAGGAAATGTGTGCCCTTGTCTCCCTCCCACCTTCTTGCAATATCTCCAGGTCCCTCACACTTACTTGCTTTCAAATCCTCTTTTCTTACAAAAATTTGAAGTCCAGACACAGTGTAGTGCAACTGATAGAGAATAGTTTAAGAAATTATTCCTGTTAGGGGAAATCATAGACTTCAATAGGAATCAAAGCCTTTGGCTAAGGGAAGGGCATTCCTGGCTTGAATGAACTTATAGGCATAAGTGAGCTGGTGGCAGATGCCAGAGCATAGTGCCCAAGCCTCTGATTACACTCCACCAGTTGTCTTTCTTGCAGCCATCACTGGAACTGGTCCAGGGTACAGGAATGAAGGGAGGTGAGCTCTGGGCCACGCATCCACAATGGGGTTTCCAAAGGCCACACCCCCAGCCCATGTTATATTCCTGCTTCTCTTAAAACACTCAAGGCACAGGCAGAAAAGATGAACTTGCTAGGGAGGCAGGAAAGTATGTGGTAAGACCCAGGTGCTGTTCTATGGGGATGACAGGTTCCGGTCAGGCCATACATGGAGCCACCTCAGATTCGGTTCCGGGTACTCCACTTTAATAGGGATGCTGGAAGGCAGACATGGTGATACATACCTATATCCCCAACTCTCAGGAGGCTGAGGAAGGAGGACTACAAACTTGAGGCTAGCCTGGGCTACATAGTGAGATGGAGGCCAGCCTGGGCTGTACAGTGAAATACCATCTGAAAAACAGCAACAGCAACAACAACAACAACAAAAAGGATGCAGGAAAACTGCAATACATCAACAAGAGAGCAAGAAGAATGACCAAATGTGCTTAAAACTGTGGAAGGAAAAGTCAGCCTGGAGGAGATAGGACCAAGAGTGATGGCCATCTCCACACACTTAGGGCCTTTGCCCAGGAGGGACTGTCCTGCTTCTCTACAGTTACAAGAAAGAACTAGGATTGATGGGTAGAAATCCAAGGGACACTGATTTTGACTGAGCAGCAACATTAACCTTTATGGATGGGCTGCATCACAAAACCATACCATCCCTGTCACTAAAGTGATGAGGTACAGGCTGGAAGAACCCCAGGGATAGAACAGTAAGAATAACTTTCAAAGATCTGATTGGCAGTAGAGTACATGATTTTTTTATCCCCTAGAATTTTTTTATTTGTAAATAATTAAATGTTTTTCACAACAAATTTATACAACAGTTGTAAAGCCAAAAAGGGTATTAAAGCCAGCAATATCCCTTTCATTCACACTCACTAGTTGTTGAGATTTTACTCATTTGCCTTATTATTTGTACTTTCTCATTTGCTCTTTCTCTCAGACTCGATGTTTTTTTTTTTTTTTTTTTTTTTTTTTTTTTCCAGAAAACACTTTATTCTCCTCATTAATGTCTCAAAACTGTTGGAAGTCAAAGGCTGGAAAAGTCCTTCAGCGATAAATGTGAATGTTTTACAGAAAACATGAAAGAAGTTGTGAGAGAATATTAGTTTCTGTCAACTATATTTCTGAGGATTTTTCTTTGGCAAAGTCCCCAAACTTGAATAAATTAGGTACAGTGTCGATAGAAATAAAAGAAGTAATCTGTGAAGAATATCCCAGCAAAAAAAGGATCCTTTGAACAGTCTGCTAAATCAGGTGCAGCTACACGGAAGTGGTATGCACTATCAGAAAACGGCGCTACAGGGAGGCTCCAAATGTGCTGATATCCCTGTGTCATCCCTAGGGAGAATTCTTCATGGCTTTGGATCGCTTTGGTTTTCTTTTTACTATGGAAACATATATTCCCAAGGGTGAGTTTGCACTGGAAGACTATCAATGGCTCTGTTGTGTTGATTTCCAGAGAGAATTTGACATTGGTGGGTGTGTTCTTATTAACGGGAATATTGTAATAATAATGTCCTGGCCCACACTGGAGGCTTCTACTGCAATATCAATGATCTATTATTTGTTGGATTTCCATAATCTGAATGGTACTGATAGTTGTATCAATCCAGTCACTCCCCCAATCAGGGCTGATGTGCACGTCTCTTGTCAGGAATGATTTCCTTTTGTCTTCTGTCCATTGCCTCTGATGAATTTCCTTCTCCTCCTCGGATTGTATTTGCACAGGACTTGAAAAGTCTCTTCTCATCCTCCAGATGGGGCAGCAATAAGTCTCCTGACATAGCAGGATCTCACAGAAAGTAATTTCAGGTACTTGTAAGGAGGTCTGTGTGGGTGCCAGGGATGTCTGAGGTGCTGAGGGCGATGCTATGGATGGCAGAGCTGGCTCCTGAGAGCTTGTGGAGTTGCTTGGAGGGAGATCTGGGGCTTGTCGGTCTTGATCTTTTAAACTAAGTATGTAAAGGGAAACTATTGTCAAGGCACAAAATGCCATCACAGCAATTAGGGTTATAACCAAAGTCTGGAAAACCCAGTTAGGACATGACTGTTTTTTTCCTGAAAAATAAACCTTCTTGTTTTTTTTGGAAATGGCCTTTCTTGTAGAAGATGTACTAACAGCTCTGCTAAATTTGCTGATTGAACTTGCTTCACTGGCTGAGGACTTCAAACCACTGAGGCACTTTAGCCTGGCCAGCTTCCTGTTCCATATTTCTAATTCTTCTATTCTTTCTTCAAGGTTGTTGGTCAGTTTGCAGAGCTGCTTTACTGCCCCTACATTTTCCATGAAAATCTGGTCCTTATCTACCATGAGGAAGTTCTCCAACTTCTCTCCGTTTTCGCAGGTGACATCACCAACCTCTCTTACGGCTCTGGGCAGGATCACTTGTACTTCCTGGGCAATCATTCCTGTTTGATGGCCAGTGTTGACTCGATGGTTTTTAAGGTGCTTTTTCTTACTGAGTATTTGATTCTACATGCTGAAGGTTCTTTCCAGGTATAGGTTGTGCATCCCTAATCTGAAAACCTAAATTCTAATATGCTCCAAAATCTGAAACATTTTGGCCACTAATATTGTGTTCAACAAGTTTTAGATTTCAGAGCATTTCAAATTTTGGGTATTTGCATCAAGGATGCTCACCAACTAAGTCTATACAAAAATTCCCCAATCCAAAAACCTGAAATCTGAAGCATTCCTGGTTCTAGGCATTTTGGAAAGGGGACATTCAAGGTGTGACAGAATTTTAGAAAAACTGAAATCCTGCTGGCAGTGCCCTTTCTTGTACTTAACTGAAAACCTGAGCTCTCTAGGGGAGTCTGGCACAGGTCATCTCTCTGACCCCACCTCTAGCCACTCCTCATTTTGATAACTATGCTGCAGGTACACTGGCTTTCTTTTCTTCCATGAGGAATGCACTTAGCATTCCTTATGTTCAGGGACTTTGCACTTGCTAGCTCTTCAGTCCTCTTCACTGGCTTTCACATGGCTGAGTAGTACTAAAATTCCCTGACCCTCAAATCTCTCCCCAACTTTCTGACTTCCACAGGTTATTCTATCACATGAGCTCCTGTTGCCTCTTACCACTGTCTATAACAATTCTGCTTATGTATATTTGCTTGCCTTCTGACTATCATCCCCACTAGACTGTAAACTCCATGAGAACAGGGACCTCTCTTGTCCTGTTCTTTGCCATGTCCTCAGTGCTTGGGTCAGAGACCATTCAACAAATTATTTTTTAACTGAACAAATAAGAGAACAAATAAGAACATCTGGTCAAAAACTTGTTAACACAAAGACAGATGTTAATATTTGGCAGTCTATCCTAAGTAGAAAATGCTTAATGTATTCTAAAAAGGTAAAGAGCAACATGGGTACATTCCAAATGAAAAAAGATTTTTGGGGACAAGTTTTCCTGGAGGATGTTCCATCACAAAGATGTTGTGCACTTTTCTCAGAGGCCTAAGTACCTTGTGCTGACATCTATTTGAAAAGACAGAAATTTGTGGTGCTCTTGGAGCAAGCTCTTCCTAGGTGATTGATATAAGAAAGACAGGATGAGGAGGATTATTTTTACATCTGTGCTCACAGAAATGATTGAGAATGTCTCAATTCTTTCAGAAACTGGCTCTGAAAACTTTACCACGTTGAGATTTCTTTCAAAGGTCACAGACAATTCTATAGTGACGCTGTTGGACAGGGGAATTTTTCCATGTGTTCCTTTTGGTAGGATCATTCTTGATCTATTACAATGTGGTTTCTCAGATTCCAAATAGTCTTTCAAATTGCAGTTGTATATGTGATTCCATCAAGAGGTCTGAGTCTTTCCCTCCTACATCAATTTCCTGTCAAATCTAGTTATTGTTGATCACCTGGAGTACTGGGTCTTTGTTCTGGGTGAAGTTTAAAAGCTGCTTTACTTAAAGCTGGCCTCCACCACTATGGGAGAAAAGGCTCACATTACTTTATTATAGAAGTGGCTAGAATTCACCACACCTGAAGAGAATGGAATAGATCAACTCTAGGAGAGATGATTGTTAATAGTTTGCTTATTCACTTGGTAAGTAAGAGGGAAAATGGTGATTTAAAAAGTTTTAAAAGGATGGCAACCTAAAGTTAAACTTTGCTAAACCCAGCTATCTGAGTAGTAGTATAAGTAATGCATAAGAAAATAGAATGTAGAGCCAGCCTTCCTGGGGTCTGAGTCCCTGTGCTGTAGTAATTGTGGAGTGATTCTGAGCAAGATATTTAACTTCCCTGTTCCTCAGTTTTCCCATCTATAATATAAACATCATAACAGGGTTTAGCTCACAGGGATGTTAGGAATAATTGGGTTAATGTAAGTAAAGTGCTTATGAGAGTACCTAGTACATTAATAGCACCTACTTCAATGCCAATGAAGTATTTGCTATTATTTTTTCTTTCTTATTCCCCATCTCCAATTAAAGAAGAAAGAAAATCTTGTATCTACAAAATACCTTCAGGTATATCATCTAATTTTTCTCCTAACAATAGATTGGTATCATGGGTAGAGGTTTCTTCTTTACTTTATAAACAATTAATCACAGGCTTAAGGTAATGTGGCTGATAAATGGATGAATTCTAACTTGACTCAGGTCTTTGGTCTTTGAGGCTTGTGCCTCTCTGCTGCAGTCTACAGTCTGTGCCACTGAGCACAGTCATTGCTCCAACTTTGAAACAAATGCCCCTTGAAGGAGACACATCATTAATAGTCTTATAGCCAAAAGCCTCTGACAAATCCTACGGAAATTTGAGTATTTTTGAACTATAAAATAGAAAACTAAGGTGAATGAAAACTTTGAACTTGAAATGGTGTCCTATAGTATTTTTGGCTCAGCACTGATGCATTACTCTCTCCCCCCCTTTCTCTCTCCTCTCTCTCTCTCTCTCTTTCTGTCACACACACACACACACACACACACACACACACACACACACACACACCATGGAGATAAACAAACCTAGAAAAATGAATTATTTTTCCTGTTTTGTCTAAGCCAAATGCCAAAAGAAAACAAACAGTCCAGGGAAAAGTAAATTAGCTTTGCTTCAAAGTCCTTGCAGTTAGGAACCTAGAATTCTAGTAGCTGTATAGGTAAGATACATCCATTTATTTTTAACCATGACACACATAATTTAAGGATTATTTTAAGCCTTCCATTAATCATGATTCTCAGGACGCTTGTTACTATCAGAAGAAGTCTAGTTTGGCAAGGTTAATGGTGATGTCTTAAAGTAATTACTTGGAAAAAATAGTAAACATCATTTCATAGTACATACCATGATATCATTCCCATTAATATCCTTTATTTTCATTTTTGCCCATCACAAGGAGAAAAGCAGAGAAGTTTAATTTGATTTATGGAGGGAAAAACAACCCTAAATGTACTCTTTTTGTAGGGGGAGGGGGGTGTAAGGAGAATAGGTCAACCAGCTGGTTTTCATCTATGTGCCATAATTCTGTTTAGTTTACACTATTAAACTCCAAAGCTTTGCTTTAATCTTAACTGTTACAGTATGCTTTATTGCAGATTCTATCATGTTGCATCCCTGATAGGGTTTCAGACTTTGGCAAAGTACCAATCCCAAGCTGGTTGTTGCCATATGGGTAGTTAAATGCATCCAACATTTTTTCATTGGCGCCTGCATCATTATATTTTGTCACCAATGGTTTCTTGGGTTTTTAGTAAATTGCTGAATATACTGTGGTTTGGAGATGCCCAGACAATCTACGTTTATTTGTATACAGCCAGGTCCTCATGAGGACCTCTCTTTCCTGTTATCCTTTTGTAGATGATTTAACATCTGTTTGTTGAAGGTGGCAGGGAGGGAGTGTGAGAAGAGAAACCATAAAAAAGAAAAAACCATAAAAACCATAAAATGAAAAGAAAACAGACATCAGGAGCAACCAAGGTGAGGGAAAATTGCTTTTCAGAGGCCTTAATACTAAGTCTGGATAAGTAGGAGAGGAAAGGAGTGAAACCTACCTGATCGGTCTTCACTCTGTGAATCACATCTTCGGCACAGTTCTGGAATGGTCTTGAGTGATGTGACTGAATACTGAATGGGAAGCCAGAGGAGAGAAGATGTAAGAGAGCAACTTAAAATAGGAGCATTCACTCAAATTGGCCAGAAAAAAAATGAACACAAAAAGAGATACATGAGTATGTATGTATAATCAGGAAGTGTATCTCCTTGTGTCCTAAATGGGCCACCTGGTGATCAGGCAGCATCCTAAGCTCTACCTACAAGCATCTAAGCAGATGAAGGTTTAAAAAAGGGCTGGAAGGTCTTCTTCAACAAAGAAGGTGGGTTGTAGCCAGAGATATTCTCTCTCTCATTATTATTATCTGTGGAAGATAGAAGTATTATCTGATTCTGAGAGTTTCCAGAAGATGGCCATAATATCTGCATTCTGAATCCTAAGAGCCAGTGTTAGGTGTGAAAAGCTAAGAGGAGGAGCACTTGTTTTCCTGCACCATTCAGGGCAGTCAGGAGACGTGCCCATGCCAACACTGACTGGACTATGCAAAAGTCCCTAATGTTGCCACTTGCAACATTACTGCACAGCATCTATAGTCTCCATGGGAGATACCATGGTCATGCAATAAAAATTGAGAGCAGCTTGCATCTGTGTTTGAAAGCTCATCTGTTTCATATGCAGATTAGTCTGAATTGAAATAGAAACTACCTTTCTGTCTCTGTCCCAGTATCAATTCAGGGGCTGGCTACCAGGATAACAAATGATGACAGAAGGAGGCACACAAAATCAGAAATGCTAAAACAAATGAAAAATCAATAGAGATAATATACGGGACTATATTTGATATCAATCAATCTTTTTATAGAGAAGGCTGGGGTTGTTGTTGTTGTTTGTTTGTTTTTCTTTTTTGCAGTATTTGGAGGTTGAAACCAGGGCATTGCACATACTTTGCAAGTTCTCTATCACTGGGCTGCACCTCAAGCCTGTTTTTCTTATTTTTTATTTTGAGACAGGGTCTCATGAAGTTACTCAGGCTGCCTCTGGCCCTGAACTTGCGATCCTCCTGTCTCAACCTCCTGAGTCCTTGGGATAACAGCCATGTAGCACTGTGCCTGGCTCTGAGAGAAGGGTATTTTAAAATAAAATAAATAGGATGAATTCTCTCTCTAATTAAAGGCTAAGTCAGAGACTATCTTCAATCATATCCATATTTCAATTTGTAGAATGTAGCTTGCCAGAAGTATTTTTACTCTGTACCTCTAAGAACAATATTCTTATATAAATAAGCATTATCATGAATTACTTCTCCACTGCAAAATGTGGGGGACTGAAAAAGACTCAATCTAAAAGAAAACTGATCATAGGAAATTCATCAGGATTATTCTAACATTACAAGTGAGGAATATGTGATTAGAGCACATTTTTCAATACGAAGGTACTTTCATTAGCGTGATGCTGATAAATGACGCAAAGGATCCACTTGGAGACTTCTAGTGCTTTCCATAGGCTATCAACAAAGCAAAATGGAGGGAGGGAGAGCAGTTGTAGCTATTGCCAGTTTGTCCAATTGCACATCACAAACAAATTAAATTTCAAGTATTTCCAAGTGAAAAATGAAATCTCAAATGACTAATTAGAGAAATTATTCTTACACCTGTCTGATGCAATAACATCCTGTTTATGCTGGTGATTCCTCAGAGACTACAGGTGCTTTAGCAAATTCACTACATATGTAGAGTGAGAGAGGGCTGCCTCCTAAACCAAAAATGAACCTCAAGCTATTTTTCTTCTATATTATGTTCTTCAATGGTCAGAGATAACACAGGAAAGAAGGCATTTTTCTTACCACTAAGAAGGTACCTTATATTTCTGGCTAAGCACAGGCTCTCTAAGGGATCTGGTAGCTTTTGAGACCAGCTGGTAGAGGTTAAATAATTACACAGTCTATAATTCAATTAAAACTGGGCCTTTTGTTTTGGTTGCTGTACACTCCATGAAACCCTCTGTGGCAACATCTTACCCTCTCTTCTTTCTCTTCTTCTTTTTTCTTTTCTTCCAAGGCACAATTTTAGAAAGGGGAAAATTAAGATTGATTGTGTTAAAACATGTTGATGTTGTTGTTAGGTGCCTTCGAGTCGGTATCCGACTCATAGCGACCCTCATAGGGTTTTCAATGGCTGACTGTTTCAGGATTGCCTTGGGAGTGGATTGCCAGGTCCTTCTCCATGTTTAAACATAGCTAATGATAAATTCAATAAGATTTTCTCATGGGATTAATGATATATATCTGATTAAAATAGGTGACCTGCTATTTGTATTTCCAGGCCCATGCATCCTACCTCCTATCCCAAAGTAAAACACCGCATCCCTGGTTTATTTGCTTTAGTTTTAGCTGTTTGTATTCGACCACAGAGGCTCACAGTGTGCAGTAAGTTTTAATTTGATGAAGTTTAAATTTGAATGGCATGGACTGCCTGGGAGGTGTGGGGGCCAAGTCACAGCAGGTTTGCCTTGCTGATCAATGCCCACTGTTTCTTTCAACCTACACAAGCTGTGGTTTTGCCTCTCCACCCACAGTTGTACAGGAAGTCACTTTTGTGAAGGTATATGTTTGCATTCTTCACACAACTTAACCATGAATAATGACCTTGAAGAAAAAGTTATGTGCTGCTACTGGGAATGGAAATAAGGACAGCAATCTAAGGAAATGGTGATGTGTTGACGAGTAAATTAAGCTTTAGATAGTCTGAAGGTTATATAGAATGTCAAGTTCCGCAGTGACCTTATCTATGCTGTGAACAAATCTATCACTCTTTACAAAGGCACAAGAAAAAAGTGATTTGTGGACTTGTTTTATTAAGTACAAACATTGCCTTTGGATGGAAGATAAGGCTTAAGAGCATGGTATAAAGATGGTTAAATTGTGACATGAAGAAATGCACATGAAACAATTCACAAAACTAACATGCAAAAGCATTTTCATATTTGCAAATTAGGAATGAGCACACGACTTAGGAAGTCTCTCTTGCAAGAGTGCATTGTGCTACCATCTGGGAGCTGGAATGGAAGGCTTCCCAGACCTTCATCCCAATTCACAGGACAGATGGCCTTTTATAAAGATCTGTCAGATTGCCAACCTACCTCATTCTCAGGACAATGGCCAGTAGTAACTACTGTCACTTTAGCCTTATCAGACCCAACGCCAAATGCATCTTTCCTGCCTCATGTCCTCCAACCCAAATTTTTCAGCCTGTTCCCTTGATTCCTATTATCCTTGGGTGATAAAGGAAAAGGGCCTTGTGGTTCCCTGGGAAGCATTATAGTTCCTTTCACTATGTTGCCCTAATTTATTCCTTTTCTAGAGTTCTTCCAGAGGTTACTGCTTGTGGAAAAAGCCTTTTTCAGCCAATCTTCTTTTTCATTTCTCCATCAGGTCTCAAGAAAAACCTCTGCTAAGGGTCAACCAGCTGCCCAAGCATCTTCAGTGTCCCTGTATACTCAATGTCTAGTTTTCCTTTTGTTCTGTTACTCCAGGGTCCTCTTTGTCTGCAATGCTTTCCTCTAGTCACAAAAATACCACTGTTCTGTAAGTCCAGTTTGTGCTCTGACCTTGCCATGAAGCCCTGGCTGACTGGATCAGCACTTTCTGACCTTTTTATTTTCTACCCTTCGTCAATTTCTGCCTTGTTTTGTATTTGTTTCCTCTGGGTGAGTTTTGGCTCCCACAGGCAATTGAAAGAAAGGGTAATATCTCTGATTTGATATATTCATGGCACATAGGGACTGATTAACTTTTTGACTGAAACACCTAGATATACACACATTTTACTAACCCCTGGGCATAAAATTATAGATGTTCAAAGGAGCTTTTTCATGTTTAGGTAGTAAGTGGGAATTTCCTCCAAACCTTCATACTTGCACTAGAATTAATTCATCTTCTAAAATGCAAATTCGATTTAGGTGTGTCTCTGTTTCAAATTCTTCGGCGGTTCTGTACAGCCGATAGGACAAAGACCATATTCTTTAGTATGGTATGAGTTCAGCCTCATCTCTCCCTTTTGTGAACCTCTCTTTGATTGTGGCAATAACTAATTTCTTGTGATTTTCCTACGTACTGTTTTACCTGCCTATACCTTTAATGCATGCTATTTCATCTACCTAGAATACCAGTCTATCCATTTCACTAGGCAAACTCTTCATTTTAATCCTTTAAACTTTGACTTTCATTTCTACAGTATCTTCTCTGACTCCTCCAGATGGAAGTAATGCCAACTTTTCAAAGCGTGGTCTCTGGACCAGTGGCATCAATACCTTCCAGGAATTTGTTAGGAATTCAAATTCTTAGAAGCCATCCCAGAGCTTCTGAATCAAAAACTTGAGTGTGGGGTCCAGCAATACATTTTCTTCACAAGCCATACACATTCTAGTGTATAATGGAGTTCAAAAACCACTGTGCTACAGTAATTTCTTTATATTAGTTATATATCAATTATAGAATCCATTATATTATATCTCATTTATGTATTTATATAAATGCTGTTTCTGCTTCCTGAAAGTATGAATAGTATTTTATTTACCTAGAATACTAGGTACTTATTAAACCGAACTAAATGAATTTCACTAGGTAGCCCACGACTTTGGTGGTAGACAGCAGTTTATATCACACTAATCTTCTTAGAAAACCCTATAATTACAAATGTAGCAATGTAATTATGGTTATTTAAAAGAAAAAAATACTCCCAATATATTAATGTCTACAGCCGTACTGCCCTGGCATCCTATCTTGTCAGATCTTGGAAGCTAAGCAGGGTTGGGACTGGTTAGTACTTGTATAGGAGACTTCTTGGGAATATTGGGTGCTTCAGGCTTGGGAGAAGGACTTGGCAGTCCATTCCCAAAACGATCAGCCATTGAAAATCCTATGAAGGGCAGAGAAGCACTGACAATTGTGCTGGGCATGACACAGTGTCGGGCAGTGTTTCATTCTATTGTACATATGATCAGTATGAGTCAGACCGACTTGATAGCACTTAAGGACAACAACTGGGAGAAGGGTGTGGCAGTCCACTCCTGAAAACAATCCTGAAACAATCAGACATTGAAAACCCTATGAGGGTTGCTATGAGTCAGATGCAACTGGCACCTAACAGCAACAACAACAATACATTAATAGTATGAGTACTGGCTGATGCCTTAGCCTTTTGTGTAAAGGACAATGGATACAGACCCACAACACTTGGATTCAAGTTATAGCTCTGAAATTTATTAATTTTATGGTTTTGATAAATAAATCATTTCATATCTCTGGGGCTCAGTTTCTTGATCTACAAACCAAAGATAACTATATGAGATAGTGAAGGTGAAGTCATTTTGCAAACTGTTAAGTGCTGATAAGTATTTTTGTCTTTTCTCTCTGATCTGTGTTCCATTAGCCCTTCCCTCCTCATTTTCATTACTATTAGGGTTTTAAACTCAGTAGAACAAGACGTGAGAAGTAATGAGGGAAGAAGAAAGGGGCTGAGCTGGGACCGAAAATGAAAGGAAGGATGGCTTGGTCTATCCCCGCACACTATTTGGCTTCTCTGTATTCTTCCCTTACCCAAGGGAATTTGTGGCTAAGGGCTGACACTGAAAACTCAGCTTCATAAACTGCAGAGTTGATAAGACACAAGAAAATCCTATACATCCCAGCCCACACCACTCAGTTTTGTCACCCTGCCATGTGAAACAGTTTGAACGTGCATGGGATTCATAATGACAGTGCGTGATTTCTACATTGTGCTATGGGGATCTTTGACCTCCCTAGACATTGTTCGGGACTGAAAAGCTTTGGCCTTTATTCCTGAAGACTAGAGCCAATTGGGTGAGCAAGCAGACATTACTCAAATGGTAATGAGCCACAGAAAGTGAAAAGACAACTGCCCAAAGCACCTTTTCAAGCTAGACTTTTAAATAACCAAGGCCCCATTAAGTTTCCAAAAGAAACAAGGGAGCCATCCATTCAAACAACTATCATGAAATTCATGATTTCTCATAGAGCTTTCCAAAATTCAGGGAGGCATCTCAACAAGCACACAATAAAACTGACAGTGATGTGTACAAGCAAAGCTGGCAGTGAAAGCAGACACATAGCTAAAGTGAGATTTTCAGAGCATTGTATTTTTCTAAAATGTTGTCCTCCTCTTTAAAGACTTGCTGTCCAATTCAAGAAGGATGTCCTGACTTCATGCACCTCTGAGGTCCACTCCTGCATCACTAGCACTTAGCGTGTGCTCAGGTTTCCTCTTCTCTCATCTCTGCAGGCCTCTTGCCTTGCCATCCTCACCCTTCCCTCCTCCTTCTCAGCCATTATCTCCATATTGCTTCTCTTCTTGGCTCCTATAAAAAGGAGCAAACGTCTCTGCCGCCCTGGGGCCCTCTGGCTCCTTAACTGACCATGGCTTCCTGCTTCTGTGTTCACCAGCCATCTCTTTTGAAGGAACCCTCTCTGTTCTTGTCACTGTTTCCTCACCTCTGCATTTCCTCCTTCAGTCACCACCTCATCACTTCACAGACACTGTGCTTATTATGACCACCAAAAGGTGTTGATTGGAAAACCCAGTGGACACTTTTCAACCCTTACCTTTATAATAACCTTTTGCCACCACTGAACAGGGCTGGGATTTAGCTCAGTTGGTAGAGTGCTGTGCTGCAGTCTCTGAGGTCCCGAATTCAATTCCCAGCACCACAAAAGTGGGAGAAGGACCTGGCAATCCACTCCCAAGGCAATCCTGTAATAGTCAGCCATTGAAAACCCTATGAGGGTCACTATGAGTCGGATACCGGATACCGACTCGATGGCACCTAACAACAACAACAACAAACCACTGAATAATCTTTTCTTTGAATTCCTTAAATCTTGTTCCTATTTTTGGTTCCCTTAGTTTTTTCTCTTTAACTCTAAAAACTTCTTCCCAGTTTCTTTTTGGCAAGCGGTCACCTCCCACTATCACATGGGGTATACGTCTGTATAGTTCTTTCCCTGGACATTCTTTCCACATTCTATGTTTTCACAGGTGACATAAGTGCTCCCACAGTTTCTGCTACTACCTTTCATAGAACTGGTATGGACAACTCACACTTGCATAAATGTATTCTACTCTGCTTTACTTTTTTTTCACCTATTGTGATTGTTGTTAGGTGCCACTGAGTCGTTTCCCTGTCTCTCACAGAGTTTTCAATGGCTGATTATTTTGGGATTGTTTTGGGACTGCATTGGGAGTGGACTGCCACCTCCTTCTATTTTTGTAGTTCTGGGCATCAAACCCAGGTCCTCCGAAACTGTGGAGCAGCACTCTACCAACTGAGCTAAACCCCAGCCTCAGCTAAACCTCAGCTCCATTTCATCAATTAGAATCCATTAATGAAAATTATTATAACCAATCCTATATTTAAATGCATTTCATTTTTGTTCTGGTTCCTTATTTGTATTGTATCTTCCAAGATCTGGTCTGGAGATGTTGTTAGGTACCATCGAGTTGGTGTCTGACTCATAGCGACCCTATGTACAACAGGCAAAACACTATTATTAGTGCTTCTCTGCTATTTTCAATGGTGTGGAGATACTTTTACTTAATTCAGTTGCTCAGAACGGAACATGGTCAAACAGTTCTACATTTAAGTCCTGACCCTGCTACTTATCTACATGTAACTTTGTGAAAGTCATTCCACCTCTGTAAGGCTCGGTTTTCTCATCTGTAAAACAGGATGGAAATAGTCTGTCTCCCAGAGTTGATGTGAGGCTCAAACAAGATAACTGACTTAAAGAGTTCAGCTCATTGTGTGGCAGAACCAACAGCAGCTGACAGATGGTGGTTGTGGGTAAAGCTCTTCAACAGATCCATAGTTCAGCCTTGCTTTGTTTATTTAGTCCTGTGTAGGAAACCATTTTTGAGAACAGCAAATTGGCCTTTTTTAATAAAATAAATACAGCATGGTTCCTAAGAATTCCAGAGGGTTTTTGTTTTTGTTTTAATGATGGAGGGATCTGGCTCCCCTCAGAGTACAGGGGGAAATCTGCAGACTCATCTACAGTGGTGAAAAAGCCTTGCCATGCACCTTGTGCTCCGGTGTGTCATCATCTCTCCCTCACAGACCTGCAGTGGTTGCACAATGCTCTGTCCTCCTAGATGGCAGGGTAACAAGAATGTATAGTTTAAACTTTGCATTTTGCAAAGGATATGTGTTATTTTCAAGTCTGGGAAGCTTCAAAATAATTTGGTTGCCTTCTGTGTTTTGTCTCATTAGGTAAAGACAAAAAAGTTCTAGCTTTTTTTTTTAATACCAATATACAGCTTGTGTTTTAATTAAAACAAGAACCAGGCTCATGACCAGAGGGAAAAACTGTGAAATACAAAGCCTAAACTATGTAATAGGGCTATGGCTAGAGAGTAAGAAGAGGAGTTTTGAACTCCAGCTGATTTTTGTAAACAGTTTTTTCAAGTGCAATGTGTACTTTCCCCCACCCTCCTGCCACTTAACCAGGAAAGAGGCAAAAGGGTCATCATAAATAGAGGCTTATGGAATACTACAAGTAAAAGCATATTCATGGGAAGCTACATTTCATTTTACGCCAGTAACTTAGCACACTGAAAACATGTTCATTGTTCAATTGTTGTTTTTGTTAGGTGGGATGGAGTCATGTCCAACTCATAGCGACCCTCATAGGGTTTTCAATGGCTGATTGCTTCCGGGATTGCTTTGGGAGTGGATTGCCACGTACTTCTCTGGCTACAGCCTTGTTTAATTGTAGCACTTGAATAATCTGCATTTAGTCCTTATAGCAGCTGTAACATTAATTGTTCCTAGTTTAACTAAATAAGCTGAGAATAATCATATCACTATTTGTGAAGTTTCTACTTTTTTCCCATGAAATAAGAACAGTACAATTCTGGCATGTTTAAGGTATTAAACTTGTATCATACTAAACTATGATAAAATAATCTATTATACCATAGAGGTTTCCAAGGTAGAACTTCCTCAGTTTCAAGGGGATTAATATCTATTAGGATTTCTTATCCCCAGAATTGTCAACGTTTTGGTCGAGATAACTCCGTGTTGAAAGGGATTGTTCCGTACATTGTAGAATGTTTAGAAGCATTCCCAGTTTCCACTCATTAGATGCCAGAAGCACCTCCACAGTATGACAATGAAAAATGTCTCCAGGTATTGCCAAATATTCTTGGGGTCAGGGTAGGGAGCAGGCAAAATCACCCCTGATGTGAACCATTGAAATAAACTATATTCATCTTGGAAAGGCAGTCAAGTGTTGCAGCAAAAGTGACTATTCTGCTCCTGACTAGCTGGGTCACCCTTGACAATTTATGTAAGACCTTCATGCACCAGTTTCCTTATCTGTCAAATGAAGATGATAGAAGTACCTTCTTCATAGGATTGTTGTGAGGAATAAATAGGATAATGCCAGTCCCATAGTAAACGCTCAGTGTTAGCCATTAATACCCTTTCATCAGTTCTATGCAATTTCAAACCTAATTTAAGTTTAAATGCAGGTTAAAGATCAAAAAATAGCAATATTTTTAAAAGAGAAAAGTTTAGGTACAGTTACACTATTATAGATGGACATCTTTATGGTTCAGACTGGTCAAATTATAGAAGTTCAACTATTGCATAATTTTGTAACCTAATTTGCTAAGCAGCTTCAGTATTGCTTAACAAATTTTGTCTCTCAAGTAGAGCTTCCTACTTCATCAAAATTATGGGCTGCTGCCAGCTGATTCTTCTGTAAATACAACTGTTCTATTGCACTTAAAAAATATTTTGACATCGTGCCTGGTCTTTTCTCTTGAGTTCTTTCTTCATTATTGGTCACATAAATATTATTATATTATTCATTAAAATGATAACAAAGCTACCATTTTAAGAATAACTTACTGTGTACCAAGCTATGTGTTTCACATACATTATTATTTCACACAATCCTCAAAATAATCTAAAAAGTTAGGTTAGTATCTCAGAGAGGTGAAGTTAATGTACCCCAAATCATCCTGCCACCAGAGGTCAGAGGAAGGTAGACACCCAGGCTAGATACCTTCAAAATGGCTTAAAATACAGCCTTATTATCAAACCTCACAGAGCCACCACCCAACTTCTTATAATACAAGCTTCTTTTTCTTCTTCTTTTTTTGTTTTCTTTTCTTTCCTTCTTTCTTCCTTCCTTTCCCTTCCCTTCCCTTCCCTTCTCCTTCCTTCCTTCCTTCCTTCCTTCCTTCCTTCCTTCCTTCCTTCCTTCTTTCTGTATTGGAGGGTTGAAACCCAGGGTCTCAAGCATGCTAGGCAAGTGCTCTATCACTGAGCTGCACCCCAACTCCTTTTTTATTTTGGAATAGGATCTTGCTAAATTGTGCAGGCTCCCTGTGGCCTTGAACTTGCCATCTTCCTGTCTCAGCCTCCCAAGTTGCTGGAATTACAGACATGCACCACAGCCCAGGCTACACACTTCTATGACACGTTCTATCCTTCAACACACCCTATACTATCACTCGCTTTCTTTGCTTTTCCCCATCCAAATGAAAATGAAGGAAGTGATCATAAAAGAACAATGCTCTGGACACTTTCGCAATTCAAGCGTAGTGACTGAGAGACAGACAGACATCATGGGAAGGAGTAATCTCATTTGACATTAATCTGAATGAGGACTAATAGAAATTATTTGAAGCTGAAATGGGGACAGGTTCAATTCACATTTCTCTAGTACAAAAAAAAAATCATCCAAGATTGTATAAAACAGGAGATTCATAAAACTCATCCCAGGAATCTAAATTTCATGTGAATGCATACTTGACTTCAAGGTAATGAGTAAAGCAGAGCAGTAAAACTGCTGCCAGGGGCACATTAATGTAAGCTCATCATTTGGGGTCAATTTCCAATGGTGATCCAGCCCTGAGAGATCAGCAGAAGATGAGGTCATATTGCAAGCTCTTGGGTAGAAAAGTTATGTGGTTGCTTCAGAAACACCAATCTTCTCACCACATACCCTGACAGCCCAGTGTTTCTGGGGCACTATATGCCAACATGTCTGCTGGTGTGGCAGAAATGATTGTATGGCCCTGGATAAATCACATGCAGCTCTAAGCAAGGAATGTGTAATGTTTCACTTGGAGCAACCCCAAGTGAACCCGGAAGAAGTGGGAAGTTTGTGAGTGTTATGGGAACTAAGAGACTCCACTGGCCCACAGCATGACAAGATTAAGCAGGACCTCAGAGGTCAGTTTGTCAATGCCTGAGTCTTCCTCAACATTTCTAACAAGTGCTCATTTGTGCTTTGATACTGAAAGTGACTGGAATATTTTCTTTTAGTTTTCATCAATTAATAAATGCCAAGCCTGGCATGGTGGTAGACACCTGTAATCTCAGTTACTCAGGAAGTTGAGGCAGGAGGATCACAGGTTCATGGCCAGACACAGCCTGAACAATTTAGCAAGATCTTGTCTCAAAATAAAAAAGGGCGTGGGAGTGCAGATTAGTGGTAGAGTGCCTGCCTAGGTACAAGTCCCTGGGTTCAAACCCCACTACTGAAAAAATCAAATGCCAACTTGGCTTCAGTCTGTGCTCTTGTGAACTCTAGAAATTGCTGGCTGTGGAATAGCCAGCCATACAAGGAAATTAGAAATAAATGTTCATAGGGCTAATTATGTGCATATGAAAAAACATTATAAATGGACTGAGTAACTTTGACAACATATGAATAGATTAGGAATGGGAGTCTCAGTGAAGTTAAATGTCTTGCCCTCCTCAGCCCACACACTATTAGGTGGCATTCACTTCTTGGTCCAGAGACCCCCAAACCACACTATATCTGTCACAATGGGTTTTTGTTCTCATTTCATAAAGACAGCTGGAAGAGCTATAGATAAACAGACTATAATAGAGAAAGCAGCACATGAGGTTGAAGGCAGAATATCCTGATAGCATTGCTTATAGTAATACTTACAGATATGTCATCACTAAAGTCAATTTCATCCAAATCAAGGTACTCAGGGGCTTCCATTATTCTTCTTTGCACATTTTGAGTAAGGTCAAGTACTTATAATTTCCTGGACAAGATAGAAGCAGAAAAGAAAGGCAACTAAGTTAGCAGTTTATAATTAAAAATATTATCTATATTTAAACAAACCAAATGGGAAGAGTAATTGGGTGTTAGTGTTGCCTCAGAGTATGTACCCTCCCTCCAAAGCCCTCTGCCAGGCT
Organism: Pedetes capensis; assembly: GCA_007922755.1. NCBI lineage: Eukaryota > Metazoa > Chordata > Mammalia > Rodentia > Pedetidae > Pedetes > Pedetes capensis. The sequence goes on from VMDO01002017.1 coordinate 76,734, forward strand.
TTTCAGAAGGAGTGGGAAAAGCTCCTCCAGAGTTCCCAGCATGGCTCACCAGTGAGCACCCACAATCCTTTGCAGTACTTGATTTGCGCCTCCTTGTTTTTGCCAGAGTAGTAACTTAGGTTAGAATTGTCCCTTATGATAAATATTAGGATTCACTCCAGCCCACAGCCAGCTCTTATACCTTAGGTGAAAGTTTGGGCTTCAAGGAAAGGGAACCAGTCTGGAAATCTTAGGAAAATCACATTCAAATATTTCCTGTGGGCATACCCTTGGATGTTGTGCATGGAGCAATGAATATTAAGCCTCCATAGTAATCATACAGGGGCTGGGGTTTAGCTCAGTTGGTAGAGTACTGCTCTGTGTTCTCTGAGGCTCTGGGTTCGATCCCCAGAACCTCAAAAATGGGAGAAGGATGTGGCAATCCATTCCTGAAGTAATCGCAAGACAATCAGCCACTGAAAACTCTATGAATAGCAGAGAAGCACTGACCTACTGCTGGGTATGGCACAGTGTCAGAGAGTGTTTCATTCTGTTGTATATAGGGTTACTATGAGTCAGACCTGACTCGATGGCACCTAACAACAACATAGTAATCATATAAGTATAAGATACATACTAAGTAATCAAGAGTAACAGTCATTTTAAAATTTGTAATAGAACCTCCAATTCAATCCTAGAAAGCAAGAGGGGGAAGGAGAGAGGGAAAAAGAGAGGGAGGGAAGTAGGGAGGAGGGAGTAGGAGGGAAGAAGGTCTAACTCCAGATTTGAATTGCAGAGTTACTGCATTTCTCTCCGCCTTAGACAGCTCTGCCTGACTGTGCCAGAGTGACCTGACACAGGCATCAGAAGATTCTCAGTCAGCACTTGCCTCAGGGCTGCCAGTGGCAATCCTTTAAGCCTGTCAAGATAAGATGTATCATCTCTCACTTCATTTTCCCATCACTTATCATCATCATCATCAGTGGTGGCAGTAGCACCTACAGAGTCAATAACAGAAATACAGATCCCCTGGAAGCAGCTTGGTGTGCAATTATCTGTGTCAATGCTCAGACACTGAAAGAAAATTCCATTTCCTACAACCGATCTTTCTTATAAAAATTATCTTATATACACAGACTTTATGTGAAATGATTCATTTTTGCTCACTTTTGGTTCTCTAATTAAGGTGTGCCCCACTGAACAGTAAAGAGACATTACTGGAAAAATGCAAATATATCTACGCTGATGCAAATGGGCTTCTTAAATGAAGATGGGGGCTGGGATTTAGCTCAATTGGCAGAGTGCTGCTTTGCAGTCTCTGAGGTCCCCGAGTTTGATTCTTGACACCGCAAAAATGGATAAAGACAGGGCAATCCACTCTGGAGGCAATCCTGAAACAGACAGCCATTGAAAACCCTATGAGGGTCACTGTGAGTCAGACACTACTCAACGACACCTAACAACAATAAGTGAAGATGACCCCCACATATCTGTCAGCTTGTCCTGTTGTGGGGGCTTGTGTGTGCATGATGCTGAAAGCTATGCCACCAGTATTTCATATATCAGCAGGGCCACCTGTGGTGGACAGGTTTCAGCTGATATTACAGACTAAGACAGACTGGAGAGAAGGACCCAGCAACCCAATCTCGAAACAAGTAGTCATTGAAAACCCTATGAATAGCAGAGAAGCACTGTCAAATATAGTGCTGGAAAATGAGCCCCCTAGGCTGGAAGGCATTCAAGAAACAAGTGGGGAAGAGTTGCCTCCCAAAAGTAGAGTCATCCTTAATGACAGGAATGGAGTAAAAGCCCCTAGGACCTCCAGTTGCTGATGTGGCATGACTCAAAATGAGAAGAAACATAGTGACTGCAACAAGGGCTCAAACATAAAACAATGGTGTGCATGGCAGAGTGTTGGATAGTGCCTAGGGTTGCTAGGAGTTGGATTCGACTCTATGACCCCAATAACAAAAACAACAACAAAGTGAAGATCAAGGGTATAAAAACGCCTATTTATTTTAAAGGAAACTCTTACTCCAAATGTGTTGCTTTCTTATTTTGAGTTGTTTCTTTTCTTAAGCTACAAAAAAATAGCATAATTATAATAAATAGAAAAAATCAAACTTTAAACCTGTCATTTAATTCAATTTTCCATGATTTCTTCCTCTCTATCTCGTGGCCATGTATCAATTTTACATAGTTGTAATTACAGCAAATAGAATCCTTCCAAAACAGGATTAGTATGCTACTCCCATGCTCAAATGAGATTATCTATTTATGATATATTGGTAATGTTATTCACAATAGCTTTTAAAAGGAAAAAAAACTTTGTACTTGTAAAAACTGTCTAAAATCAGAAATTTTATTGATAGAAATTTAAAAATAGGTTCTCAAGCAAATTGTTTCATATAAAAATGTGTTCTTTTCCTTCTAATCCCTGCAGAGCTTTGCAGAGGAAAACATACATACTTGTACTTGCAAACTACTCAAGATAATTTTCTCTCCCACCCTGATGGATTCTGAGACAATCCAGAGTGTTTGGATTCCAGCTCATCAGCTAACAGACTTTCTTCCAATCTAATTTCTTTTCACTGAATCTGTCTTCAATGAAGAATTGTTGATTTATAGACTATTCCCATGGGTTTGGTGAACAAGAGAAAGCTGATGCTGGGTGTCAGGATAGGGGTACTGATAAACACAAACAGCAGGAAGGCAGCCCCCTAATCCTTTCTTGGAGGGACTCTGTCTACTATAATGACACATGCCTGTGGGAAAGGGAGGAAAGGAAACATGGAAATTTAAATTAGGTGATAGGATTGAGGTATGATTTTTTTTATGTTTATTATAATTGTGCCATTTGTGTAGATTTTTTAAAAAAAGAACAGCTGCAAATGAGAACAAAGTGCATTCAGAATCACCAAGAAAATGGAAATATAAGGAAACAAAGCTGAAAAACCACATAAAGCTAGAGACCAAGTGGATCTTTACATAGAAATACAAAACCAAATACAAAATGCAGATGAGTATGTCTTAAGTAACCACATTAATGCTTGCAGCTGTAGCCCTGTGGCATCTGATCCCGTCAGATCTTGGAAGCTAAGCAGAGTTGGGCCTGCTTAGTACTTGGATGGAAGATGGCCTGAGAACACCAGGTGCTGTAGGTTTGGGAGAAGGACCCAGCAACCCACTCCCAAAAATCAATCCGCCATTGAAAGCCCTATGAATAGCAGAGAAGCACTGACAATAGTGTTTCACCGTTTGTACATAGGGTCACTATGAGTCAGATATCAACTCAACGGCACCTAACAACACAACAACTACCAAATTAATTAATCATGGAATCCCTGTTTGAGGTGCTATGACAAGAGAGAGGGCGATATGTAATTGAGTGTAGTCATTCTAAAGGAACATAACCAGTGGGTGATATAAATCATGATGACAAAGCAGAAAATCTTTATATTTGCCCTTGGAGGACAGCAGTCGTTGTTAGGTGCTGTCAAGTCGGTATCTTACTCATAGCGACCCTCATAGGATTTTCAATGGCTATTTCAGGATTGCCTTGGGAATGGAGTGCCAGGTCCTTCTCCCATTTTTGCAGTGCTGGGAATTGAACTCGGGACCTCAGAGACTGCAGTGCAGCGCTCTACCAACTGAGCTAAATCCCAGCCCAACTTGGAGGACAGTAGTGAGGTTATTCTATAAGCCAGAAGACAAAAAGACCCACGCCATGGCTCATGACCCAGCCTCAGACTAAGGGTCCAAGGCTTCTGGAATTTTCCTTTACCTCCTCACAGTCTTCCATACACAGCTGGCTCCTTTAAGATGTTTTTGTCTATACTGTAGTTCTTTTTGTCTGCTTTTGATGCTTCTCTTTCCTTCAAGGTGTCACCCTGGGAGTATTTACCGTATCACTTATAATGTGCAGACATCTCCGTGATTTGCCAGTCCTGATCACATTTCTAACTGCTCCTTTACAATCAACAGTGAGTCCACAGTTGCCTCCCTGGTCATTACTATGTCTCTGCCTTCATCATCTGCCTTTCCACTGAGCATCCAGCATCTTCGGGCACTAGCTTTTAGGTGTTGGGGATGAGAAGGGAAGGAATGAGGTCAGGTTAGGGCAGCTGCTGCAAAGGATGAAGGAGGAGAAGGAAGTCAAGCTGGACTCAGGTCAGTTTTCTTGTCCTCTTCAGCCACCTCCCACCTATGGAAACCCCAGCGCCTCCTTGTCGGATGATGACATGTGCTCTCTCAGAAAGCCCAGCCACGCAGAGCACACAGAGACCTATGAGCCGAATCCCGCCCACAGATGGGATTTGTTTGGCCCTAGTGCTGCTTTAAAAAATCAGATCAGTGGCCAACTTGCAGACCTTGGGTGATTTCTCATAAAATTCTGGATTTCTGGCTTTTCTTAAAAAATATCTGAAGCTCCAGCAACACAGGTCCACATTCCCCATGACAACAATTGGCCTGTGCTGAGCAGCAGCTGCTCTTACCTGCCTAGGAGGCCCTGGCTCCCCAGCTCACCAGAGCCCATCCTGAGTGGCTCTACTCAGCCACATCCCCTGCCTGGCCTGGGGGGCCATTTGAGTGTCTGACACTTGGAAAAGAATTCAGTATTAAACAAAATAAGTACCACCACATACCTCCTACTCCTTTCTTTAATTGGTGTCTACTGCCAAAAATGTTGACTTCATCTGTATTCTAAGATTGAATTTGTATTAAGATCATTTTAAATTCTCATACCACAACAGCAACAAAATAAAATTTCTGACAAATAAACTACTGGCATGTCACAATTTGTGCTTTCACAGAGTCTCCGCTTTATCTCTTAGTACTAGAAAAAGAAAACCTTCACAAACATAATAAAATGTTACGAGGTGGGGATTATGTTTCCTTCACTTTACAACTGGAGGACAGAAGGGTCTTGCTTTGTTGTGATTGGTGTGGGTTTACATGGCACTGCTTCACTGCTGTGAGGAGAGGGGAAGGGAGGAAGTCAAGCAAAGTACAAGCCCAGAAAAAGACCCCAAGCCAGCCAGGACAAGAGTGCATTTATGCCTAAGTGAAGGATATTTTTCAGGCTCCCCAGAAAGGGCAGGTCAGTTTAAAATCCTTTATTTTTGTTGCGATGCCCACAGTTGGTCCTAGGATCCTTTGGGATCTCAGGACCTTGTCATTTGTAGGTTTGCACTGCACCCCTAGGCCATCAGCTCTGACCCTGCAAGCTTTGGTCATTTGTCCCATGATCTCTTGGGGTCTTCTGAGAGCTTTCATTTATATTACAGGCCCTCTTCCAACAGCACACCTCTCTCAAGATCTGGCCCCATTTCAAGCTCCGTTGGGATTTTAACTTCTCTTCACTTTTTTGACATATTTTAATTTCTATTCACTTGGGCAAGTCTGTTATACATTTTTTTTTTTAAAAAACAGGTGTGTTTGGAAGTGAGTAGAGAGGATGCAAATTGGGCAGGGGGTAGAAGAAAAGAGAAAGGGAAAGGAAACACTTTTTAATGGTTTAGCTCTCCTAATTTGGGTAGAAAAATTAATAGGGATGGAAAGAAGAAAAATATTAGCATGTGGAGACACAGGGGCAGGTGGCTTGGACCTATAGGCTGTGCAGAAATTGCTAGTGATATCTTGGTCCTCTTCTTTGGGTGCACCCAAGGCACTGGGAGAAACCTTCCCCAAACTCCAAACTGATGCTTGGTTTGAGGAGATAAAGAATGGAGTAAAAATTATCAACCATGCACAATGTCTGTAGGGCCTTTCCAACTCCTACAGATTTTTTGTAAAGTACAAAGAGCAGAAGTACCTCTTGTTGTTACTAGGTGCCATCGAGTTGGTAGCCGACTTATAGTGATTCTACTTACAACAGGTAAAACACTATTGACAGTGCTTCTCTGCTACTCATAGGGTTTTCAATGGCGGACTGATTTTTGGGAGTGGGCAGTCTCCCAAGCCTACAGCTCCTGGTGTTCCTGGGCAGTCTCCCATCAAAGTACTAACCAAGCCTGACTCTGCTTAGCCTCTGAGATCTGATGGGATCAGATGCCACAGTGGTAAGGCTGCAGGCAGAAGTCTCTCTAGTGCCTATTAAAGTGTGTGTGTGTGGACACTTGCCCCTAATTTATCTCTCAATACAATCTCACCTTCCCATTAGTGACCCCAGAGACAGCCTGACTGCTTCCTTCAAGAGAAGATTCAGTTAGGAAACAGCTCAAGGTAGTGAAGAATCAAATGGGATAACAAAGAGTACCCAAATCATTAAAATCAGTCTCCTCCTACACCTAGATTATGATTTTTCAGGTGGTATTTAAAAAAACATTATGACCTGGAAACTGACCCTGAAAACTCATTCCAAATGAAGACTTCCAAAAATCTGGTGAGTAATGGCAGCATCACTGGGAAAAGCTTGGTGTGGCCAACAAAGTTTCCTTGAGAAACGACACTCATTTTATTGTGCACATTCTGGTGTGTTTGGCTCATAAAAGGGTCATTGATTTGTGACTGTAGTCACATATCACATAAATTGCTCTACTGAAATTCTTTTTAAAATGTATTGCTTCACTCCATTTTACAAGGAGTCAGTATGGACTCCTTCTGAAGGCTCAAGTTACACACATTTCTCCTTTTCTGCCAAAGTCACTATTCCTAGTTACCAGTATACTATATGGGCTGGTAATTAAAAATAAGCTGGGCTTGTCAAAATAAATGAGCAGAGTACATTTGGTGATGAGGTAACTTCAATCAATTTGCATTACAATTTATTTCTCTACTCTTTAATCTACCAACACTTGGGAAAATACAGCCACTCCCTATATCCACCTCCCCCGCAGACCCTTACCAAATTTAAACTGGCGTAAATTTTCAATTTGAAAGTCTGTATATAGATGTTGGGCTTACTTTCTTCAATATAAGAGCTCAAAAAAAAAAAATTACCAGCTAAGAACTGGAAGGCTTGGGTGGAAATGTTGTCCTCAGTTGGCTCAGTAGCTTAGCTAGCAAGGAAGCAACTCATTCCAAATGTTGGATTCAGTTTCCTTTGCTCTTTGATTCAACAGTGGCCAAAAGTATAGCAGTTACTAAATGCCTAGTCTTGAAGAAAAAAAAAAAAAAAAAATTATAGAGGCAAGAAATTTCTACTAGAAAGAGGAAAATGAAGGAGAGCTAAGAAGTATGCATGAAAGAAAAAGTGGGAAAGCACAGCTCTGTAGAGACCTTCCACTTCTTAACGTACAGAATAGTCTGGATGTGCATGTTGGTAAAGACTGACACAAGCCCCATGCCAGTGTGGAACATATTGCCCAAGGGGAGATGAACAAGAAAACAAGCCACTATAGTATAATGTGGTGATTGCTAAGACAAATAAATACACAGGAACCCAAGACACCTAGTCTAGACCCTGGAGATGAGAGAGGTCTGCCTGGTGTAACTAAAAGCTGAAAGATGAAGGTATGAACTGTGAGGGAGCCATGGGAGGAAGAATTGTGCCAGGAGTGGTTACAGAATGGCAAAGACCTGGAGGTGAGAATTCTATAATTCAATTTCCAGAAAGATGATTGACTTAGCAACTATTGTTGTCTTTTTGCTTTTGGAAAGGGATTTTGAAGAGTGAGGACCAGAATAGGGTGATAGACAAAGGTGGTCAGGGGAATATTTCCAAAGCCAGAGTATAAATGGAGTATACTTTGGAATATCAAGTGTTCTGGCATATTTGGAAAAATACAAGTGAATATTTGATATCAAACAAGAGACTCTGATGTAGTTTAGTGAGCCTCCTATGGCTCCTGGGGAGATGACACTACATTTCCTCCCTGCTGTCCTGGGGGAATACTCAATGAAAAGTCTATGAAATAAATTCTGTACCATTATCTAGGATTGAGTGCTTTCACATTTATTTAGTTACTCTGTCTCATAAAGATGCCGGGAGATGAATATTTTTGTAATCTCCATTATAGAGAAGGAAACTAAGGCTCAGAGAGGTTATATAATTACCTCACAGACACACAGCCAGGGCTGTGGATTTTAAGTCTAGTACTTTTTTCTCTTATTTCAACTTAAATTGCAATGGTAAAGCAATTGTGCACCTGTGTCAAACATTTTCTTTTTCAAATCACCTTTAATACATTTAATCTGATTTTCTTTATTATAACTTTGTGAGGAAGGCAGAGTGTGTGTATCATGAATTGTGATTTGTAGTCATATCTTTCCTATTTTACAGATAGAAAAACTCAGGAATATTGTGGCCAAGGTTATATACTACTAAGCGGAGACAAGGCCAGCTAACACAAATCACCTTTTGCTAGCGGGTCTAGAGATCTGATTTTTCCTGCAGTGCTCTGAAATGTGGGTATGTGTATGAACCACCTAGGTCTGAATCCCACAGACATCCTCATTCCTGATTTCTATTTCTCTGTGTGTCTATAAACACTAATTCCAAATAAATTACTCTTCTTTCCAACAGATTCTAAACAGAAATTATGCAGACATGATCATCATCATTAAAGAAAAATGTATAGAGCTTTATGTATCCAACTTACATACTTTATCCACAGGTATCCCTCAAATAATTGATAAAAGATACTGTATTCCATAGTCAGTGTTTTAATACTTCAAATTCATCTTTAAGGAAAAGTTAGTTTATAACCATCCTATCTTTTTTATAGCATGTAATATTCAATTAGAAGATTCATAGTTTACAAAAATACATATATTTTGTTGGTAGCTTGAGAACATTATCATGTATCTACTTAAGATACCAAACAAAATTCACAGTTAGGCTTGACATGTAGTGCTAAAAAATTTTATTTGGATCCACTGATATTTTTGTCAATAAGGTATACTTGAAGTAAATGCTTCTACCTACCAATGAATTGGTATTTTATTATATAACCAAGATCTATTGGTTTTACAATATATTGCCATCCTGTCTTACGTCTTATTGAAAAGGCAATTAAGATAGTGCTGCATTAGAAAACTTCATGCTAGAGATCACAATATCTTTGTCAAATCCCCATAAAGATTGGTCTTTTTATGGTTTCAAGCTCTGATTTACAGTTCAAAATTCTTGCAAATGATCTAGGGATCATTTCATAATTTCTGAAATCAAATACCAAGAATGATTTAACTTATATTAATTAGAACTTTAGAGCTTGGGAAGACTTTAGTTTTTAAGCCAAGGGTAGATATTCATATTTACGTACTTTTAAATCTGAATTGTATCTCTGTTTCTGACTTATAATGAGTTTAGCATTTAAAACTTCTTTTAAAAGAAGGAAAAATCTGTACTTATAGCATCTGTACTAGAGAAGATAAAAGAATATACAATAGGAAAAAACACACAAATATACACACAAAGAAAAATGTATTGTGCTCAGTTCTCTTTTTCTTCCTTTTTCCTGTTTCTTTCTTTCTTTTCCTCTCCTTTTCTTTTTTGTGGTACTTAGGGGTTGAACTCAGGGCCTTGCACATACTTCACAAGTGCTTTACCATTGGGCTGTAACCTCAGCTCATTTTGTTATTTATATAAGACAGGATCTCGCTAAATTATGCAGGCTGCCTCTGACCTCAAGCATGTGATCCCCTTGCCTCAGCCTCCTAAGTAGCTGGGATTATATGCATGTGCCATCATGCCCGGCTATTGTATTCAGTTCTAGGTGCCACTTCTTAAGAAGGCTACATTCCATTTCAACTGGAATGTCTGAACACAGAGTAAGGATGACAAGACAACCTGTAATTAGGCAACTCTTTTCTTATGTAACATAGCTAAGGACATATCTAAAATGAAGAAGAAATACCCTTGCCTATCTCCCAAGAGGGCTGGGATTTGGCTCAGTGGGTAGAGCGCTGCGCTGCAGTCTCTGAGGACCCGAGTTCAATTCCCAGCGCCGCAAAAATGGGAGAAGGACCTGGCAATCCACTCCCAAGGCAATCCCGAAATAGTCAGCCATTGAAAACCCTATGAGGGTCGCTATGAGTCGGATACCTACTCGACAGCACCTAACAACAACAACAACAACAATCTCCCAAGAATCTAAAGACCCAGGAGGTAAAGAGTATTTGACTGCAAGGGTAGATTGAGGAAGAAGTGTCAGAGTTGACAGTATCAGAAAAGACTCCTTCCTAATGACATTCTGAATGGGCTACAATAGACTAGGGTACTTTGCAAGATCAATACAACCTCAGCAAGAAATGGTTCACATAGAATTTGGAGGGATCCTCTGAGAGAGGAAGCTCAGAATCCTCCATTGGGAAGGAAAAATACAACGGACTTCTAATGCAAAGATTCTGCGTGGTCTGAGATAGCATTGGCAAACACCTATGATACTACAACAGGTCCTTGGGACAGTCCTGACCTACCTTTACCCATATCATCAGGTGCTACCATGACAATTTTGAAGCTCTCTTATCTCAATCATCTATTGTCCTGCTTGCAAAAGGAACTTGAATGAAATATAGAGGTCAAGAGAGAGGAAAAGGGAATAAGCAAGAGAGTTAAAGTGAAAATTATTTCAAAAAGAGAACTGGAATGTTGTTCATTCAGTGAGCATATGATTCTCTACTGTAGATGAAAACTTACCAATTCTCAAGGACAAAACTATGATCTACTGAGGCCAAAACAAAAAGAAAAAGGAAATATTGCTAGAACTGGGAAGCTGCACATGGGTTTAAACTAACTGTGTCTTGCACTGGTTTCTGGAAAGCAGCTATGGAATAATCTGGGAACTGGATCCTTAGATATGTAGGAAACTATCCAAATCTAAGTTCCAAATTTTTGGTGCACCTGAAGTTTCATGCTTTATTCTTGATTTTGCAAAAATTACTTAATTTCTACAGTGGTTTGCTTGGCAATTATTGTTGAGAATGTATGGAACACAGATGGCAGTCCTGATTGCCATTTTAGAAAGAAGTAGACATGACAGTAATACGCATTAGAGCCCTGAAGATGACACTTTGAGCTGGGTATGGTGGCGCATGCCTGTAATCCCAGGACTCAGAGGCAGAGACAGGAGGATCCTAAGTTTGAAGTTAGCCTCTGAGCTACACAGTGAGACCCTCCCTCAGGGGGGAAACAACAACAACAACACCATCTTGAGTCAGTTATCTTGGCTTTACTCTGATCATTTGTGGGGATTAAATTTTGGAGCAACCCTAGACTAGTGATCCTTAAACTTTCGCATGTACGAGAATAGCCCAGAAAGTTCACTGAAACAGATTGCTGGGTTCAACTCAACTTTCTGATTCAATAAATCTGAGGTGGTACCCAATAACTTGCATTTCTAACAAGTTCACAGGTAATGCTCATTCTTCTGGTCCTACAATCACATTTGGGAACCACTAAGTAAGATCAGTGGCAACTCCTAGCTCTTGCTACATCTGCATTTAATTAAAAGATGGTGACCTCTTCCCACATCCTCCATCTCCCCAGATGTTAACTTCATTATACAGGATCCATGCCTAGTGCCCTTTTGATTAAACTGCCTCAGTGGACTCAACTAAGCATTTCCCATGAAGACCACCCAGTAATCTCAGAAGGATTTAAGTCTTTTTTTTTTTTTTGTAATTTCCCTGTGCTATACAAGGGACAGACATTGGCACACAAAACCCTATAGAATTTGAGCCTTGGTTACTTTAAAATTTCCTTTCTGTGCAGCTCTTCATGGCAACAAAGATATCCTAAGTCTTTCTGTAAATGAAATCCAGATTTATAATTTTTGATACAACCTTTTTAGAGCAGGAATCTTAATTTCAAGAGATCCATTCACTAGAACAGTGTATAATAAATCTCAGGTCTATAACTATAAAAGGAAAATGAAAATATATAAGAAAATGGTAATAATTAACTTAAAATTCAATGCATATACAAAGGTATGAATGGATATTTAAAATAATTACTCACTGTATCCAGAGCAGTCTAAATGGCTATACTGGCTAACTATGAAAAATAAAAACCTGGCCATGTATTTTTAATTAGAACTGTAATGTGATATTTTATTGAATCCAAATCCAGAAACTGAATTATGATTTTACAATTTCTTATAATTTGTGAATGTGCCAATTTAATGACTTAAAGGAAAAATAAATTATCTATGAGATAAATGTCAATTTTTTTTTCTGAAGAAAAGATGTAATTTGACATACATTTAGATGATTAAGCAAGGATAGTGGTCTATATGTCTGTAGCATTCAAGCATCTATACATCTATACTCGTACAGAGTATGAATTAGCAAGTAAGAAATTCTTTAATCCAAAGCTTTTATATAGCCTTAATTTACTGAATACACTTAGGGTAAGGACAGTGAACAAAATCTGCTTCCAGTTTACATGAGATAGTATTATTAAAACTGCAAAAATGCAACCCTGTGCCCTACCTAATGTACTTCCAATATGTGTGGAGGCATTTCAAGAAAAACAGAAGATGAAAACATAAGATTACTCAGGAGTGTCTTTAGGAATTCATGTAGGAAGTGGTGTCCTTAGGTTCAACAATGCAGTATTTTTACATAACATACTGCACAGAGTAAATAATACGGCATTTATGTTGAGTTCGTTTCCAGACTGTGATTATTGTTGCATTACTATCAGTTACTATCATATTTCTACATTAAAAATCTTGGTATTATCCTAAATAACAAATGTTGTCATGGCTATTTTTTTTCAATGCGTGGTGACTTATTGTTCTTATGTCTTTTTGCACAGTGTCCCTTGGAAGTCTACTTTGGAGAGTCGTCCATTTTCTGGCGGTCTGTTCAGAACTGTTTGCTGATGAAGGCTATGAAAACTAGCTGTGCTCTCCAGCAATAGGGCCTGTTTCCCAGGGATTAAAACTGAGTTCTTTGCTGTTAAGCATATGGAGAAAGAATAACATTTGTAGGTTGTGGTGTGGGTTTTTCCTCTTTGACACCACAGAAGGACACCAGCTTCATTTTGTAATTAACCAACATAAGCAGGAACGGACTGAGAGCAGAGAAGCCTGAAGAGAGGGCTGTGAGAACAGCTGGAATAAAGACACAGGCTTCCAAGTCTTTCAAGAAATAGACTAAGATAAAGTGAGAAATCCAAAGTGGAGTGATCAGCAACGTTAATAAAATACTGAATTTCGCCCCTCTAAGGATTTCAGTTTCTGAATCATCATCTCCAATCCAGATGTCACCGTAAGTCATTTTCTTTTTCTCTGAAAGGAGGAAAGACATCCAGAAACAGACCAACACTAAGATGGCTAAAGGAAGTATATCAATCAGAATTAAAAATATTTTCCTATAGCAAAACTCTACCTGCTTGTTTCCAAAGCCAATTATGCAATCCATGTAAATCCTGTTAGTAGACAAGGAGTCTGTATCATTTCCTGCATTCAGGTATTCTGCTTTTCTAGTATAAATTAAAAGTGGGGTGTACACTGCCACACCAGAGACCCAAAGTGCTGAAATCCCCCTCAAGGAATATTTCTGCCGGTCCAGGTTTGCAGCCTCATTCAAGGGGTAGACAGTTTGGTGAAGCTTCTGGTAGTAGAACAACGCAAAGTATAACATGAACCAGATGGCCAGTGAAGTTGTCAGGGCTGCCGTGAAGTGCAGAACTTTGCAGCCAGTTGAATCCAACATGATACCAGAAGAATAAACAATTTTCATGACATTCACCACCAAGTTTTTAATAAGGTGGACAAATATAAGACTGAAAATTAGAAGAAAGGATGTCTGTAAATGACCAGTGCTACATTTCCTTGTAGAATAAAATAAACATGCGTTTCCCACAAAGCTCACAAGGATTAGACAGGCACATGCGGTGATCTCAAGCACATCTGCAGACAGCTTCATGGTAAATGGCAAATATCTTTTCCTCTCCAGTTTAAGTCATTAAGTTTTCAGAAAACTTTTAAGATGTCTTCAGTGAGAAGACTTGGTTTTTATTTTTAGTCTACTAGGTTGACAAAATCATCCACTGCTATCTCCCTAACCGTTCAAAGATGGTCTGTAACAGAATTCTGCTTGCTCCAGTGATGAGCTGCTGAAAACAGAACTACTTCCCAAGAGAATTGTCTGATCATCTCTGGGGACTTCACTATGAAGAGAAAGTTCTAGGTATCATCACCTAATTAAAAATTCTCAGAAATGTATTTATAGTACTGTGACTCAATTTCCTAGATATATATGGTACAGTTTCCAACAATTATGAGGGGGAGGATAAAATTAAATTTATGACAGCAAAGGAAAGGTGATCAGAGGTTGCAATCAGCCCATTCCATTCATGGAAAAATAGCTAAGTAATAGGTGTTTGAATAACAATGAAGATTTAAAAAAAAAGAAAGAAAGAAAAGGAAAAAAAAACAACAAATAAAAATAAGGGTAATGACACGACAGGAATATATGCAAGAACAGTGGTTTTCTAATTTCTCTACCATTTTTGCAAAACAGGAACATTATTACATGTTCTAATGATTTCATGAGATTGTGAAGAATACAAAAGATGATACAAATTCCTGTGAAGAAAGTAGGGAAATTTAGAAATTTAGAAATTTAGAAATTTAGAAATTTAGAAATAAACATGGAAAAGAGGAAACAAAGGAGGGACAGAGGAGGAGGGAAAGGAGGAGAAGAAGGAAGAAAGAAGACTGTTTTATAAATATAGGCATTATGTCTATGATCAAATGTCTAAACTGTTGGTTAAAGAAATATTTAACAATGGGGATGTGATTATGGAGACTTTCCCTCCTAGAGCATAAGAGGCTAGGAAAAGACTTCTCTTCTAAATATGACTGGAGAGTACAGAGCAAAGATAGAAAGATGGGATTGGAATACACTGCTTACATATCTGGCACTAATTCATTTTTTGGATTAATCCTGTTTCTGAAGTATATCATAGTAATCCATTCTGGGGACAAACTACAGCCATACGTCACTTAACAAATGGGGACATATTCTGAGAAATGCTTCATTAGTTGACTTTGTCATTGTGTGAACATTATAAAGCATACCTGCACAAACTCAGATAGCTATGATACCACTAGGTGCTACAATCTTATGGGACGACCACCATATACAAGGTCCAACTTTGACCAAAAATTTTGCTATGGGCCATATAACTGTACTTCCCCTCTACTGTATTTGATTGTAAGCTTTGTTGCCAACTTGTTGTTGTTATTATGTGCTGTCGAGTTGAGTCTGACTCATAGGGACCCTCTTAGGGTTTTCAATGGTTTACAATGTATGCTTTAGCCTGACTCAGTGGTGTAACAGAGCTAACTTACTGAAGAAATTGTTCTCCTCTCTTTTCAACTCTGTGTTTAGTGACTTTATGTTGAGAACTTATAGTTGGCCATACTGGGAGTATTAATACCATGGAAACTGGCAAATACCATATATCATAGCTTTTCTGGAGAAAAGCTCTTCTCTTAGTACAATATTGGCCTGACCAAATAAACATACATACATTAGTGTGGTAACAAATTAGCTGACATTTAATGTACATAATGGTAAGGTCAGTATTTGGCAACTGCTATCCCTTTCAGTGCCTGCAGCCATAGCACTGTGGTATCCAATCTTGTCAGATCTGGGAAGCTAAGCAGGGTTGGGCCTTGTTAGTACTTGGTTGGGAGACCACGTGGGTACACCAGATGCTGTAGGCTTGGGAGAAGGACCCAGCAACTCACTCCCAAAAATCAATCCACCACTGAAAAACCTATGAATAGAAGAGAAGCACTGACAATAGTGTTTTGCCTGTTGTACGCAGGGTTGCTATGAGTCAGATACCGACTCCATGGCACACAACAACAACAACAATAACAACAACAACAACCACCCTTTCAGCTGGGTCCTTCCCCCAAGCCTTTTGCACCTAGGTTCCCATACAATCTCCCATCCAAGTACTAACCAGGCCTGATGCTGCTTAGCTTCTGAGATCTGATGGGATTGGAAGGCACAGTGGTATATTTGCAGGCTAACTTTTTTAGTAAGGGTATAGAAAACTACTAGTGTGCATGTGATAAGAAGTTTGATAGTATAAGCAAGCAGGAAATGTGGGCCCCCCATCCCCAGTAGCAGAGGGAGGTAGGATTTGGAGATTGACACTTTCCTATTAACTCCTTTTTCTCTTAATTGGATACTAAGATAGCTAGCTAACTTAGAGTCCTCACATATCACAGTTTTCTTCCCTTAGAGACATAGTTAGTGTCAATTACATTTAGTCAAGTAGGTGTACTGTGTTTCTAATTATAGTAGTAATACTAGTAATAATAAAAAAATAATGCTCATATTGGCTATAATTTATTTAATACAAACTTAGGAAAGACACTGTTGGTGTTTTGCTTTACAAATTTGTTGTTGTTAGGTGGTGTCTAGTTAGGTCTGACTGATGGCAACCCTCATAGGGTTTTCAATACATGATTGCTTCAGGGTTGCTTCAGGAGTGGATTGTCACATCCTGCTCCCATTTTTGTGGTGTTGGGGATCGAACCAGGGTCATCAGAGGGTGTGGAGCAGCACTCTACCAACTGAACTAAGCCCCAGCCCCTACAAATTTAGTATGACTTAATTCTTTATATCATTCTCATTTCACTAATTAGGAAATAGGCATTCAGAAAATATGCTCAAAGCTACCAATGAATGAGATGGGAATCATGTCTAGTGTTAGGGTTTGGATATGAAGTGCCCCCCTAAATGGCTCATGCGATGAAGGTTTGGTCCCCAATGGGTGGAGCTACTGAAAGGTGACTGCATCATGAGGGTGCTAACCTCATCCAAGACATAAATCCATTGATGAGTTCATAGCTGAATAGGCTTTTAGGAGGTAGGGGCTATTTGGAGGAAGTGGGGCACTGGGGGTGTGCCTTTGAAGGGTATATCTTGTCCTTGTCCTCTTCCTCTCTTTCTCTCTCTACGTCCAAAGCTGCTGAAGAAAGTATCTTTTGTCTACCATGTGCTCTCTACCATGTCTGGCCTTGTCTTAGGCCCAAAGAAATGAGGCCAAGCATGGACTGAAACCTCTGAAACCATGAGTCAAAATAAATCCCTTCTCCTTTTAAGTTATTTTCTCAGGTATTTCGTCCTAGTAACAACAAGCTGATAAACACATCCACCATGATCCTTGTCACAGTCTCTCCACACATGCTGTCAGGCTGTAGATTTTCTATTGAGTATTCTCAACCTCTCCCAAATGGTTTAAAATTGGTCCATCCAACAGATATAGACTATAAATATACCTCTTTTGAGAAGAGATTCTTTGAGTTTATAATACACTTGTTGTTGTGTTAGGTGCTGTCGAGTTGGTATCCGACTCATAGTGATCCTCATAGGGTTTTCAATGGCTGACTGTTTCGGGATTGCCTCGGGAGTGGATTGCCAGGTCCTTCTCCCATTTTTGTGGTGCTGGGAACTGAACTCGGGACCTCAGAGACTGCAGTGCAGTGCTCTACCAACTGAGCTAAATCCCAGCCTGCTATAATACACTAGTCATGGATATTTTTGAATAGAAACCAGTTTTTTCCCCTTCCCTTTCGATAGTCATAATGATGGGTGTTTACATTTATGTACTTCATAAAGAATTCCAAGCATTCAATATACCAGTTGATGGTGCCATTCTTGAAACAGAGAAAGGCTGTACCCAGCAGGAGTGAGCTCCAATACTGGCAATGTTTAAGCAGACCAATGACTATCTCATATTGATTTGTAGAGCAATGAATAGCCCTAAATGATAGGCGACATACAGCCCACTGTGTTAGTCCATTTTCATTGCTATATCTGACACTTGTTGTTAGGTACCTTCGGGCCAGTGTCCGACTCATTGTGACCCTATGTACAACAGACAAAACACAATTGTTAGTACTTTTCTGCTATTCACAGGGTTTTCAATGGTGGATTGATTTTTGGGAGTGGGTTGTCAGGTCCTTCTCCCAAGCCTACAGCATCTGGTGTTCCCAGGAAGTCTCCGATCCAAGTACTAACCAGGCCTGACCCTGCTTAGCTTCCAAGATCTGACAGGATTGGATGCCACAGTGGGATGGCTGCAGGCATATATCTGACAGTAAGTGATATACAAAGAAAAGAGGTTTATTTATCTCATAGTTATCAGGCATTCTGGACTGTCTGTTGTTCAGAACCCTCTCGGCTGTGTCACATAATGCATGGCATTATGGCAGAAGCACTTGTAAGGGGGGAAGATCAGCCGGTGAAACAGGAAGCCAGAGAAAGAGAGCAGGGAGGGCTCAGTCCTGCTCTTTTGTGACAAGCACCTCAAGAGAACTACCCAGGGTCCCATAAGAACTGCCTTAGTTCCTTCCAAGGTCAGCACCCAATGACCCAATCACTTCCCACTTAACTCCACATGTTAAATGTTCCACCACTTTCCAACATCACCTCACTGAGGATCAAGCTTCTAACACACAGACCCCTGGGTGACACACTCAAACCATTCCTGCACTATAGCATTCTGCCTCTGGCCCCCATGTTCACAATGCAACATGTGTTCATTCCATCCCAGGTAGTCCCAAAGTCTTTTTAATTTTTTTTTTTTTTTTTTTGGTGGTACTAGAGGGCTGAACCTGGGGCCTTGTGGATGCCTTATGAGTGCTCTATCACTGAGCTGTAGTCCCAGCACCATCTTTTATCTTGAGACAGGGTCTCACTAGGTTACCCAAGCTGCCTCTTGACTCAAACCTGTGATCCTCTTGCCTCTGCTTCCTGTACTGCTGGGATTACAGGCATGCACCATTGTGCCTGGTAGTCCCAAAGTCTCAACTCATTCCAGCATCATGCAAAAGTACTAGTCCTGCCAGATGCTGGTGCATACCTATAATCTCAGCTACTCAGGAGTCTGAGGCAAGAGGATCACAGGCTCAAGGCAGGAAGTAGGCTGCACAACAGAGCAAGACTCTATTTCAAAATAAAAATAGAAAACAGAGTTGTGGTGTACTCAGTTTTAGAGTACCTGCCTGGCTAGCATGAGGCCCTGGGTTTAAGTCCAAGACCAAAGTCTCATCTCCAACTCAAGGCAACCTGCCTCCAGGTGTGAGCCTGTAAAGTCAAAATCAAATTATGTACTTCCATGATACAGTGGCTATACAGGCACAGAGTGAATATTCCTCATCATACACCTAAAAGAAGAGTCACTGGTCCCCAACAACAACCACCACCACCACAACAAAAAAAAACAACCCACTAGAATAGACACTGAATCTTAAAACTCTAAGCTTTGTATTTTGTACACACTGCAACAGGCGGGGCCCCAGAGGCTTCACAAGCCTCATTCGCTGGCTTCGCAAGTTATAGTCCATGTGTTTGCTCTCTCAAAATGTGCACGGATGCCTGCAGTTTTCCTAGACTGGCTTCACATACTGCTCATTGCTTATTGCTCTACATTTCTATGACCCTTGCTGTGGCTCCCTTTTCACAGTCCAGGAGTCATTCTCCCAGTGGAGACTCTCTGCCCTGGCTCCACCTCTGATAAGCCTCTGCCTGGCTTCTCAGACTTACCTTTGAAACTCAGTGGAAGCTGCCATGACCCTGTAACTCTTGCATCCTGTTCAACTGCAGAACCAGTACCACATGAACATCACCCAAACTGAGTTGCTGGCACGAGCTGTGTTTCAGTGCATTTGAACTATAACTATAGCCATTAAATGTTGCACCAGAAAAGGAGCTGAACCTCATGGAGCACCTGGGCAGCAAGACCATGGTAAGTACTCCAGGGTTCTCTGAAATATTTGTGCCCCAGATCTCTGGGCTTGTGAGGGAAAGATTGCCCTGAACCTTGAGGATTTCTGAGATACCCTTGAGACCTTTCTGCAATTATCTTGTCAATTAGCACATGGCTCCCCTTTTTTCCATGCTAACCTCTTTAGGAGGGCGGAGGTTTAGCTCAGTTGGTAGAGTGCTGCTCCACATTCTCTGAGGACCAGGGTTCGATCCCCAGCACCATATAACTGAGAGAAGGATGCGGCAAACACAGTACTGAAACAATTAGCCATTGAAAACCTTATGAGGGTCACTATGAATCGTGCTCAACTCAACAGCACATAACAACAACAACAACAACAACAACGATCTCTTCAGAAAGCTGGAGTATGCGCTTGTTTTGTATGCGCTTTTTCTCTCTTTTTGGTCAGGCTCTGAATTTTCCTTTTGCTCACAAACCTCACTGTAAATCTGACCAAAAGTAGCCAATAATACTCTTTATAGTGTGAATGCTTTGCAATTCAGAAATTTCATCCATCAAATATCCCAGTTTATTGCTCTTAAATTTGACCTCCCATAAATCTCTAGGGCATGGACTGAATGTAGCCAAGTTCTTTCAATGGTCTAACAAGGATGACCTTTATTTCGATTTCCAACAGCATTCTCATTTCCATTTGACACTTGTTCCCTAGTCTCCTTGTTTTCTCTGTCCTTGCTAGAATTGCTCCTAATGCTTCACATACAGCATTCTAGGCTTCTTCTAGTCAGCTCCTCCAAACTCATCTAACCTCTGCCTATTTCTCAATTCCAAAGCCACTTTTACATTTTCAGGTACAGTCATATCAATGAGGCCACTCTTTGGTACCAATTTTCTCTGTTAGTCCATTTTCCATTGTCATAACAAAATGCCTCAGGATGGGAACTTTTGAAAGAAAAGAAATTTACTTAGCTCACAATTTTGGAGGTTCAAGGGCATGATCTGCATCAGCTGAACTCTGGTAAGAACATTAAGGCTTATGGCGTCACCAAGGTGGGAGCAAATATGGAAGAGAGATATCACACAGCAAGGCAGGAAGCTGGAGAGAGGCAAGAGGGGCTGCTCTTTCTGTTTTATAAAGACCCTCTCCAGAGCAAGCCAAGGTTGCAGAGGAACTGCACTACTTCCTTCTGAGGCAGCACCCCCAGTGACCCAATTACCTTCCACCAGGGTGTAGCTCTCAAAGAATACATCACCTCCCGATATCATCACATCAGGGAACAGGCTGCCAATATATGAACCCCTGGGAGGATCCACTCAGGCCATATCCAAATCATAGTAACCACCTTCATCTGAGATTTAATTTGGGGATAGTTAATTAAGAAAAGTTTTAAAGAAGTTATCTATATGGTGCTATTTCTCAATTATCCCAAAAGAGTAACAATTATGGGGCCAGAGTTTTAGTTGGTATAGTGCTTGCTCTGTGTTCTCTGAGGCCCTGGGTTTGAGCCCCAGCACTGCAAAAATGGGAGAAGGACCTGGCAGCCCACTCCAGAAATAATCGCAAAGCAATCAGCCATTGAAAACCCTATGAATAGCAGAGAAGCACTGACATAGTGTCAAGCATGACACAGTGTCAGGAGTGTTTTATTCTGTTGTACACAGGGTGATTATAAGTCGGACTCAACTTGAGGACACCTAACAACAACAGTCACAATTACAGCAAACAATACTGAATCTTGACATGTATGTTATGAGGGCTAATTGTAAAAATAATAATAATAATAAATAAATTTGCATACCCCCCAGAAGAACAAATAAGCAAGCACTTATATACATTTAATCTTCAAAGGATTGGCAAACACGTACTAAATTCCTTTGCATTAGGGCAAAAGTTCAAAAACTATCTGCTATCTTTTTTCCTTTAGTGTTGTCTCTGTACTGGAAAAATAGCATATATTAAAATATAAGAGTAATAAAATCAATTTTTGTGAAAATTTGCTTGATTGATGAATATGTTGTTAACTATGAGACATTAGAATGAAGAGTTGTTTGCTGAGAACTTATCATGTCCTCAGCATGGCCTGGACTCTTAAGGATGATATACAAGGATGTCAATCACTGTCCTTACTTTCTAGAAGAATATGATCTAGTCATAAGAACATGCTAACATATAACATACATTTTATATATGTATATTACATTATATTCCATGTATGTATTCTATTATATAGGCTAAAGTATTAAATATTTTATATTATTTTTATGTTTTATATTATTTTGTTTTATTTCTATTGTTAATATTTATTAATAAAAAGTGAGTAATTCAATGTAATAAGCCACATGACCATGAGCACAAGAACAAATTTATTTATTTATTTATTTATTTATTTATTTATTTATTTATTTATGTGGTACTGGGGGTTGAACCCAGGGCCTCATGCTTGCACGTTCTGCAAGTGCTGGACCACTGAGCTGCACCCCCAGCCCATTTTTTTACTTTTTGGGACAGGGTCTTACTAAATTACACAGACTGCCTGTGGTCTCAAAATTGCGATCCTCCTGCCTCTGCTTCCCCAGCCACTGGGATTACAGGCATGCGCCACTCCGCCTGGCTAAGAACAAAATTATTTGAAGAGCAGGATTTGTGTAGGCAGTAGTATCTTTAATCTCCAGTTTAGAGAACCCTGAAGCCTAGAGAAGTCAGGCCACTTGCCCTAACCAGCAAGAGCAGGTGGCACTGACCTCCAGGCCACTTGCTTTCAACAGCTCTTTTCGAGAAGGGAAGGGAAGGGGAACGCAAAGCTGACCAAGTTGTGGTACCAGGTGCTGAGAAACCTCCATTCCAACCCCAACGATTCCTGGCAGCTCCTTGAACAGAAAGCCTATTCCTTGGAGGCACAAAAGTGGCCAGGAGCTGAAAGGGCCCAGGAAGCAATACTGCATCCTCTGCAAAGGAAGGCAACTCTGATGTGGACCCTTCAAGGGAGAGTGAAGAAAAAAAAACCTTCAAAAACCAAACATTGGCTCTACCAATCCAACTTCACTGAGGTCATTTGAGAACTGGGAAGTTCAAAGGTTCTCTATAGCTTCCATTTACTTTGGCATAAGATTTAACAGAAAGAGAACTGAAGGAGAATTTATATGGCCCAGGCTATTTTCCAAATCTCAAACTGCAAAAAGTTATTTTGAATTTACTTTGATTCACAATCACATGCATAGTGGTTCAGAAGTAAATGCTTTCCGTGTGGCTTAAGGCAATCTAGGTTTCCTCAAATGCACATGTGAAGTTCTAATATTAAAGATTTCGATTGGAAATCTCAACGAACCCTCGGACTCCTCTTGATTAGAGACTGCTGGTACTTTATGTGACGGTGGTGGGGAGGGGGTGAAATAAAACTCACTGTCTTCATTTGGGCATTATGCTCTCACAGTAGCACCAAGATAAACTTCACAGGCTAAGGGAAGGGCATTTACTCCTTTAAATTGAGTTGTTGTTGGTAGGTGCCATTGAGTTAGTATCTGACTCATAGCGACCCTCATAGGGTTTTCAATGGCTGATTGTTTTGGGATTGCCTTGGGAGTGGATTGCCAGGTCCTTCTCCCATTTTTGCGGTGCTGGGAATTGAACTGGGAACCCCAGAGACTGCAGCGCAGTGCTCTACCAACTGAGCTAAATCCCAATCCTTAAATTGAGTATGTAATATAAATAAATGTCTTCTTAGAAGAGATGCTTGAAACTTGATGCTAAGTCTGAATCCATACAAGAGCACTGATTTATTTTAATGAAGATCAGGATGGAGCACCAAGGAGAGGACTCACTTCTTGAGAGCAGAGATGGCTCACAGGGTAGAATAATTTACTAACTCACAGAAAGATGATACTCAAAACTGTCTGATTTGTCCACTGGACAGGAGCAAACTAATATTTGCATTTTTATATAGAACCAAATGGCAGGAATTACTGAATCTTTTAACTTGTAATCAGTGGGTGCCTGACATTATTTTCAATTCTGAGATAGTGTTTTTGTGATCAGCCAGGGCAGGACTAAAGCTTCAAATTAGAAGTGAATGGAGAAGAACTTCAGGCTGGCTGGGGCCAGAGCAATTAAAGGGTAATTGTCTTTTAGATATACTAATGTTAATTGTATTACTGTGCTAAGTGCTGGGAAATGTGGATAAGAGCTCCAGGCCACTCTGGTGGGAGAAGGAAGTAAAGATTTATTAAGCCTGGCACTGAGCTGGATCCCTCACATAAGTTACCTCCTGAAATCCTTACAATAACCCTATGAGGTATTATTAGATTCAATAAAGCTGAGTAACTCAATCAGTTCCAGTTGGTTCGAGATTGAGTCCTGAGTCCCATCAGATTTGTGTGGCTCCAAAAAGCCACAAAAAGTGGGTTGGCAAGACCTTGAGTAGAAATAGAAATTTTTGACTTCTGGTTATACTGGATTCAATAACTGGGAAAAATTGGTAGCAGAGAAAGATGAGAGAATTTGAGAAGTAGGCCATGATGGAAAAGTCGGCAAGTATAAAAACCCCAGAAGTACCTTTCCTTGTTGTGTGTGGAAAGGAAGAATATCAGATAGGAAAGCTTTCCAGGCAGAATCTGGGGCAGCCTCATAGCAGAATACAAGAGGCTGGGAGGGGAGGAACTTCCACCACAAGCTGACTGATCCTATGGTGCTTAGGGAAGCCACTTCCTGCCTTGGAAACTACAGGTGTCTGGGGGTGGGGCAGCCCCCAGACCATGTGATATTGAAAGGCCTGGTGAATCAGGAAGTAAAGTGGAGAAGGCAGTGTGTATACATCAAAATGAGAAAGTCTGCTAAAGATGGCCCTGGGACTCTGAACCCAGAAGACCTGGGGTAAATCATGTATGGACTGTGAAAGATCTGGTTAGTGCTGTCTGCTTTTTGTTTCAGGTTTCTAATAAGGAGTTTCTCAGAGACAGTGAAACATAAATAGACATGTGTATGTTTGTATACATAACACTTATGTGTGTGCATTTGTGTATGTTTGTTCACACACATAACAAGAGTTATGAGATGATTACAGGGCTCAAACAATACTTCAAACCCAGTCTGAAGGCTGTAGTTGTTGTTGCTAGCTGCCACTGAGTCAGGTCTGACCGTTAGTGACCCTATGTATAACAGAATGAAACACTCCCTAACACTGGGCCATGCCTAGCACTTTCAGTGTTTATCTGCTATCCATAGGGTTTTCAGTGGCTGATTGTTTCAGAATTGCTTCAGAAGTGGATTGTCACATCCTTCCCTCAGAAGGTTGTAGAGTGTTATGCAATTGCTAGGTTTTGCTAATGTTTATATCCTAAATTCATACATATAGCAATGGAGGTACTATCTGCTTGCAATGGGAAGGTGTTACTTGGGCTCTTTGCCAAAGATTGGAATTCCCAGTGTGATGTTTTTGCATTATAAACTTAACAGTTGTGAAAAATATCCCCTAAGCTTCTCCAAGTCTGACTCTAGCCCTGAGCATCTTGGTCACTATATTGTGTTCTCTGAAGAGTAACCTCATCTCTTGTTTTTTTGTACCTGATCAGGTAAAATCTCAATGCTCACCCACCCTAAAACCCACCTAAACTCTGGATTCCATCTTATCTATTCTCCCTTCTCATCAAACCTCTCAGAAAAGGCATTGACAATATATTCACCATTTCCATTGTCTTTCTTTTACTCCTTTAGCCAGCACAGTTTCATCTGCACTCCATTCTCCTCTGCAGTGATCTAGAATAGTAGCATTTCCTCCTCTCCTACCACTAAATCCAATCATACCTGGACCTGTCTGGTATTCCTTCTCATTTTCCTTTATTTTTGTACTTTTTTTTTTCACTCCCTATAGTCAAAGGTCTTGGTCCACTTCTTAGTGACCCATGTATGTACAGATGCTGTCTGCTCCTGGATATCACCACCGGATGTCCCCTGGGCTCCCCAGCTCAGACCTAGCCTTACTCAGCAACACCAGCATCGTCTGCTCAGCTCAGGTTACTGACTTAAGTAGCAGCCCTGGACCCTCTCTCTCCCTTACCTGTACATTCAGTCCTACTGTCAATTCAACTTCTATCCTTTCCATGTTTCCTACCATTTTCTTACTATGGCTTCTCATGTTGCTTGCTTGGAATGAATCAGAAAAGGATGCAATTAAAGGCAAATAAATTAGTAGATTTTTACTTCTTCAAAATCATTCTGGGCCTACACAACTGTTAAGATGACCTAAAATATAAATATAGACTTGCCACTTCCTTCCTGGAAGCACTTAAGTGATCCCTCTGCCTACAGGGCAAGTGTCCATCCAGCTCCTCCCTAAGTTTCATGGAGTCTCCCCTGTTGGATGCTTGCCACCTCTTCAGTTCCTACCCGTTTCTGACTTACAAGGGGAAACCTCAGCCATACTGACTGAGATTCCATGTATTCCCTTGCTATATTTTTGTCTTGCTGTTTTGGCTTATGCTGACATGTCTGCACACATCCTCCTCCTCTCATGACCAGATCAAGCCTTCCAACCCCCAGGCTTTGGTGTTTTATTGCCAATGGTGCAATCACTTGCCTGTATACCCTCCAATCCATTTGCTCAGGAAACTATTTCCTAAGCTCCATTGCCAAGTGCCTTCTAGGGAAGTGTGGCTAATGGGAGGCTCAGGAAAAAGACCAGAGAGACTGAGGGGCATAGAGAAAGAATTTAGTTTCTCTTTCTTCCTCTGTCTGTCTGTTTCTCTCTCATGCATCCATATCCCACATGATGAGATCCTATGATGCTCAGCAAGAAATTAAAATAATAGTGATAAAGGAAACCATGAAACTTAATAGGGATTTTTCTATAAAAAGCCAGTTTTGGCTTAGCCATGGAAGGTATGGATTTTCTGCACCAGTACTATAGAAAAAGTTATCACAAAACAAACCATAGCTTAACATTTTGAAATAAATATAGGACATATAAATATACATATATATACACACACATATATATATGACATAAATATATATATAGAAAAACATGTATCATAAAATTGGCCATAATTCCAGAAAACATAGGAGTTCATAGTTTTAAAAAGTCCAGACGGAGAATAAAGAAATGTAAGATGATGGACATTTACAACAGTAAATAAACCAAACACAACTGATCAAGGACCAGAGTTGGGTAACAGAGTAACTAGGAAGCCAAAGTGAAGAAAAACCTCCAATTCACATGGTAGGTTTTTTTGAGAGTCATTTCATGTTCTTTAGTCTCACTCAAATGTGTTATATGTGCCTCTTTTTATCATTATTCTGTTTCCTTTCATTGGGAAGAGTCACTGAACACTACTATTTACAGAATTACAGATTTATCTAGTACATTTGTATCAGCTTATAAATGAGGAAAAATAGATCTAGAGGGGCCCAGTTACTTGCTGAAGGTCCCACAGCTTTCTAATGGCACACTGGGTAAAAGACACAGGTCTCCTGAGTTGTTCTACCCATTATACTTTTAAAATTTATTGAAAATAAAGTAAAACTAATTTAAAAATGTTTTATATTAAAGTAACTTGACCTCAAGTTGGCTGCTGTCTGTGCCTTGTAACAAAGCACTTAGTCCAAATGCTAGCATGAATGTTTGCACAACATTCATCAACACTGTCCCATTTTCATTATAAGCATGCAAAATACACAATGGTACATGTAACATATATATCTAGAATACAATTTTTAAAATATTTGTCTAAAGTCCCACTATCTATGTCAAATACCTGAATAATAAAATGTTAAGTAGAAATGCTTATTTTCTCAGGTGAATGAATTATATGTGTTTAAGAAATCCCCCAGTTTCACACCATTTTTAAGTCAATCACTTTTTAAAACTCCTCATCAGTTTCTAATTCTGTTCTAGGTGCTGCAAAAAAACCAAGCATTTCATTTTCTTTCTTTCTCACTCAATACCTAGGTCATATAAGATCCTCAAATTAAAGATGTATATTTGCTGGGTGTGGTGGAGCATGCCTGTAATCCCAGCAACTTGGGAAGTAGAGGCAGCAAGATTGTGAGTTCAAGGCCAGAGGCAGCCTGTATAATTTAAGGAGATCCTGACTCAAAATAAGGATTTTTTTTAAAGGGGGGCTGGGAGTGCAGCTCAGTGGTAGAGCACTTGCAAAGTATGCACAAGGTCCTGGGTTAACCACTGAGCAATGCCAAAAAAACAAAAAACAAAAACCAAACCAAACAAAATCAAACAAAACCCATGCATGTTCACTTCTAGTTCAACATTCACCTTCCCTTCTACTGGGTGTAACTCTCCCAGGTGAGGTACAGCAAAGGTAGCTAAACTCAGCCGCCTGAGCTCTCATCAATCCCAGCTACTCGTACATCAGGCCTCAAGAGAAGCAACTCTGCCACTTCCAGACCAATTCCCTCCTAGGGAGCAATGCCAGCTGGTAAAACAGGCAAGACAATATGCAGATGTGGCCACCTGAGTCACTGGCATTGAATACAGCCATGTAAGCAAGAGAAAGACCAGAAGTCATGGTACCTTAAATCTCAATTTAATGTTTTAAACATAGATTTTTTTAACCCCTTTTGAGCGTATCTTTTGTTTGGGTTCAGACCCTTCTCAAACTTTTCAGAAAAGATTGGGCATCTTCAAGGTGGCATGGTCTAGATCCTTACAGAACTTTGCAAAAATTCCATCCCCCAGGATAGAGCAAGCTGGGGCACACATTGCAGTATTATTTAATTCATTTGCATGTGTCTGTTATCAGTATGTTATGATGAAGTGGCGCATTGCTGAGGCCACTGAGTGTGGTTCATACTCAGTTCAGACTTATTGAGCCCTCGGCTTCATTCCATCAAACTCTGAGTTCTTGGCTCATTCCATTCTTATTATCTAGTGAAATGTAGACATTCTTCAGCTCCCTCCTTCCCTGGTTAATCTGATTCTGAACTTGGTAACTAGTATACATTCCTTTGAGTGCTTTGACTTCAAACATGTGGTTTCTAACAATAAGCCTTAAGTGTCCCTTTCTAATACACTACAATTTTCTTCAATATTGTAGTTTCTGTTAATAGTTCTGAGCCTAACAGGGAAAAATGTGGCACTTCAACATTATTCTTTTCATTTGCTCCATTCCTAGGGTGAAAAAACACTCAGATTCCTAAATCCTGAGTGCACTCCATGTGGTGAGCCATACTGACAATCTTTGTAGTAGTACTTCTCTATACCTCAATGGGCAACAACATCCATATTCATCTTATACTTTTGCCAGATTTCTACTACATCACTATCATTCACAGTGATAGAGACTCAGTGTCCTTACCTATGAAATAGGTACTTTGAGGGCATTGTGAAGATACTTTGCAAGAACTGTGAAGGTTAAATGAAGCAATTAATATGGGCAAAGTCCTTCAAATAGTGACTGGAACAAGTACTCAATAGATGCAGGTGTGTGTATGTGTGTGTGGCGGGGTACTTGGGGATTAAACTCAGGGCTTCATACATACTTTGCAAGTGCACTGCCACTAGGCTGCACCCTTAGGTCATTCTATGTTTTTATATTTTGAGTCAAGGTCTCGCTAAATTACACAGGCTGCCTCTGGCCTCCAATTTCCTGTCCTGCTGCCTCTGCCTTCCCAATTGCTGGGATTACAGACATGTACCACCATGTCTGGTATTTTTATTATTATTATTTTCACCTGATTATAATACCCTCATTGATTAGATAAGCAAATTTACTCAATGCATCCAGTCAGTGATGAACAGGACATTAGTACTCTGCAACTGGAATTTAGAGCACTCACACATACATCCTCCCTTCTCTACTATCCCCTACCTGAATCTATCCTTCAGAAGTAGAAAATTACCAGGATCATTCTTTCAGTCATTACTAGCTAGCTCTTATTTTTTTCCAAATTTCATTTTTAGTTAAATTTATAGTTAAATTAGTAATTTTCAAATGGCTAAAAGTTGATTGTGCTGACACAGGACATGAACAATCTTTCCTTTTTTTCTATCTCTAGGCAGTCACCAGAAACTGATGATCTAGAAGCAGAGGATCAGATGATGCTGATGGAGAAGCTATTCTACAAAGCCCTGGGGACAGGATGAGCAAACATGCTGAAAATGGATCATGCTGGGGACCTGTAGGACATGATGTAGCTCTTCATCAGAGGATGACAATAATTCTACACAGGGAGCCCTGGTTATCCAACTCCCACAGTTTCAGGGTTACATAAGGATATAAAAGTCATCATAACATGAAAATATTCATGAATTGGCTGTTTTTAACCCCACTACCCCCATGCCTCTTACAAAAACATCTCCATGTATCTATTAAAACATCTTTGGACTCTCATTGATGTGGGAGATTTCAAACCATTCTTTAATGCCACACAAATAAAATGCAAGTAGGTTTGACATGAAATTGTAAAGCTTGCAAAAGATGCAGGATTCATGAAGTCAGAGGAAGTGATATTGAACAACTAAATACACACTAACTAGAAAAGTTGGAACATTTAATTTCAGAAAGATATAAATAAAGGTGGTCATGTAATAGATGCTTTATAAGAGAACGATTTGAATGTCAAAGGATAAAGAGAGGACTTTGGATATGTTGATGAACCACAAGAATAGTTTTTGCAAAATTGACTTTCATTTGCAAGAAGGATGTCATGTAATATGCACATATAATTTTGTTGGAAGAATTATTTGTTGATTTTTTCCAATAATCTAATGTAAATTTTATTAAATATTGAAAACTTTATGATGGTTGCTATGAGTCAGATACATATAATCATACTTTTTTTCATGGTATGTATTTAGAGACATTACAGAATAAAACTTAAATGCCAAGTGAATGCAGTCCATAAAACCAGAGTTCTTTTTTCTAACTGGAATTCCAGCTAGTGAATTTCATGAAGCTAAAAGACCTTTCCCTTTAGCAGCTGTACCACTGTGGCCTCCGATCTTGTCAGGTCTAGGAAGCTAAGCAGGGTCGGGCCTGGTAAGTACTTGGATGGGAGACCACCTGGGAACACCAGGTGCTATAGGCTTGGGAGATGGACCCGGCAACCTACTCCCAAAAACCAATCCTGCCATTGAAAACCCTATGAATAGCAGAGAAGCACTAACAATAGTGTTTCATCTGTTGTACATAGGGTCACTATGAGTCAGACAGCAACTTCAAGGCACCTAACAACAACAATGAAAGAGACCTTACTGCTTTTGAGCAACTATCATGAGCCAAGCAGTTTATATACCTGACTTCTAAAATTTATAACAACTCTGAAAATTTGGTACTATGATGGCCATTTAAGCAGTAAGAAAACAGACATAGGTTAAGTTACATTTGCTAATGCACAGAGCAAATAACAGGTAGAAAGAGGATTGTAATCCACATTAGAAAAGAGCCTAATAAAGCAATACATAAAGTCCTGGACATTAGAGTTGGTGGGAAGCAGTAGTTTTCAGCTCAGTTGCTAATACAACCCTATTCATCATCAGCCTCCACAAGAAAGCAATTGAAATGCAATTCCTGGGGCAGGCTATGCAACCTGTCAGGAAGACAGAATATCCCCAGCTCCAACATGGTTGCAGGCATCCTGTTCAAATGGTGCTGCAGTAGACACGTGAAGCACTTGTAAGCATTCTCTGGTATTTGCTTACTGTGGGATATTCTTTCAACAGAAAGGCTGGACATGTTACTAAACATTTAGGTATCAATGGACCAAAGCAATTCTGACACGAAAATGTTCACCAAAAAAAAAAGGTGGAAAATGGTTTCAGGTGCTCCCTGGAACAATGTTTTCTTACTTCTACGTGAAACAGTCCAACCTCAAGTACAGATAATCAACCCTGACTACATAAACAGGTTCTTAAAATCTAGCAGATTCTCTGAGACATAGCATGTTCCACATACAGAAATCCTTGCAGCATGAGATCCTCCTTTGGAGAAGCTGAAGGTATCATCATTTGTAGCTAGCAACACATGTTAGAGAATAAAATCTTTATCTCTAAGCCTGCAGCCGTAGCCCTGTGGCATCTGATCCCGTCAGATCTCAGAAGCTAAGCAGGGTTTGGCCTGGTTAGTCCTTTGATGGAAGACTGCTTGGGAACACCAGGTGTGGTAGGCTTGGGAGGAGGACCTGGCAACCCACTCCCAAAAATCAGTCCGCCACTGAAAACCCTATAAACAGCAGAGAAGCACTGACAGTAGTGTTTCACCTGTTATATGTAGGGTTGCTATGAGTCGGATACTGACACGATGACACCTAACAACAACAACAACAACAACAACAACAACAACAACAACAAAAATCTCATGGGTCTCAGAACAATATGATATTAGACATAAAATCTACTTGCAAATTAAATGCTTCAACAGTATCTTGATAGCTCAAATCTAAATTTCTAGAATTAAGACTTTAGAACAGGACATAATAAATTATTTTAGGCTTAGATGATTTCTTTATCTGTCTTAAAACAAAAATGTCAAATTATTATTATTATTATTTTTTGGCACTGGGTGGCTGAACCCAGGGTCTTGCACATACTTTTGCAAGTGCTCTACTACTAAGCGGCACCCCCAGCCCCATTTTTATTTTTTATCTTGAGACAGGGTCTTCCTTTGGCCTCGAACTCATGGTCCTCCTGCTTCTACCTCCTAAATTGCTGGGATTACAGGTGTGTGCCACTGTAACTGGTCATACATTACTATTTTTGAAACTATAATTTGAAAATAATTTTTACATCTCCTTATGGAAGGATCTTTTTATCTGGACAGTTATATATGTAAGAATTCTTCTTTAAAAACTTCATATGAAGGGTATGTAAAGGTTCCAGAGAGTTTTTAAAACATTAAATTTAAGAAGCCATTAAAAAGCCAAGAATCAAACTGATTTTTGTAATCTATGTGATTTGTTTCAGGGAAGACACAAATTCTTAGCCTTAGATTACTTACTTCTTATTACATATATTCAGAAGTTTCTCTGAGTTCAAAAGTTCACAGTAACAATTTATAAGGGTATTAGCTCTGAAGCAAGCCAGAGGGAAAGTGCTGCTTTTAATCAACACTCAGCAACAGTCCTCATGTGGCAGCAGATCTCACCAATCCAGTATGATATAGGATGCTGTAAGTTCATACACTGTCAAGACACTTTTTAAAAAAATGATTTTTCACAGGCATATTCAGAAAATTAGCACAAATAACAACTCATAGGCAAAAGCACTCCGTATTTCTAATACTGAAGAATGATTGCCTTATTGGGTATTACCAAAAAACAAAAACAAAAACTAAAAACAAAGAAAAAAAAACAGAAACGCTAGTGCATACATTGTGGAGATAAAGAGAGGAAAATGGTTTATCATCTAAAACAATGTGCTTTTCTCCTTAAAGTAAGATAGAGACTTTATATGAAGGATGTAGTCCTCAAAGTAAGGCTCTATGGAGTCAAGGTGAAAGATGGCATTAGAAGGGATTTCCTTAATTTAACAATGACTAAACATTCCCCAAGCTGCTTCTTACATATTAAGAAACAAGTTTTAATTTCTTTAATCCTAAAATTTAAGTGTATTTAGGAATATGCAATGATTGAAGACAAAAGAGATAAGGGAAATTATTTCTGAAAAATACAAGGCTCTTGTTCTTTTACTCATTTATTCCATTCAGTTTTTATTGAGTACCACATGTCAGACATGGACACTGGACTTTCAGCAATGAACAAACCAAACAGGCTTCCTGTCCTCAGCCCTGCTCAAAAGAACTTTCTGGCTTATGAGAACACTGCATCTGTGGTGACCAATATAGTAGCAACTAGCCACAGGGAAACTATTGAGTATTTGGAATGTGAACTTGTGCAGTCAAGGAACAGAATTTTTAATTTTATTTCATTTTAACTCATTACATTTAAATTTAAGATGCCACATGAAGCTAGTGGCTGCCATATTGGATGATGTAATTCTAATGGATAAATCAGATAATAAATTAGTAAATAAAGCTTAGATAAGTGCAATAAGAAGAAAAAACAAGACTTGGAGGGGGAGGGGAAGGTTACATTCTTTTGAAAATGGTAGGTCAAGAAAGGTCTTTTTAAGGAGGTGAATTAGATCAGGGATCTAATTGATAAAAGAGACCCAACCACACAAAATTATGGGAAAAGAAGATTCCAGTCAGAGAGCACTGCAAGAGCAAAAGCCCAAAAGTAGGAGCAGCAGAGGAGAAGGGCATGCAGGAGAGTGGCAGAATATCAGGGAAAAGTCCAAGAGGAAGGCGGGTTATGAGTCAATAGGGCTTTGAGCTAGTCTGTGGAAAAGTGTTTGGAATTTACTCTCATGTACAGGGAAGCCAGTGAGTCGTGTTAAGTGGAGGAGTACTCAGTTGATTTATATTTAATAAAGTCAGACATGGGTCAAGTTTGGTGGCACATGCCTGTAACATAACACTCAGAAGGCTGAGGCAGGAGGATCATAAACTGAAGGCCAGCCTGGGCTACAAAATGAGACACTGTCTTAACCTCTCCCCATACAAGAAAGAAAGAAAAGAAAAGAAAAGAAAAGAAAAGAAAAGAAGGGAAAAGAAAAGAAAAGAGAAGGAAGGAAAAGAAAGAAAGAAAAAGAAGGGAAGGAAGGAAGGAAGAAAGGAAAGAAGAAAGACAAAGAAAGAAAAGAAAAAAGAAAAGAAAGAAAGAAAGAAAGAAAGAAAGAAAGAAAGAAAGAAAGAAAGGGAGGAAGGAAGGAAGGAAAGGAAAGAAAAAAGAAAAAGAGAAAAAGAGAGAGAAAGGAAGGAAGGAAGGAGAGAAAAGTAAAAAGGTAAGACATAGGTGGGGGCAAACTGGAAAAGATGAAGGGTAGAAGCATCAGCCAATTAGAAGGGTACTGCATTCCTTCAGGCCTCATGCTCCTGTGGCTACGTAGAGAAGAGCCAGTGGTCAGACTCAGGATGTACTATGAGAGTAGAGCCAACAGACATTGGTGATGGATAATACATGGGGTGGGGGTGGGGGAACACATGTATATGTGCTAAAGAAAAGAGAGAAATTAAGGATGAATCCAAGGTTAACTGTAGAGCTTATTCCAACATTACAACCACCGACACTGAGGAAGGACTGATCTCGGAGCCAAGAGAAAGGTGTTCAATTCCTAGAAGCAGTCAAACCAGAAAAGCTCTTATAAATATATTGGAAAGCATACCAGCACAAATTTGGGTGGGTGTGGGTGTATATAAATAAAAATTTAAGTGAAATCTGCCCAATTATTTCATTCTGAACAAAAAGAACTTTTTTAACTTTATGCATACAAACTGAGTAATGACATTTTAAGAGGAAATCAACTCTTGCAATACTATTTTGCTTCCAAGCTACACTTCACTGCTGTATTAAACATGATCTATATATATTAAGGGCTGGGATTTAGCTCAGTTGGTAGAGCACTGTGCTGCAGTCTCTGAGGTCCCGAGTTCAATTCCTAGCAACACAAAAATGGGAGAAGGGCCTGGCAATCCACTCCCTAGGCAATCCTGAAATAGTCAGCCATTGAAAACCCTATGAGGGTCACTATGAGTCGGATACCGACTTGACTGGCACTAACCTAATATATATTAAACATGCATAAATGATATCCACATTCAAAAACAGTTATTCTAAATCATAATCAAATGTATCTAACAGGAGAGTTGGGGTACAGACCACTTAATTCTCCCATTACAAGTGCTGTTTTTGTGTGTTTAACCCTGAGGTTAACATATTTCCTGACATGTTCATTGGCAGAAAAGCCCTTCGGTGGTGTCACAGGTACAGAGGTATCACTGCATGTATGTGTTTAATTTAAATTTAATTATACAGAGAGGTGGAGGAAGAAAGGAAAGCAAATTCTACTCTCCATTCCCCTCAATAATTCAAGGCCTGATAATGAACATAGGAGAGAAGACAGCAAATTAGCTGTTCCCACTCTTGATCTGGTACCCATTCATTTCATGGTATGGGGATCTTTCCATGCTGCAGGCTTTTCTAAGTGTTTAAAGAAATGTACTTTTTTCCTACAACATGGCTTTCCCTTTAATGCTGAAAGACCCAGTGATGTTCATCATGATAGATTTTTGTTGTTGTTGTTAGGTGCCATTGAATTGGGTCTGATTCATAGCAACCCTACGTACAACAGAATGAGATTACTCTCCGACACTGTGCTAGATTGGCAGTGTTGAATTTATGAAAAGATGAATTTTATGGGCAATTTAATAGGCTTTCAAAAGTCATTCTGACTAGACATAATTTTTACCTCACATACTGACTGAGCTGATAACCTAATTACCTTATAAGATGGTGGTTCACTGTGTACCATTATTGGCAGAGTTGCTTCAGCTTTACTTAGAAGGAAAATCATAAGGATTTTATATTATCATAATTCTGGTTGAAAGAATTTGAAAATCAAACTATCTCTGAAGATTTTGCAGGAGAAGTAATCTTATATATGAAAGATATTAACACAAGAAAAAGAATATATAAAATTCGAGGATTCTTACCTAACGCATTTATGTCCTCTGAAACACTGCCTTAAATCTACATAGAGTTTGATAGGCCTTTGTTTATATAACCTGTGGATAAGAAACAGGAAAGTCTTTGCATGGAATTTGCTTACCTCTAGAAATGCCTATGGTAGGAAGCTAAGCTTTTGAACAAAGAACACAGGCACCCGCTCACATATGAACTTTTTTCTACTGAAGATTATATGATCTCAAAGCCTAAACATTCTTTTGGAACATAAAATCAGAATTTATATCCTGGCACTTGTAGATTTGGGAGTGATGCCTAGAAAAACAAACATGTTTTCTTTAATTAGTCCTAAAGGAAAAGAAATACAACTGGAAATTAATATTGTTGATTTAAAAATGCAATAGAAAACATGGTTCATATACACTGAAGGAAATCTGAATTTGTACTTTGCTTTAATCCAAATAAAAAGTATAAAAATAAAAGTCTAGTTGATCTGTGTTAAAAGGGATGTTTCATTTACTGTTTTTGATTAGTTTGTGTTTTTGCTCATGTTTCAACTCCTACTAGGCTGATCATTGAAAATATCATATAACCTGAGCCACATAATATTAACATGATTACTTCACTATATAACTGCTCCAAGATAATCTGCTCAGTCAGGGCAACTTTCCTTTCAATTGCCTTTGCTGAAAAGTTGCATAAACATCCCAGCCTAGTTAATTCTTTCCATGGGCTTCAAGCCTCATTGACATGCAGATGAGAGCCTGATCAAATGACAAGTCTGGGAGCCAAATGATGTGAATGGTTCTACCCACACAGAAATGATGGGCACTCCAGCCTGCAAACCCAGAGGAGCCCTCAGAAGAATTCTCTCTGCTGTCATCACAGCCTTGCTGTAAGACCAAGGTCTCTTGTACACCATACCCAATTCTCCAAACATTCTTCCTTGAACACAATGAAACATGCAACAAGTAGAAGAAGGGAAAATATAGTCTGCACTTTAGCAAAATGAAATATTCAGTTTTCTGAAGTAGATTAATGTGAGTCAGGGAAATGCAACCTCAAATGTCTGCTGGGAACAGTTATGTAAATGAGTCAATTGCAAGATCTGAATTCTAAATTCTGAGATCCGGTCTGCCTGGGTCAGTTTGGTTCCCAATATTTCCTGTGTTCTGCACCATATCTGGGACACAGTATGTGCTCAAGACACATATATTACATGTTAATAATAAATACAGTCATCAGGTAGCTGTGTAATTTTCAACTATCACAGTCTCTGGAGAGCTCTGCCTTCCTCACCTCTAAAATGTGGTGGTTGGGTTAGAACTGTGGTTTTCATACTGACTTACCCCCACCCCATCTCCATCTTGGGCTCTCCTTACAAGCCCCGTTTTAGCTAAAGCAGCTGTCTGTTTTCCTCCAATTATCTCATAACTGTTACTTTAAATTTTTTGTTGAAACATATACAAATCATAATTGTATAGCTTAATGAATTTTTACAATTTTAAGCCATCTCCTTCTTGCCCCATTTTAGACACTGTCTCCCCTCTACTAGTGGTATAGGTAACCATCATCCTGAATCCCAACATAATAGATTGGTTTGCCTTCTTAACTTTATATAACACACTTGCATCAGAGGTACTCTTGTGCCTTTTTTTTTTCCTCAACATAATGTTCAGAAGACTTATCCACACCGTTGAGTGTAACTGTTGATTCCTTCCAGCTCTAGAATTCTATTGATACAAATTATTAGCCCAAAATATAAGACAAAAATTGGAGGGGCAGTACTGGGGGCACTGAACTCAGGGCCTTGTGCATACTTTGTAAGT
Source organism: Pedetes capensis (assembly GCA_007922755.1). NCBI lineage: Eukaryota > Metazoa > Chordata > Mammalia > Rodentia > Pedetidae > Pedetes > Pedetes capensis. The sequence continues at coordinate 114,661 of VMDO01002017.1, forward strand.
GCTTTGCCACTGAGCTGTACCTCCAATCCCTTTTTTCATTTTATAAATTGAGACAGGGTCTTGCCATGTTATGCAGGTTGCCTCTGGTCTTGAACCCGCGATCCTCCTGCTTCTGCCCCGAGTCACTGGGATTATAGGTGTGAGCTACCATTCCTGGCTGAAGAAAAAATACTTTTGAAAACATCCAAGGTGCTATAATCAGTCATAGTAATAAACAGAACATAAACAGGTAGACCTAGGAAAGGCCCTCTTTGTCTATATGTGTAGTAAAGAATTTCTCATGCAGAGCTGGCTCTGTATCCACTGGTGATGTGTAACTGGAAGCTGGTGATGATTCCAGAACTGTTCTAGTTAAACACCCCAAGAGTTCATGGTTTCAATGAAGTGTTTGGTTAGAGACATGGCATTCATCTGTGAATAACCAAAAGCTTATCCAGAAAACAAGGTGATTTCAAGCAACCTGTAATTCATTTGGATGAAGATAACAAAAACAAATATTTGTTGAATGAATGGACTAATATAAGAAATCCAAAATTGTCTTCTGATGTTATGTCATTTCCCACACAATTAGTGATTTTTTTTCCCTTGGCTTACAATGAAGAAGATTGAAGATCATGATTCTTTTTACAGGAAAACTCTAGAATTTTAAATAGGCTAAAAACAAAAAACAGTCATATACCTCTAAGAACTTTTTTTGCAGTAGGAAACTATTTTCCCATTCGTATATAAAACCACAAAGAAAGATTTCTAATGAAGATTTATGATATAGCAGAAGCATGCAAATAAAAAAATCCCTGGAATCTCATATTTGTAATTTGTCCTTCAGCAAGAGAAGCAGAAAACTCAGCAACCAGAGAAGGTAACTGAGCCAAAGAAATGAATTTTTCCTATTAATGAGAATCTAATAGAAACTCCAATAATATGAAAGAAGGTATTAAATCTATGGACAGTTTAAAAAAGACAGCTTCATAAAAACAGTTTAAAAAAATCACTGAACGTTTTCTTCACACGTTTGAATCTGTTAGGCAAGCAGCGGTATAATCTTTGACGACAATGTTTAAATAATGACAAAAGAAACTCATTTTCTGGGAGAGTCTAGATGAAATTTGATAAGAGGAGCAGAGACAAAACAATATTTAACTTTCACTGAAAATACCATACTTACCAATTACTTACTAATTACTAATTTAATCTTTACTAATTAATTACTAATTACTTACTAATTTAATCCATTTATGAAAACATCATTTACAAACACTAAGCATCCATGATTTTGAAAACTGCACTTTGCTGATCATTGGTAAACCTTATTGCTTTCAAGACAGGCATGAGATGAATCCAACTTGCCCTGCCTCTTAGTGGATATCAATGAGTGAGATCAGAGTACTTGGCTTATTGGAAAACAAAAGGTCATCATGGCTGACAAACCCCTCTTTCTGAGTAAGGCCACAATCTGGTCTTCTGGTATACAGCTGACACACTGTATACAAACTCATTTGGTTTAGGTTAGAGTAGGCTGAATTTGCTAAGCAAACTGTCTTCCCCAATGAAGTCAGCACAAACATTCCAGTTACAGCTGGAATCAGACAGACAGAAGATGTTCCATACTGCTGATTAGTGCCCTTTGTTGACGCCTGTCTGGGTCCTCCTGACATTTGTTGCAAAACAAAAAGCTGCTCACTGACTTTGCTAATCCTACAACCACTATAAAAGAAGAAAAAATATGTCTTTAATCAGTTCATTTTCTTAATTTTCCTCTGCAACCAAACAAACATGTCTATTAATGAGGGAAAGAAGATGCAAAATGAAGAGAGAAGACATTACAAAAGAGAACTTAGACAGGGCAGAAAGAGACTGAAAAGGGCCAACACATTTCTATACAAGAGAGTATCACTTAAGTATGCTGAATCAGTAGAAAACTATTGAAGGTCGAGATAGAGTAAAATTTGATCTGGGTTATAGTAGCTGATGTGTTAGGCACACTTAATATTTCTACCAATGGTCTTTAATATTAAAGAAGGTTAACAACACTTTGGACTATCAGCTAGAAAAAAACCTATATTTCTTAGCTAGTATGTGGTCTTTAGTGTTTTGGCTTCTGTTTAACCACCCCCAGCTCTTCTGACTTCATCATGAACACATACCCTGACCTTTCATCTCTTCTCTTCATTCCATCTCCTCATCTGAGGCCCTCCTTTCTGTCAGGCGTTGGTGTTAAATAGCATGTAGATGATTTGGAGACCTGACTCATGATCTCAGGATATACATTCTGTGACTTTTAGATTTTGTTACACATGCAAGCTCCAACAAGCTAAAATAACATGGTTGTTGCCCCCAAATCCTTACAAGTTTAGGATGGTCAACAATGAGCTTATGAGTCAGAGTCTGAGCTAAAAACCAGAGAAGTGATTTATAAGACTTTCCTTGAAATCAACATTGATTTATGCAATGTTGAAATCAACATTGATTTATGCAAAACTCTAATCCTTATGAGACCTTTGTGAAGCATTATTTGCACACAAAAGGAATACATACATCTAAACTATAACGTCTACTTTGTGTGTATTGAGATAAAATAATAATATTAAAAATATATTATCTCAATTTTAAAAAATGTAGATTGAAACTAATTTTGGGAGACTGAATTAAAATAGAAGAAATTATCTTCTATATTTGGATGGAACATAAATAATTACTTCTGATGTCTCTTCTGAACATAAAGCTCAGCAAACTTATTTATGTATTTAGGAATCTTTTCAGCTGGGATGGACCCCTAAATTCAAATATTACCATGCTTAACTTATTCCAAATGTAGAAATGTCACATGACTAAGAAAATGCAACTCTTGTAATAAATCTGCACAGGGTGAACTTTTTACATTTTTACATTTCAATGAAACTTGGAGATTCTTCCTACTATTATACCCTTCTCCATCATTTCCTAACTTAATGAGAACTATTTATCTAATATAAGCAAATTGTCATGTCCAGGTAGGGAAGAATGTAAGACAGTTGTTCTTTTCAAAGAATATTAAGCTGATGGGAGGGCCAAGCAGTAGAAGTCCAGAGACAATCTTCCAACTGGCCAGAAGGGACTGTGATAGGTACATGGACTGGGCAGCCAAGGGCAGAGAAGAGCCCTATCCAAAGCACTTTGTCCCAATAAAGCACTACTTATTTAGAAATAAAGGGTATGTTTTCTTTGGCTAGGGTAGGATGGAGCAGGAGAGTTGATTAGAAAGCCTGGGATTTCACAAGTATGGGAAGATCCTACCTGCCAGGTCCTCAACTTCTCAGAAATATGAACAGTACTTTTTTTTTTGTTTGTTTTTTGTTTTTGCGGTACTGGGGGTTGAACCCAGAGCCTCGCGCTTGCATGCTCTGCAAGTGGTGGACCACTAAGCACCCCCAGCCCATTTTTTTACTTTTTGAGACACAGTCTCGCTAAATTACGCAGACTGGTCTCAAACTTGCGATCCTCCTGCCTTTGCCTCCCAAGCCGCTGGGATTACAGGCGTGCGCCACCACACCCAGCATGAACAGTACTCTTATGTTTTCTTGAAAGTTATCAAATAATAGCAGAAAAACAAACAACCAAACCACACTAAAACAAATTGTAGACTTATCTGGATCAAAATATGGAAATGTTATATTACTTAAGAATTTTTCTTATCAGTAAAGATCTAATATGTTGCTTTTATTTTTTCTAAAGTTTCATTTGGGCTGGGATTTAGCTCAGTTGGTAGAGAGCAGCTCTGCAGTCTCTAAGGTCCCAAGTTCAATTCCAAGCACCACAAAAATGGGAGAAAGGTGTAGCCATCCACTCCTGAGGCAACTCTGAAATAATCAGCCATTGAAAACCCTATGAGGGTAGCCATGAGTCAGATACAACTTGATGGCATCTAACAACAACAACAAAGTTCACTTATGTAAGGAAAAACCTGCGAAGTTTTCAATGTGTTAGAATAGTATGGGTAGAGTAGAAATCATACCTATATTTATTTCTTTGGTTGAGAAGTTAAATGCTCCAAGTTTTAATCTCTTTTGATGTACCATCTTTGGTATGAACTAGAATCTCATGGAAAGCATTAAAAGATAGTTTGGTTCAGGCTTAACCTACCCAGAGATTCTGATTTAATTTTGCTGGGACCGAGACCTGGGCATCAGTGTTTTAAAAGACTTCTTAGGTAATTTTAATGTGTGGCCAGAACAGAGGCTCACTGTGCTGAATAAATATTCTGAAAAGAGATAAATAAATTTCTTAAAATTTCAATGGAGGAGCCAAGTGAAGCACATATTGTTGATAATTAGTGATGATGGAAAACTCAGTTGTGGCTTTGTTCCAGTGGTCTTTATTCTTGCAGATAATTGGTAACAGAAAAAGGTCAATACACTTTTTTCTCGAAGCAGCCAGAAAGATTACACTGGAGTAATATTTTAAATAAGTTCATTGAGCATTATATCACGAGAATCAAAGTTTAAATTATAATTGCAGCTATGAACTGGAGTAAAGACTGAAATAAGTGTTGACTTTTTCAGGACCTTTTTTTTTGTACAAAATTATATAATAGGTCAGCCAAAGCTAGAGCTATTTTTGCAAAAATGGCCAAGAAGTCATCAGTCTTCCCCAAAGCTTCTCTTACCCTTTGATACTGAAATAATTCTATTATGAGACATTTACTTATGTCCTCATCTGTTTTTTTGTCCTCTTACTTTCGACTGTTCATTGATCTAATTTTGCTGACTCCTCATTTATCAATGGATTTATATGTGAGTCAGGAAGTTTTCTAACACTAATTTTACTTTGATTAAAGATTTTCTGCAATCAATTTGCTTTGTTGTATGGATCATATATATATTATACATTTAGCATTGTATTTTTTGTAGTAAATTGTTATAAACATCTTATATCATCCCAAACTGATGAATGGAAACACTAACTTGATGGAGTTTTAGAATAAGACTACTTTTTTTTTTTTTTGGTAATACTGGGGGAGGGGTGAATGTAGGAGGGTTTAACCCAAGACCTTGCACATGCTAGGTAAGTGCTCCCCTACTGAGCCACATCCCTGGTCCCCCATCATTTTTAGTGGGGGACAGGGTCTCACTAAATTGCATAAGCTACCTCAGTGCTCAGACTTGAAATTCTTCTGCCTCAGCCTCCCAAGATGCTGGGATTACAGGTGTGTACCCAGCACCTAGCCAGACTATTTTTATAACTAGTTACTTCATCAGTGAATATGTTCCTCTTATGACAACCTGCTTTGTACCTGAACTGAGAGGTTTCAGATGATGTTGGCAGAGTGCCTGTTATGAAACCATTTATTCAAGAACATCAAGGTAATAAACAATTGCCTAGATATTCCACAAAGTAACATTGGTTTATATATCTCTTTTCCTTTAATGGGCAGATATCTTATTAAACACAAAGGAATAAATGTTATAAATCTCAATTCTGTGATGTTCATTTCTTTAAGCAATATATAAAACTATTGGGAATTAATAATTTTCATGTTGTATCCCAATTGTTAAAACATTTTGAAATAATGAAGGACAAATCCTAGTAATTAAAATAAAATTAAAATATAATCAATATTTGTAGCACTTTGTAGACACTGAAAATAACTACTGATTTAAGAGATGATAATAAAATATCTATAGCTTGATTTGCTCATAACATACTTGGTATTGTTTAACATATAAAAGCTGATTTAATAAAAAATGTCAACAGAGGAAAAGCAGGACAAATGTTTCCCAAATTCAACTTTGTTATCTTCTGAAGAGCTTCACACTTCTATTTTAGATGAAAAAAAAAGACACTACTTTGTTTCACAGTATTATATAAATGAGAGAAAAACAATTGCTGCAATAAAGTGCTCACTGTTCAAATGCACCGTGTTGAATGCATTTTTTAAAAAAATTGAAAGAATTTCTAGAAACTGAAAACTTAATTAGAAGGGAGACAACAGAAAATCATATCTACACATATGTGGAAATACAAGTGACTTTCAAATTACCTATAGAAACAGAACAGGTTTTTTCATGGCTGTGCTTACGGTTTTAGCATGCTTTACACACATGAAGACACACACACACACACACACACACACACACACAAACTATTGTTATCTTTGCAGTCTGGTCTCAAGTACAGAAGCCTGTCAAGAGAAAAAAACATCATTCCCTAAAGCACTCCCACAACTGGTCAAAGAAAGCAGAGCTGGTAAACAGATGTTCTTTGTGGTAAAGATGTTATGATGGCCACTTTATCCCAGAAAGCTTTGAAAAGCATTTCTCACACAGACCTTCCAGAAAGCTGTAACATATTATAGATGCAAAAGAATTCATAGTCTATTCTTTCAAATAATTTGTGGGTAAAATGAAGAAAGGCAAATAACGTTGGCTTCTTGAAGGTTCAACTGAAGTACATGCTTTTGCTCCAGCTGCATTAAAACACTGGGTTATCTCTAATATGATAAAAATTAGCTCACATCTGGGAATCATTTCTGCAAAGCTTGCCTCAAACTCTGTTTTAATTATTTGGTAATATAGTTAATGTGACTGAAAAAAGCCCTACACAATCCAGTGACAACTACTTTCATTATATCCATAATTATATCCATATCATTAGTGTCTCATAGTGTCTCATAGTGTCTCATAACCTCACAGTTCAAATATCTCAGTAGTCAAAATTATTACTTTTATGTGGCTACTAAAAGGTTTTAAAATTAACTTCTTGGCTTTCTACTACTGAGAACTGGAAAAGTCAAAAGACTTACAAATAGATAATTTCAACCCTACTTTCATTTACCCAAATCCCAATAAGTCATTAGAAATGAATGTGAGAGTCCTGTTTTTCATTGATTAGAAAAAAGACATGTACCAAATGGCTACTGATTCAGCCTCTAGATTATCTCTAATTTTACAGCTCCAAAACTCTATTAGTCCATTAACCTGTTATTTACAATAGACAGGATCTAATAGAAATTATTGGTCAAATTGCCTTCCACTTGAATGAAAAGAAGAAATTCTATTTTGACTGGAAATAGCATCAGCTATTTGAGACAGGCTATATTCTTTCATCTCTAGCACTGGTATCCTACTTTTAACCTTATTCAGTGATGTTAATGTACTTAAAAACATAAAGCCACATACAGCAAATCGTAGAATAAATAAAATAGATTTTTGAGTTTTTTAAAAAAAATCTCTGAGAGAATGAATTCTAAATAGTAAAAATGCTACTAGCCAAACCATTCACAGTAAGTATTCTGTTGGGCATCTGAAAGTGACAGAGCCATGATTTTAACACTTGCAGGAAGATCGTAGCTGTAGGGTGCCCCAGACCACCTCAAAGAAGAAAACCATTAGAGGGTATGTTTTCTGGGATTGCAGAGTCTAATCAAATTCATCTTCATATCCCTCATATCACCTATTATGATGTCTTGCACTTAATGGAAACAACATGCCTATTGATTGAACAAAATTCTATCAGGTAGAATTTCAGGAAATGGCATCCCTCTGCTCTTTTCCCCCTTTCTTTGTTCTCTGCCATCTCAACTCATCCCACAATCTTTATAAAAGTATGCAAAAACCCTTCCTGCAGGGGTTGAGCAATATTAGAATCTAGAAGGGATCAGATAGTCATACCATGTGCCATAAATGGAGATGGGTAACAGTTCATGAAAGCTAAGTTTAAGGCAGGGATGTGTCGTCAACACACTATGAAGACTGAGGGAGTCACTCTTTTCTAAGACACAGCCAATAGGAAACATCACTTGTCCTTCTGGTTCTGTAAATAACCTGTAATAAGCAAATGTTCACTCTATAGCCTTAGGGCTGCTCCAGGCTCTCCAGGACTTTACATATATCCCAGGAAGTAGCTAGGGGGAAAGAAAAACAAACCAATCAACAAATAAAAATCTAGTGTTCTTACTATTTTGACCCTATGTTCAAAAGAAACATTAGATTCTTTAAAAGAGTTAAATAGGAATTATAATTGGGCTGGGATTTAGCTCAGTTGGTAGAGCACTGCACTGCAGTCTCTGAGGTCCCGAGTTCAATTCTCAGCACTGCAAAAATGGGAGAAGGGCCTGGCAATCCACTCCCAAGGCAATCCTGAAACAATCAGCCATTGAAAACCCTATGAGGGTCGCTATGAGTCGGATACGGACTCGATGGCACCTAACAACAACAACAACAAGGAATTATAATTAAGAAACATAACCAATCATGAGCAATAGATTTGATATTAGCATTTTTTTGAAAGATAAATCACTATAGCCTTTTTGTGGACCACAGAAGTGAATTCTAGCATCTGCCTATAGACAGATTGGTCATTCTCATCATAGAAAACTTCAGTAGTGTTTAGAACACAGCGTGAAGAAGCTGCATTTTTTTTAACCTTCCTTTATCAGTACATAGTCCCATAATTCCCAAAGACTAAAACTCATTTGGTAAAATGTGTATCTTTACTATTCACTAAGCTTACAGCTTTTTAGCCCAACCGTTTCCAGGTCTTACAACTAAGCCAAGGATTCTGTGTTCCATTTTTATGATGAAGTGTTAATTTACTATTAAAGGCAACTGCTTCAATTCAAAAGATTGAGTGTGAAAGTACTTAAAAATATTTGTAATCAGTTAAATTTTGGAGGGCTGAAAAAGATAAGTATGAAATAAGAAAAGCTTTAAAATACTGAATAAACTCTTTGAGCTCTGAATGTTTAAACTGTTGCTTCAAATTCAAAACTCTCAGTTGTTGGTAACCAACTTGAAACATCATTCAAAGAGATATTGTACTTGTCTATATCTTCCAATGAAATCACATAATGATAGTCTTTTCTTTAGTGATATATTTACAGTGATTGATTATATAAGAAATGTTGATATTTTCCTACTGTTTCCTTCATACATTATCTGGGATTTCGCTCTTCATTTCCCTATAGCTCAACGCTTTCTCTTCTCTGAAGCCATTGTTTGCTTGACATGAAAAATAGACTCTAGAAAAACTAATTACATAAAATGAGGGTAAAACCTAAATCCCAATTATGGAATAATTATTTATAAGACCATTAGGCAGAATGACCATCTTTGAAGTCGTGCTTCCTCAGTTTTCTCAATAATTTATTTTCAGCTACATTTGTGATCTTTAATATCCTCACTCTTTGCCTTTTTACAGAAAGTGTCTGTAAATAATTGACTCACTTAGTCAACAATTACTCCTAGGTTGCAAATTATGTGCCAGGCATTGATCTATGTTCTGAGGTTACAGTAGTGAATAAAATAGAATAAAATGAAAGTGAGCTGTTGTCATGAAGCTTGAATTTCAGTGGAAGAGGAAGACATTAAACAACTAAATACGTGGAGATGGGGCTGGGTAGACAAATACAGTAGAGTGGGGTGAGGACAATAGTTGCATTCAATGTTTAAACAGAGTGGTCATATAAGGCCTGGTAAGATAAAGGTCTGAAAAGAAAAGAAAAAAAAAGAAATGATCTTGGCCTTAGATGTTAGCTACATTCTTCACTTTTAGCTTGCTTATCAACAGAGCTGATATTTTTATTTCCATTTGTGGTTTCTTATCTGGTTAATAACCACAGAACAAGGGTTCTCAACCTGGGGCAGTTTTGCTACTAGGGGGCACTGATTATGGTCTGGAGACGTTTTGATTGTCATACCTGAGAGGAGGATGCTACTCTCACCTAATGGTTAGAAGCCAGACATACTATTAAATAGTCTACAATGCACAGGGACAATCCTCCACAACAAATGATGTCATCCAAAGACTCAGTAGAACTGTGAAACCCCACCACAAAGATTAAGGCAGGACTGACCTCTCTAAAACCCTCTATACCTAAGAGAAAACATGAACAACATGTTATCTTTTTAGCATTCTGGGCAAAGTCCTGATGATTTGTTTACAGAACATTCTTAGTGATCCATTAAAGCAAGATATAAGCACTAATATTTCATTACTTTAGTTAAAAAACTGTTTACATACAAAAATATACTGCTATTGTTTAAAATATTTAGGAACTAAAATTCACTCTAATTTCAACATTCTCTAATTCAACTTACTTAATTTTAAAAAATGTGTTCCAATTTGAATTATGTGCTCCTACCTGAATAACAGACTTCAGACAGTAAGGATTAGTAGGAAAAAAGTGAAGTGAAGGGGAAGCCCAGAGTTCAGCTCCATAAATAAACATGTAGCTATCCATAACAAAGAAGTAAAAAGTAAAGAAAATAGCTGGTTGATTGGTATAAGAGCTGACAACCTGGGTTTCAACATTAAGATGTTGTATTTATTGTGTCATTGGAAAATCTGCTTGTCATGAAGAGTTCTATAATTTTAACTCATGAACATACCATATTTGCTAAAACTATTTTAAGATGCCATCTGCCTTGGCATCTCTTCCAATACAAGTGTAATCACATGTTTAAGAGGAAAGGAAGAAAAAAGACATTCTATTTTGTTTCTTATTTAAGGCAAATATGGAGATGTCAGTTCATACGCAATTGCAGTTATCCCTTACAAACCATTGCAAAGATAAGAACAATATATCTTAAACATTCTCCCACTGGAAAAAGAGCAATGCTTGCTTACCATAGTCATCATGAAAACAAGTGACACAGAAGGGGAGCTAATGTTGAAGAATGCACTGTACATGCCAGGTAGTAATGCAGACAGCTGGGGAAACTAAGGACATGGGCTCTGGAGCCAGGGTTGAGTCCTTAAGGCACAAATTACCTTAAGAAGGACCAAGTTCCTTAACCTCTCTATAACCATTTCATCATTATGAATTAGAGATAATGGTCTTCAACGCCCAATCCCAAGAATGTGGTGAGGATTGAATGAGATAATGTCTTGAAGTACTTCCACTTCACAAGGACCCAATCATGACTGACAGCTCTCAGCAGAAATGATTAGCTACATGTGGACTGGAATGATCCTGTGATTTTTGTTTTTACATATAAATCCATATCCAGTGATCTGATTCATGATGGAGAGATGCCATATCTCTGCTTGCAGGAGGCCCCTGGAAGCTTGCAGTTGTCATCCCGGTGGACATTACCTGAGCACCTGTGCCCTGGGATCAGTGGCTCCCAACAGGATGAATAAAGCAGTTGCTGGTTCCACTCTTCCACTCCCCAAACTGGCGAGCTCAGTGCTCCAATCTACCCTTCAATCTAAGCACTTCTGAGTAACAACAGTGGAGAAGAGTAGACAAGAAGAAACCATAGCATTGTAATTTGGAGTATATTAATGTGGATGCCTTGCTTTGACAGCCTGAAAACTATGAGAATACATAGCTGATAGGCAAATAACCAAACTCCAAAACATCCCATGCACCATCATCCACAGAAGTATGACTTCCACTCTCCCAGAGAGGAAGCTGACCTAAAGACAAAAGATATATTTTATATAAATTTGCTTTGGGAGTTGCATTTAAATTTATTCTATACCCCTTTCCTGATTCTATGGTATAATCAAGAATTTACTAGATATAATCAGATTTACTAGAGATTGAGGATTTTGGAAGAAGCTAAATTCAGGATACTCCTACCATACCCCAACTAGCTTCTTTTACCCAATATTTCTGAGATAGTAGGAGTGGATTTCACAGGATTGGAGAATGCCCAAAGATAATGGCATTTTCTATGGAACCTGGGAGATGAAGGCTCTTTTTTATTTATTTATTTATTTATTTTTTTTGTGGTACTGAGGGTTGAACCCAGGGCCTCATGCTTGCATGCTTTGCAAGTGCTTGCATACTTTGCAAGTGATGGACCACTGAGCTGCACCCCTAGTCCATTTTTTACTTTTTGAGACAGGGTCTCCCTAAGTTACGCAGACTGCATCTGGTCTCAAACTTGCGATCCTCCTGCCTCCGCCTCCCCAAGCCACTGGGATTATAGGCGTACACCACTGCACCTGGCCTATGAAGGCTCTTTTGAGGAAACACCGGATGGGCCACAGTTTCCAACAGTGACCAAAGGCATGGAAAATCCTACAATTTTCCAAATAGAAGTGCAAAATAAACTGGAGTCTCACTGTTTATTTAGTCAGAAGGTAGGCAAAATTCATTTAAAATCTAGGATTGGGTTAATTTCCAAAGGATCAAATTTGAGTCTTTGAATTTTTTTTTTTTTTAGTATAGTAGAACAGTTGAAAGACTTACCAAACTGGGAAACAAGTTGTTTCCCATGGTAAAAGTAATATAAAACTGTAAACAATGAACATTGCTATAGTAGTGCTGATTTTTTTTTTATATTTTAATGTACTTTTGATTTTTATGTATTAGCTAGAAACTAATGACTACAGTAGGCTATTCATTTAACCGACCATAGTGCTTTACTCTGACAACTCTGAAAACAACTTACGTTTCAAAACCTTTGCCGTCGCCAGGGAATTGAGAAGGCTGAACCTGTAAACTCTGTATACTTCTCTTTCAACACTTTAAAAATGTACCCTGTCAATTTTAAAAGAGACAAGGTGCTGATTATCCTTCCTGGTTAGCCAAGACATAAAGTAGAAATTTCTGGCACTAGACAGTCTAACTTTAACTATGTCCCTTCGTACTATAAAGCAGGCTCTTGAGGTTGAAAGCAAGGGAGAGATGGCATGCCAGAAATGCATTAAAAAACATTTTTCTTTCCTCTTAGTCCATGACCACTTGATTCAATTTATGAATGCCTAATCCCTGTTTAAGCTTAAATTCTAGGGCACTAAAGCTAATTTATGAAAGTTCTCATGCAGGCAGCCTGAAAATCAGCTTAATAAACAGGTATTACTTACCATCAGCAAGTGCCTAGTAAATTTGTCTAGACACAGGTGATGAGGTAGTAAAATTTTCGTTAAATTTTCCATGGAATTGTTGTAGAACTGTATGCTTCTTTCAACTAAATATAAATGTCCATATATTTTAACAAAAGGGGGTCAGTGAAATAACTGTTTCTGTGAGTGGGACAAAATAATCGGAAATACTGCCAATATTGGCAAAGCTGATTACTTTAAGGTCAGACTGACAAAGTTATTTTCATGGCTGCTGTAAATATTTTGAAAAGACATTTGTCTACTTTGAGGTGTCAAGAGTTCTTAACAGTATTTTACCCGGAGATTCCTAGTACTGTTGATGAAAGAGAGGAATTGAAACTTTCCTGGTCAGGGAAGAGAAAGGTTTGTGTTGGAAGAATCTGGAATATGTCATTGTTCACTTGTACTTATTCCCATTCCCACCTACCACTCAATAATTCTTACTAGGTAACTTGGTATAAATGAGGGGGAAACATGATGGCTCTCTGTGTTCATATACACAATGAAGGGATAGTACTACAGAGTGTTATTTACATTTGGCTCCCCAGTATTTAAAATAATTCAATTGCATCTTGATCCCTCCTCATCCATCACATGTTCAAGAAGCTCAGCAAAATTCCCATGTTCTGTGCTGAACAACCAAAATGAAACTCAACACGTGGAAAAAATACCTCAGAAGCAACTGGGAAAAAGAATCTCTTTCCAGTTTCCAACTCTAAGTAGGTTTCAGTGTCCTTTTCTAAACTGCTTGTAAGGGCAATTTATGAGCTCCTGATCACTATAACACATTGTGCTCTTAAAAAGAAAAAGGTAACTGTAGTTTGGCTTCTGTTGATATTCCATTTTTTATAGATTATTACATTGTCTTCAAGCTAAGTTGAGATAAAAATTAATAAAATTAAGCCCCTCTATACTCATCTATTTTCCCCTCTCATTCATCTTTTCACTCTGCCCTGAGGATAGCCTCAGAAAGGAAGGAAACTTTTGTTCAATGATCTAACATTCATTGTTAGTTCCCAGACTTCTGTTTTAGAAGCCAGTATCAGTTGAATGTGAAAACAACTTGAGAAATCACAGGAGGCCCTTAACAGCCAAATTGCTTGTGTTCCACAAATAGCACTTACATTTTCTGTTAAAAATGTTATAAAAATATATCAAGGATACCAGATAGACAAATGAGCAGATAAAAATTGACCAGAAAGGTTTCAATCAAGACAGGAAATCTCATACTGAGATATAAATGGGAAAGAGGAAATGTGGTATCTAGTTTGGGGCCAATCAGTAATAAAAGACAATATGCCAAATAAAATAAGATTCCAACCATTTCCCCTGTTTTGGGCCAAATAGTAGACATACATGCCTTAAACTAGAAAAGTAAAGAGTCACTTTATTTTGCACACTTAAAAAAGAAAACTTAAACCTATCCAAAGTTCAATTTGATTCTACTTTGAAGATTCTGTCAAGATAATTACTTTCCTGCTCAAAAGGTACTGGAATGCCATGTATTCAAAAGTGGAAGACAACCTGAGATACCCACCTCTCAACTCAGATGTGAATGTGAACATTGGAGGCCATGGGGCCACATGAAGCCCACATAAAAGATTGATTTGGCCCAGGTAGTATTCTAAAAATCAGAAAACTCCACCAAAACATCCATATTTTTGCCTTCTTTTGAAGACCAGAAGATATGGACAAATTGGCACTATGTTTCCAAGTGACCACAAGCTCAAGTTTCTCCATCCCACAGCATTCAATGTACCAGTTTCCACCACTCCCTACAATGTAATACTCAAATTCCTCTCCTGGTACCCAAGTACATTTCTTGCCTCTGTACACATACAACTTTTTGATCCCTGCTCTAGAAGCAGAGGTGTGTGCGGATTTGTCATGTTTAAACCATACAGATGTATTAGGAAATGAGCATCCTCTTCAAGATTTTGGCCAACAAACTCAAATAACAAGATTTTCTTCAAATATGATGGGGATTTAAAATAAAATGAAACCTGAAAGTATTAAATCACTGTACATTATATATGAATTATCAAGGTATTATGTTAATACTTGATTTCTGATTTCGCACAAAGGCAATTCAAAGGCAGTCTTAACTTGGCTTATGTATAAATCTGTATAAATTCAGTGTCAACATAACATATGAATATGCAATGACATTATTATAGTTTTGTGACCACTTTCATAACCAGAATGGTAAAAAATAAATTCTTAGTCTTTTGATAATCCAATTTGTAGACATGTACATTAATACTGACAAATTGTGAATGTGTATCTTTTAGTTGACTGACTTATGGTTGTTAATGAACATGAATGCAAGCGTATGCGCCCATGATACATTAAAATCCCTACTTCTGTATATGCCTATTTGCTTTCTGTATTTCAGAAGGCAAACATTTTGCTATCTGTTTTTAATACTAAAGTTACAAATAATTTATAATGCAGTTATATGATATATATGGGATACTGCATCAATCATGCAGAAATATCTTTTCTTTCTGATTGTTCTCAAAATCCTCCTTTAAGACTTGAGCTGAACTAAACACATATGAATAAAAGTAATAGTTGCTTGAGAAAAGACATAAAACATTTCAGATTAATACTAACTTGCTTATCTTTATATCAAAAAATATATGACAAAATATTACAACTCTCTTCATTCCTTTTTTAATTATAAAAGATGAAATACATGAAAATCTGACAAATGTCTTAAAATCCTCTTACATTTTCTGACACAAGCATCACCCTATTAAAATCAACAAAGGAACAAGAGAACCTTGTCTACTTTAATTGTGTTGTCAAAAACAAACCAGAGGAAACCAAATGTCACAGAGTAATAGAAGTATTGTATCAGTTGTAATATGATTCAACTATGGGGATCAGTATTGGAGAAAGTGACACATAACGTAGGCATTTTAATGAAATGAGAAACTCTTAGGAAGTTATTTAAATCTAAATGAGGTTTAAACTCATTTCAAAATTCATTTAGGTCTGTACTTAAAGCACATATGCTTACACTTTTCTTAGTTGTCACTCAAATGATTTCTTTCTATTGGTTCTTGAATATCCTCATTATAAATAATAGAATTATAATGAAGGATCACTTAAAGGTTTTTCCTTTCCCCAAGTTAATCCCACTGGGCATGGAATTAAGCAGAGGATTTGGAACCAGCAGACCTACACTCACCTTTGACTTCCACCACATTATACATCATAGATTTCCGTTGTTGTTGTTGTTGTTGTTGTTGTTGTTGTTAGGTGCTGTCGAGTCAGTATCTGACTCATAGTGACCCTCATAGGGTTTTCAATGGCTGACTGTTTCGGGATTGCCTTGGGAATGGATTGCCAGGCCCTTCTCCCATTTTTGTGGTGCTGGGAATTGAACTCGGGACCTCAGAGACTGCAGTGCAGTGCTCTACCAACTGAGCTAAATCCCAGCCCATTTGTTGTTGTTAGGTGCCATCAAGTTGGGTCCAACACATAGGGACCCTCACAGGGTTTTAGGCTGATTGCATTTGGGATTGCTTCAGGAGTAGATTGCCATGTCCTTCTCCCATTTTTGTGGTCCTGGGAATTGAACCCACGGCCTCCGAGAATGCAGAGCAGCACTCTGCCAACTGATATTTTGTTGTTGTTGTTAGGTGCCGTCCAGTCGGTATCTGACTCATAGCAACCCTCATAGGGTTTTCAATGGCAGATTGTTTCAGGATTGCCTTGGGAGTGGATTGCCAGGTCCTTCTTCCATTTTTGTAGTGCTGGGAATTGAAATTGGGACCTCAGAGCTTGCAGTGCAGCGCTCTACCAACTGAGCTAAATCCCAGCCCAACTGATATTATAGCTGCTGCTAATTCATCTTCTAAATGCCCCTGCTGACATCCAGGGCAGAAAATGCCACAGAATGATCGATTTTCTTTTATTTCATTTTTTTTTTTTTCTTGAGACATAGTATCCCATGCTGGCCTGGACTCACTTTGTAGCCTTGACTGGCCTGGAAATCAGTCCTCTTGCCTCAACCTCCCACCATGCCTGGCATCCAGAATGGCCCATTTTCATAAAATGCAGAGCCACTACCACAGTCTTGCTAAAGTAGGAGTAAAACACATCCTTTCTACCATCAGAGGTCGTGGCAAGGATCAAATGAGATAAACACTCAGTTTAAATGCCAAATTTCTGAGATCCAGAAGGACATAATGCCTGCATCTATACCACTGTGGTGTCTGATCTCATCAGATCTCAAAAGCTAAGCAGGGTTGGGCCTGGTTAGTACTTGGATGGGAGACTACCTGGAAACACCAGGTGTTGTAGGCTTGGGAGAAGGACCCAGCAACCCACTCCCCAAAACAATCAGTCATTGAAAACCCTATAAATAGCAGAGAAGCACTAACAATAGTGTTTCACCTGTTGTACATAGGGTTGCTATGAGTTGGATACCGACTTGACAGAACCTAATAATAACAATAAAGACAAAATGGTGAAACTGAGGCAGAAAGTTACCTATTGAAGTAGAAATTTTCTGGCTAAAGTTCAAGGTCTGCAATTAACAAGGCAGGAAACAACCAAATAAAGGGCTTTGATCTGGGCAGATTTGGTCCACTGTTATGACAATCCCACTAGCTGACTATATGATCTTGGGCAAGTTCCTTAACCTCTCTGATTCTGTTTATTTACCAGTAAAATCAAGACATTAGCAGTTGCAAATGACAGAACATATTAAGAACATATTAAGTGACAAAAGTGGCTCAGCCTTTTTATTTATCTGTCACTCACTGGCATGCACACATAAACACACACATACACTCTATTGATAACCACCTTATAACTGATCTATTCTTTTCTATGCAAAAAAGCCTTTTAAAATACAAAATTTCTCTTAGAGTTATTTTCTTATATGATAATACTAAAACTTAACTGTCAACAATAAAATATAGATATTATTTTTTAATATTTTCATTTCTCTTTTAAAATCACAGAATTGTTTGCTCAGTTACTACAGTGGACACCATTATATGTTATCCAAACCTCTTTTTAACTTAAGGACTTATTTCCCCTGCTGCTGGGAAGGAGATTGCCTGACCTCCCTCAGCTATCAGCTTTTGAAAGGAATTGCCCCTTGACTAGACAGAGCTCCCTTTGAGGTGCAGCTTATGATTAACAACTGACTGGCATGTATTATAGAGGTCAGCCTCCCTTCCTCCAACTCTGTACAATGTTGACGGGCCCTCCTAATCTCAGAGTTTTCTGTAGGTTGACTGAGGTCTCAGATGAGTCCAGAGCCTAACTTCTCTTCTGCCCACCCTGGCTCTTTCTATTCTTCCCACGGGTGTTGAACCCAAGAGCATTCTAATGTATTTCCTGCACATGGTCTGTTTCCTAGAGAACCTAATGAGCAACATGACAGTCCAGAGAAAGTATCTGTAGAAACTTGGTGTGCTTTCAAAGTTATGGTGGTCAGGCTTTCTGTGCCATTATAACTGAGACACCTTTTAGTTTTCATAAGAGCTGATGAGTCTGCTGTCTCTAAAACTCCAAATGTGTACTTTTGGTGAAGGAAGATGATAAAAATATAAAATAGCTGTTCAGTCAAATAATTATTTTGACTTATTTGATCACTGTTAAATGGCTATTCAAACTGTGTTGTTATTTTGACAGTAGAGACAAAACCTTAGATGTAGCACATGAAGAACCCTTATTCTTTAGATTATGGACAATGCTCCTCTCAGATTTCTTTATGAAATTGTTTCCTCCCAAACAACTATATTAAGCTATAGATGAATGCTAAAATGTTAAATTTTGTTTTTCTTTAAAATAAGATTATGTAGTATCTTGGTGATTAAGAAAAAGGGAAATGGGGAAAATGCTTTAAAATATATATTAAAAGTGCCTGAAAGCTTTTCTGCCACCTTTTCAACTGTTATTAAAAGTGATGGCACTTTGTCAAATACATTTTAGAATATCTCCAAGCCAAGTTTATACTGATATTAAAATATCTCTGGCAATTTAATAACATTTCCTGAAAGTTCCCAGTCACTAAATTCACATGTACAGGATCAATATGACTTTTGCTCAAAGGATCAAGATGGAAGGAATAATCTACAAGGTACTGGACACTTATCTAAAATAAGGGGCTTCTTCATTTGTATAATAGTGACAGTGAAAGATATCACATGCTATTTACTCAACAACTATTGCAAAGTTGCACAAAATCTGCATATTTTCTAATACAATATTTTTCAACTGCAGAACTTTTAAAAGAAATAATGTTTCTTCCAATATGAATCCACAGTTCCAAGATTCTTGTTGTTGTGTGCCATCAAGTCAGTGTTCGACTCATAGTGACCCTGTGTACACCAGATGAAACACTATTGTCTTGATTCTCTGCTATTCATAGGGTTTTCAATAGTGGACTGTTTTTTGGGAGTGGGTTGCTGGCTCCTTCTCCCAAGCCCACAGCACCTGGTGTTTCCAAGTGGCCTCCCGTCCAAGTACTAACCAGACCCGACCCTGCTTAGCTTCTGAGATCTGATGGGATCAGATGCCACAGTGGTACGGCTGCAGGCAGTTCCTAGATTAGGATTTGCTATTAAAATATCTTCTATAATCCACCCTGTGTTTTCCCTCCCTCAATTTCAGCACATCTTGTCCACTGGTCTTAACTTGTGCACCCTCTTTTATTCATCACTTTTCTGGTGTGACTCTCTTTGAACATGGAACATTCAAATGCTGACTCTGAACAATAGCCTACCTGCCAACTCGATATTTCATACAATAAACAGCTAAACTCTTTAAAACCATCATATCATCTTGCTACCCACATCTGAAAAAGGAAATGCAGTATGATCATCAAGAGCATGGACATGGAGCTGAAGTTCCCAGGGTTCAACTCTCAGCTAAACCTTATTAGCTGTGTAACTTGGGCATGTCACTTTAAAATTTTCTATTCTTTTCTTTTTCATCTATATAGTAGAGATATTAACTTCTGACCTTACTGGGTTATTGTGAAGAGTAAATCAGTTAACATATGCAAAACAGTATTGAGCAGTGTGTGCATATGGTATATATGTGTCAGGTAAGCACCAGTTATTATTAACTTGTCACTCCATTTCCACTTTCCTTGAGTACTTCTTCTTATAATCTCTTTGGAAAACTCAAGTCAGCTGTGCTTTCCTCCCAGGTTGTTGCTTGGCTCATCCTCCTGACTCACTTCTCTCTTCTTTTCAAGCTCAGTCTTCCATATTCACCTAATCTTTTGGGGGGCTCTTACCTCCTCCATCTCTAAAATAGTATATATTCCATTTCTCCAAAATTTCTGATGACTTAATGTTGTCTACCTCTAAATAGCCTGCAGCCATACCACTGTGGCGTTCGATCCCATCAGATCTTGGAAACTAAGCAGAGTCAGCCTGGTTAGTACTTGGATGGGAGAACACCTGGGAACACCAGGGGCTGTAGGCTTGGGAGAAGGACCCGGCAACCCACTCCCCAAAACCATTCAGACATTGAAAACCCTATGAATAGCAGAAAAGCAAAGACAATACTGTTTCATCTGCTATACACAGGTTCGCTATGAGTCAGATACCAACTCGACGGCATCTAACAACAACTACCTCTAAACATTTCAGCCCCCTGTGGCCTAACAATGTGAATATCAAAAATGCAATTTACCAACACTGATAGTAGATTGTAAATCATGACCTCCAAGGCACACAAAAAGCAGGTTGCTTAACTGTGCAACCTGGTGCTAGTCCTTAAACAGGTTGTATAATAAGCTGTATTTTGGTTCAGTTTGACAGTTTGTCCATAGTTGGCCATGTCTCTACCAAATTGATTAGAGAAAGTATTTACCCTTTCAGTTCACCATATTCACAAGGCTAACTTAAGTACTCAAAGGAAATAGTAGGAGAATTAGAATGCAAGATGTAGTTTCAAATTAAATATGAACTTGAACTTCAAAGACTCCACTGCTTTTCTGTAAATGAAGTATGATCTCTATCAGCAAAGTACCTTATTTCTACTTCATCTAGTGTCATCAGCAACAATACTGGCTCTGATTTAGGTTTCTGAGATGCTTTACGGATGGATGTGTGAGGTAGAAAGCACTGTATCTCTCTCTATCTCACTTTATCTCTGTCTTTTTTTTTTTTTTTTCAGTACTTGGAGTTGAATGCAGGGCCCTGCACATGCTGGGCAAGTGCTCTGCCACTGAGCTGCACCCTCAGCTCTTTTTGTATTTTTTATTTTGAAACAAGGTCTCAGTAAATTGTGAAAGCTGCTTCTGACCTACAAACTGCAATCTTCCTGTCTCAACCTCCATAGTTGCTGGGATTACAGGTGTGTGCCACAATGCCTGGCATATCCCACTTTTGAAATGGCTATTGTGTGTTGCTTACACAACACACAGACTGTAAAAACCTAGTGAGAGTCAATAAACTGAGTAGATAGGACTCAGAAAAATACCTAACCAACAAATAGGTTCTGCAATAATGTGACATTTTTATAGTCACATTTTTTAACCATAACAGCACTTGAATGGCATGCATTATAGTATTTCAGTTTAGTCATTTATCTAAAAATGAGTTTTATCTTGGCTCATAAATAAACAGTGACATTTCAGCAATTTGAAAAGCTCAGCTTCACCTTTTGCTATGAAGCCCATTTTACAATTACAGAAACACATGCCTTTTTGTGCGATGTTTCTTAATCTTTGATTTATGGCTCCTATCTTTGTGCTAACCTCTTTCTGTAAACTACACAGTTTGTACAAGCTCAGCTATTTCATTCTTATTTCTAATCTTAATGGGTTATTTTCTCCATAGTGGCCACGTCTTTCTACCAAATAGATTAGGGAGAAAATACTCACCCTTTCAGGTTACCAACTACTATTTAGTGCTTACTTAGTGTATTTAGTCTGAAATAAGTAATGCATTTCCCTAACAGCCTCGCTAACTCCTCTAGAAAGCCCTTGTGTTTCTGCCCCCTTGCTCTTCCCACTGCTTGCCCTATTGTGCCTCTAAGCAAAGTCTTTAATGGCAATTGCTTCCTGCTCTCTTCCTTTTCCTTCACCTTTAAGCAGGCTTCCTCAGTCAGCAGGCTAAGGGAAAGAAAATTAAAATGGCACATCAGAATGGTTTCTCCTCCAGTTTCATCTCGCCTGCCTTTAAATGGTGATGCTTGGATGTTTACAGAGTCACAGTTGACTTCTTCCACCGTCTTGCTACAGCTCTGGGTCTTGACACATAATCAGGGGACACTGGAGATGTCTTTTATGGCAGTGCACTTAATTTGAGGGAAATCTATGTCTTGCTCAAGGTCCAAAAACATGAGATAAGTGTAGGTTCTTATATCCTCCTTCACCTGTATCCAAACATTACAGACTTGGCAGGTGTGCTGTGAAGTTTATGCTCTGGGGTTGCTGCCAATGATTTGTTTCATTACAGACGTGAATTTTCTTTTCTGTGTTTCATTATTTCTGTTATTTGGGAAGGTGAAAAGAGAAGCACTGTTTAAAATAGAAGTCATTATAAAAATGTTTTTGTAAAAAATATATAAACATCCTGATAATTGAATATTGAGTAAAAAATAAAGGATAGAAAATAATACATTGAGGATTATGCATAATTATGGCATCAAATATATGAAGGGAGAAAACATACCAAAATGTTAAATCATTGTCACTGAGTTGAAGAATGATTTTCACTTTTTCCATTGAAACATCTTTGTATTTTTTAAATTTTGTTTTGTGTTTTAAGTGAACAGCCACTGCGTTATAATAACCAGCAAACAATGTTTACAAAAATGCATTCATGTGGCAGCACAACCTGTTTAAGAAGTTCTACTAAGCACTGGCTTGTATGTGTACACTTACTCATTCAACAAATATTTACCGAACTGCTGTAGGTCAGGGACTGTGCCAGGTTTCATGAAAACAGCATTGAATAAAGGAAAGTCTTGTACTTGTCAGCTAACATTCTGGAGGGAGAGATATACAATAAACGAAGAAACACAGGCTATGTTAATTTGGAATAAGAGCTATGATGGGAAAACAGTGCCAGGTAAAAGTCATAGAAAATGACCGAGGGTTGAGAGGAGACAACAAATTTGTAGGTTATATCAATCAAAGAAACTAAGGAAGGTAAGAAGCTAAAAAAAAAACAAGACAGAAGCGCCTCATTAGGTAAATACTACAAGCAATTATCATTCATTTGTTGTTCGTTATTGGTTGGGCAATGCTGTGTTCTAAATATTTGTGTGCCCTGAAATTCATATGTTGAAGCCTAATTACCAATGTGATAATATTAGGAGGTGAGGCCTTTGGGAGTGATTAGGTCATGAGGAATTAATGTTTTTAGAGGTTCCTCAGAGCTGACTTGAATCCTTCCATCATGTGAGGACATAGCAAGATAGTGCCAGGTATAAGCCAGAAAGTGGATCCTCACCAGACACTGATTCTGCAGTGTTTGGTCTTGGACTTCCTAGCATCTGGAAGTGCGGAAAATAAATTTATGTTATTTATGGGCTACCCTGTGTATAACATTTTGGTATGGCAGCCTGAACAAACTAAGATAGGCGCTCTCCTTTCAGGGTCCACACTTAACCATTGGTCTCTACCAGCAACTGATTGATAAATCATTAAGGTTATGATTACTCCATTGGAAGCTTCTTTTATTTATTAGCATTTTTAGTGTACAAAATAATGGATTTTATTATGACATTTTCATATATGCATATCAAGCATATCATCGTGCGTTGCTTATATTCATTCCCCATTACCCTCCTATGTCTCCCCCTGATGCGGGTCCCCTTCCTCCCTCCATATAGTCCTCTTTCTACTTTCATGATATATATATATATATATATATATATATATATATATATATATATCATGAAACATACACACGGACACACACAAATTTACATGAGCAAATATGTGTCTTTTTGAGTCAGGCTTATTTCACTATGTAACATGATGATCTCTAATAGAAACTTCATTTTTGAATATAAGAATTCTAAAGTGCATAACATACTGTCATATCACACTGTCATATCTACTTGCACACTTAGTTGTGAACCTAATTTAATAATTTTACTTATACTTTTATAATTTTAAATACCTACATTTAAAAGCCATATCATTTTACTTTGCCATGACATACCTACTTTTCTACTTTCAGGCTGTTGCCATATCAGGTCTTTCTGTACTTGTGACAGCTGGTTGTTTCTTTAATCCTAATACGCTTACTGCATCAGTTATTAAGATTTTTAAGTTAAAGTAAGTTCTTCAGTGAGTTCTGTGGGACACATGCTGAGCTCTCTATTCATCCATTGTCAATCAATTCATCCACCTATCCACCCATCCACTCATCATCATCTAGCCAATATCACTAGGAATCCCTATAATAAATTCTCTCCAATTGATTTCTATTCCCTCTATCCTAGTACAGATCTCTTTTAAATTCTTGTTTTGCTAAAATACTCTCCTGGTTAGACTCCCAAAACAAATCTCAAATCTCATGCCCAATCTTCAAATTTTTTGCCACATGATCTTATGATGCATAGCATGATTTTGTTTTCCCCTTTAGAGGATATAATTCACATAAATAAACTAGCACATCATTTAGTCTATAATAAGTGCCTGGTGAATACTATTATTTTTGCCATAGCTATGTGCCAGACATGAAGTTAAGCAGGAAGAATATGGCAGATATGAAAGAAACATAATGTCTGGCACTGAGGAGCCTATGGTCTAGCAGAGACAGAGAAAAGTAAACAATCTGTCACCACACAGATAGATTGAGTGGAGGCAGAGGTCAGGGGAAATGAGCTGACAAGGCAAGAAAGCTGTGAGCAAAAAGAAGAAAATACTTAGGAGACTAAAAGACTCTAGAAATTTTAGGGAGCTTCAAGTCTCTCAATAAGCATGAAAAAGGGTAAAAGTTTGGCCATGGGTCCCATGAAGCTGGACTGGTAGACAGGGCCAAAATCTTAAAGGGTTTATAAATCATGCTAATGATTTTGGATTTTATCCTAAAGCCAGCCAGGACATATTAAACATTTACTAGCAAAATCATTGATGAAATAAATTTTAGAAATGGTGCAGGAACAGATGAGAAAGGAGTAGAATTAAGAGGTTGCTGTAGTAGGCCAACCACTGTGGTGTCCCAATCTGTCAGATCTCAGAAGCTAAGTAGGGTCGGGCCTGGTTACTACTTGGATGTGAGACTGCCTGGCAACACCAGGTGCTGTAGGCTTGGGAGAAGGACCCAGTAACCCACTCCCAAAAAATAATCAGCCATTGAAAACCCTATGAATAACAGAAACACTAATAATACTGTTTCACCTGTTGTACGTAGGGTCACTATGCATTGGACACTGACTCAATGGCACCTAACAACCAAGTAGTAATCAAAATGGAAAATGATTACTATGACCTTAATAAAGACACTAGAAATGGGGTGGAGAGGCGGCAATATTATTGAGAGTAATTTTAAAAATAAATAAGGCAGAATGCGTTGAGTGTAGGGATGCCGGGAGAAGAGAGGAAGTTCAACAGAAGGGAATACTATGGATGATTTTCTTGAATGCTGGGGCCATTCACTAAATTAGGAAAATGAGACAGAGCCAAAATTTTGAAGGAAAGATGATGAATTTACTTTGTTGGGTGTAGATTTCGTGAGAACTGATAAATCACTAAAAATCGGGTGGCCAGAAGACAAAAAGGATCTCAAGCTCAAGACTAGAAATAAAAATTTGGAAATCACCAATAAAGATGATAGGATAAGCCTTGAGAATGGATGACACACTCTATGTAGGATTACTTATTAATATCATTCATTGAAAAAGATATATAAACTCTATTCTTCCACAGTGGGAAGTGGATTAAGATTTGGCTTTAGTCGTCTTTTTAACTTCATCTCTGCCACTCCAAACCGTAAGTCTTATTATGAAATCACCTCAAAATAAAATTTCCAAGTTCTGTCAGACCCTAATGTTCTGTCTTAAATGTCCTGCCTAGTGAACATTCATTTGGCCTATAACTCTAAATGTAATGTCACTTTTTCTGGGAAGCCCTTGGCAGTCTGGCTAACTTCCTCTTCATTCTAGGGAAGGTCATGGCTCCCTCCCACCTTCATACTATAGCACATCATCTTTGCCTTCACTATACATATAAACTTTTCCTTCTCCATAGATAGAAAGTTCCTGGAAGGAAAAGACTGCATCCATACCGAAAAGATACACAAACATGTTTATGGAATGAGTGCATAAAGTGCCCTCTGTCTGTAAATACCATCAATTACTCTAATTTAAAGAACCCATGACTACAGTTTGGCCAACAGTCACTGCAGATTCTTAAATATAATGTTCTTGTATACTGCAATATTTGGGGATAATCCACTAAGAAATTTATTTCCACGCTACTGGTACTGGTGTCAACAAAATTGATGTGAAACAATATAATCACTTAGAATAATAATTATTATGAATACACCAGGTTCTCAGTGAAAATGTGGCTATATTTGATTCAAGGCAAAAATTAAGAACAAATGAAATCTAACCAAAAGTAGTGGGTCAGATGAAGCAGTATGAGGCTTCAGTATGATCAAATGGGAGATCATTATGGAATTTTGATGTAATATCTCCTCAAGAAAGCAAAATTTGGGCTGGGGTGTAGCTCAGTCGTAGAGCACAGACCTAGCATTTGCAAGGCCCAAGGTTTGACCCCCAAAAAAGAAAAAAGGGGGATAACTCAAAGACAAGTAAATAGCTGAAAAGTTTGTATTTGTTCACCTCTCAATATATGAAAGCATAGTCTTTATAAAGACAAAAAGGAACTCCACCTGGAATTGACCTTAAAGAAAATGAGCATGGAAAACAAAACCTGAAAAACTAAGATCTAAATGTTCAAATAACAATAATTCCTTCTAGCAGCACCAGATCATCTGGCAACAGGACATTTGTTTTTGCCTACTCAGCCTCTTGCTCAGAAGGGAGAACCTATAAATCCTCATTTGGACTGACATCAAAAGACCTTTCAAATTGCTATTTTTCCCTTGACTCTACTTAATTGTAAAAAATATATTTCTGAAATTTCCTTTTCTTGTCTATATTGTTAGAGAATACATGGATGATTTTTCCAAGACACTGAAAGATACATCCATATGATCTGAAATTTCAGTGACTATGACAAATTTATCATCAAATGGAAAGAAATCAAATGATGTTTTGTTTTTCAAACTGGTTACCAGTTCAGGAAATTTTTTAGTTTTCATTCTTGACACAGAGTTTAATGAATTTACTATAAGTTATGGGTGAGATGATGCTAAATATCACTCAGTAACCTATTTTATGTGGTTCAAGAATGAGAACTCTAAGATAGAAGTTAGAAAAAAATGTATATTAGTAAAAAAATTCACTACAGAAGCATAAGAATGCTAGTCTTTGCCAGGGGCAGTGGGGCATGCCTGTAATACTAGTGACTAAGGAGGTGGAGGCAGGAGGATTGCAAGTTCAAGGTCAGAGACAGCCCACATAACTTAGTGAGACCCTGTCTCAAAATAAAAAGTAAAAAATGGGCTGAGGGTGCAGCTCAGTGGTAGAGTGATTACAAAGCATGCATGGGGCCCTGGATTTAACCCTCCAGTACCAAGAAAAAAAAAACCTGAAAGCTGGTCTTCTATTCAGTGTTGGTTATAAATATAAACAGAAGAGATCTACTCCAAAGAGCCTGTAAGAAATTCAGTCCTAAGGATTATCTATCCTGAAAGTACCAAGAGGGTAGGAATGTGAAATGCCTTTAGCTCCAGTCCTTATAGTAATTAAGTTGAAGGTGTTAAGTTGTTCATGATTCAACCCCATGATTATTTAGTGGTCACAAATAGGGTTTATTACATTAGGCACACTCCAATTATCCTAAGTACGTTATGTTTTAATTTACTAAATACTTTGAAGTTGCAACTTTCTCTTCTAGGCATGTTGAGAATGCACCCTGTGCTAAGAAACAAGGTTGAAAGTCCTTACTTTGCTTTTTAGTTCTGCCACTGGAGCATTGTGTGACCTGAGCCCTTGATCTCTCTTTTACTTTTCCCATTTTAAACATTTGCAAAATAATGGTTTTCTCCCACCTTTAAAAAGTTTTAAGCAATGCAACAATTACATTGCACATCTAATACTTTGCTTAAAAAAAAAAAAAAAGCAGGGCTAGGAGTATAACTCAGTTGGTAGAGCAGTTGCTTAGCATAGCAAGGCCCTGGGTTTGATCCCCAGCACTACACAAACACACACAGAATAGCAAATGATGATAATAATGCAGTGATATGCCACATCACCACATTTGGATCAGTGACATATGACAGTGGTCCTATAAGATTATAGTGTGTATCTAACCATCTTTGTGTAAGTACACTCTATGATGTTCACACAAGGACAAAATCAGCTAACAGTGATTTCTCAGTATATGTCTCCATCATTCAATGATGCAGGACTGTACTTAACTTGGCTAAATGCATGTTACGAGCCAATCATTGTACTAAACCCTACCTCAATCTTGTTATTCTTACAATAACTCTGAGATCATTAATCACTTGTCAATTGAGTTCCTGACAGGACACCGGCAACACACTCAAATGCAGTTTGAGGGTAGTTTAATGGAAAGATCATTTTCAAAGCTATGAACATCACGGTTTGGAGAAACTACAAGGGACAGTGCAGGACCCTCAGTTAGTAAGACTGCAGGGAGCAGTTACCAGCCTGAAGCTTCTGGAGGAGGACACAGTTCCCAGAACCTGGCTAGCAGCCTTAGAGAGATGGCTGCAGCCAGCTGCTGTGGCATACAGCAGGGGAGGTGGCTTAGAGAGGAGGAGTCCAGGGAATAAATGGCCCAAACTCTCTTTCCTCACTTGTTTGCTAATCTCCTGCTCCTGATTTCCATTTGCCCAAACTCAGCCAGAAGCAAGAGAACAAAGGAGCCTGCAACTCATCCCATACACCTAGGAGGTGTCTTAGCAGACGGAGGAAGGTAGAGTGGATGTAGTATGTACTATTACCATTTTATCCCAAGAACTAAGACTCACTTTGAATAAATGAAATAATCAATATTTGTTAATAAAAAGGGAAGAAACCATATCAAAATATTGAGAGGTTTAATAATCCATCCTAAATCACATATATTATAAGCAGTTGAAATTTGCTCTGAGGTTCAAACCCATGCTCAGAACCAGTGTGATGTTCTGCCTCCTGTCTACCTTTGTATCCCATGCCATTCATATGCTTTGGGTGCTTTGGGAGATTCTGGAAGTGATAGAAATTAATGCTCTCAAGAAGCTGGTAAACTGTGGCAGTTTTTATTATCTTACTTTTCCATTTCCTTATTATCAGAGCTCCCAATTCTCTCCTAACATCAAAAGTTCTATAAAAGCTGAAACAAAACCCCTCACAGCTCCATCATCTATTCCAACTACTGGCTGAGCAGGGATATCTTCCATCACAGCATTTTGTCTATTTATTTGATAGTACCCCTACTTGTATGTTTTGAGTATAAATAACACAAGTAATGGACTGTCTTTTGCAAAGACAAGCCTCTAAACTCAATTAACTGCAGTGGAGTAAGCCTTAGGTCTTAGATTATGACTACATTTACTATGCAAGACCTGTTGGAAGATTCATTTATTCAGCCAACATGTATTGATCAAACAATACCTACCAGGCACTATGCTAGATAGCTGCAAAGATTGAGAAAACAATTCTAACCAATATCAACAACTTGTTTTCTATAGGAATGAGTCAATAATTATCCAGGGAGTGAGTAAAATGTGTTAACTCCAAGAGAGATCATGGGCACCCATGCTGGAGTGCAGTCATGATACTAACCCCCAGCACCTCTCAGGAACACCCTGCCCTAATTCTATCCAGTTTGTTCTGAGCTTGAATGTAGGACACCATCTTGTAATAAGTACAAGTCATCCTAACTCTGTTCTTTGAGACAATCAAGTATGCTGCTGGTTTTTGCACTCTTACGAAGGATCCCTATTTTGAATACCAGTTCCTTTGTACAAGGACTTTCCTCAAATAGATCAAATTGGGATTTGTTCCTGTGGATTTTTTCTTAGTTCTGTTTTGGGCTTAGGAAGGACACTTTTTCATGCCTGATCCTGACTGAAATAGCACATAGCAAGCTCTTTTCTTTCTCAGGGGTAAGGCAAATGAGCTGGCATAGATCTTCCCTTTCATGCTGTGCAAGCATCAACTTTGCATTTCAGAAAAAGAAAACTGTTGTTCAATGCATCATGCAGTGAGGTTTGCCAAAGTGGGGAGAAAAGGAAAGAAAAAAGAGAAGAGAAGAGAAGAGAACAAACAAAAACAAAGCAAAGCAGAGTGGATTTCCTACATACAAGTTTTAATGATTTTGAAAAACTGTCAAACTGGATCAAATTTCTGTATTAATTTGACAGTTTCTCACTAATGGCAAGATTGAAAAAACATTAACACTCCTCATGATAATTAGATTTCAAAGAGCCATCTATTTCTTTGATAATTCTAACAAATGGAAAATTCATTTTATTAAAAAACCAAATACTTCACCATACTTATTTCATGTAGGAGCTCTAGGTAAAATCGCTCTTTCACATATTCTTGGATTGTGTACTTAAGTACACACACCTGGGCATCCACTGCAAATTAAACCTCTGAGTGCACAGGATTTCTGCCACATGAAAGACATTTACAAACACTGCAAAAGAGAGAAGCAGGGATCAAATCCCTTACTGGGAGAAACTTAAGTCCCTCTTCTCATCAAATCAATCTGTAACTTTGGAAGAGCTCTACAATATTTCCTAGCAACAGGAGTAAACATTGTACTACATCCAGTGCCCAAGGTTTGTAACCATGTTAATCTGTGAGTACTCAACTTAATTAAAGATTAGACTTTTCAATTGTATTTTTAGTGCACAACAGTACTGCTAAATTATGATTATCAGTGGCTAAGTGTGCTTACGTCTGCAGAACTCAGGGAATGAAAATGAATCATTTATTTCCATCTTGATATGACTGCTCTTCTCAGAGGCGCTATTCTCTGAGTTCACGGGCCTTGGAGTTCATTGGAATTCTATGGCTAAAACACAGCTTGGAGACTTCATTTATGAAAATTCCCTTAAACCTTTCACCACTTTGACAAATCCAGTCCAAGTTCACCGAGCCAATTCAAAAGTAGCTCTCCGTCTTTTTATAGGTTTTCAATTACACCAACACAGCACACCAGAGCAATCATGTTTGAAGAAATATATTTGAGCTGTAGAGAGACATGAGTTCTTTTTTAAGAGACCCAAATGAAAGCAGCATTCCCCAAACCGGAGCCAACAGATGCAAAGCTTTGTCTATCTTGGACTATCCTTGTCTTACTAAAGACGAGATCATCAAATTACTAAAAGATGGCTAATGTTTGGTTATTTTCTCTATATGATGTATGCAATGACTTTTCTAGCTTTTAAGAATTAACTTTGCAAAAATATTGGCAAGCGACCTCACCCTCAAATTGTTCCAGATAGTTTTCTGAGGAATTGTTCAAAATGTTTTCCAACTTCATTCATCCTCCTAAAACATAGTATGTGACAGCGGGATTTACTTTTCCTGTATGTCTTCAGGAACAAAACCCCAAGCAGGTCAAGGAGCTCTTCAGGTTGAAACCAGTAATCAATGGTAAAACTGAAGTTAGAACTAATTCTACTTTCCATTACAATGTACTCTTTAAGTGGGCCTGAGGTAATCTTACTCTTTCCCATTTTAAAAATGGTTATAGGACTTAGCAGATCGGATACTAATATTTTCTCCCATTTTCTAGCTTTGAATGTGGTTAGTATGGTTTTACAGGAGTGCCAATCTTTTAGATTTGGTTGTGTGGATTATTTCAAGTGACAATTATCATTAGGGGTAAAGCAGACATGCAAAAATACGTACACTAGTTATTTAGAAGAACTTGCAAAAATTTAAATACTGTACATGCAAAGGCAAATTTAAGCAGGATATAAATCTCCTGCTCTCCCAGGGGAAGAAGAGCTGTCTCTATAATGCCTGGAAACACAGAGGAAGCTCACCGTGATGACTCTAACAGCTCTCTGCTGCAGCCTATTCTTTCCTTGTGTAGTTAATGTTCTGTATGTCAGTTGGCCTTCTGGTAATCTCAGTAGGAGGCTTGTTCACTGGATGATTTTTTTGTGTCTGGTCTGTCCTGTTGTTTGCTTTCTCATCCTGTTAAATAAGACTATTATAATTTAACATACTAGACTGCTTACAAATTCCCTAGTATTTGATACTGAAGAAGTAGTATCAATATTTAAATAAAATGTATATAGGCTCAGTACCATTCCAGGGTAAAGGCCCAGGCTTATGACTGCAGAGGACTGAAATGTGGTTCTGTGGCTCTCGAAAGAGTTGGGAGGCTGAAATGGAAGGCTCTGAGATGGAGGTGGGTGGTGGGTAGTGAGCACAAGCCAGAGAAGTGAGCCTCCATATACAGATGTCTTCAGCTCCTGAGGTTACACATAACCCTTCTCTTTCTTTTTCTTTCTCTCTTCCTCTCTCTCTCTCTCTCTCTCTCTCTCTCAGTCTCTCACTCTCTCACTCTTTCATACTGGGGGTTGAATCCAGGGCCTCGCGCTTGCATGCTTTGCAAGTGCTGGACCACTGAGCTGCACACCCAGCCCATTTTTTTTAGTTTTTGAGATAGGGTCTCACTAAATTACGTAGACTGCCTCTGATCTTGAACTTGGGATCCTCCTGCCTCCACCTCCCAAGTCACTGGGATTATAGGTGTGCTCCACCATGCCCGGCCATAAACCTTCTTTTTCATGAATGCACTTGTCACTTACTGAGTGCCAACTGTCAGCCTACCAAACACTGCACTCTACACCGGTGATAGGAAGATGATGAAGATGCATCCCCTACCCTCAGGCCCACGTGGAGAGGACAACAGTCCTGTATACCTCCTGTACAGGCGACGAGAGGTTTAAGCTCAGTGTTAAGGAGACTAAGGAGGAGATAGACTCAAAATCCAAGCCTGTATTCCACTATGAGGTCACTGGCCACATGTGGCTGCTGAGCACTGCAAATGTGGCTAATCTAAGTATAAAATACACATCAAATTCCAAAGACTGAGTGTAAAAAAACAAAAGAATGTTAGGTATCTGGTTAATGAGTTTTTATATTGATTGCATGTGGAAATGCTGAGATTTTGGCTATATTGGGTTAAGTAAAACATATTATTAAAATTAATGTCACCTGTTTTCTTTTACTTACATGCATACTAGAAAATGTGAAATTACCTATATGGCTTGCTTTCATAGACTCTTACATTTCTATTTGTACAATACTTGTGGAGGAAATCTGGGGTTGCCCTCCAGGGTCACTGTTTCAGGAGGAGGTGGGCAAGGAGGGAGACATATGGAATGAGGAAGAGAACACACAGAAGAACCCATTAGGGGCTACAAAGAGGGGGCAGAGACTGGCGCTGTTTTTGCTTTCTGAGTTGGATTCATTTGCAACAAACAGAGCCCCAAACAGAAAGACATGATAATAACATCTCAAGTAAATTAGAAGTTGCTTGTGGTTTATAGAGAGCAATGCTCTAATGGGGACCAGACCAACTAGTTTCCCCCGTCTTCAACCCATGTGTGGTTAAGTCATTTGGTCGCTCTTGCCTTCTCATCTACAAAAGGGAGACTGAGCTTAACTGCTCTGCTTATGAGCCCCCTGATTCTGTTGACTAACTCTCCAGAAACCCCAGTACCCTGAATATTCTGACGGAAGAAAGGGCTAGAGAAATAGGTAACAGTTTGTGACTAGAGTTCTGAAGCTACAAAGAATAGAGAGACTCAAATAGATCACATTCTTTTTACTTCCTTTTTCATGAAACCTATCATACTTTATTTATGAGTCCCCTGGTGGCAAGATATAAGCTAGATCTTAGTACCACACTGTCTGTTCACTACTGACCATATCTTGGAGTACAAAAGGCCTCCATAAATATCTGTGGAAATGTCACATGGAGGATTTGCAGTCATTTCTATTGTTGAGTATCTATTGAGTTAGAATTTTCAAGTGTGTAAATTCTATCCAGTAATGTAGCAAAAACTTACCTGTTGTTGTTAGGCACCATCTAGTCGGTATCCGACTCATAGAGATCTACATACAACAGGCAAAACACTATTATCAGTGCTTCTCTGCTATTTAAAGGGTTTTCAATGGTGGATTGATTTTTGGGAGTGGGTTACCAGGTCCTTCTCCCAAGCCCACAGCATGGGGTGTTCCAAGGCGGTCTCCCATTCAAGTACTAACCAGGCTCGACTCTGCTTAGCTTCCGAGATCTGATGGGATCAGATGCCACAGGGCTACAGCTGCAGGCAAATACCTCATAAATATTAACTATTAAATATCCTCTTTTCTGACAGGAAGAAATATATTCCTTATATGGTCTCCAAGTCACAGATTTTAGCCTAGAGATTTACTTTGGTAAACTGGTTATTTTTAGTCTCTTTCTTAAGTAAAAAACAATAATGGCTAGGCTGGTGGTACTAACCTATAAATTCCCAGCATTCAGGAGGCTGAGGCAGGAGGATTATGAATTCAAAGTCAGCCAGGGATACAAGGCAAGTTCAAGGCAAACCTGAGCTACATAATGAGGTTCTGTCTCAAAAAACCAAGGGCTAGGGATTTAGTCCAGTGGTAGAGTGTTTGTCTAGTATGTGTGAGGCCCTGGGTTCAATTTCCAGCAACACACATATACACACACACACACACACACACAAAATCATAAAAACACAAAGGACAGCAGCTTCAAAGATAACCTATTGTTATGTTCAATATTCAGAGATGCATATGTAAGGATCAAATTAAAGCAAATATTATAAACCAGAAGGAAAAATCACTTGAAAAACTGAAATATACATGATTCAGCACACACTTTTCAATCATTGAAACATTATTGAGCATATATGGTGTGAGAAACGCTATACTAGCCATGTAGATATACAAAGACTAGAAAGAACAGCCCTGTTCTTTGGTCTTTTATCTAGAGAGGGAGACAGACATGTATATCCAAGCCTGTACACAGGGTAAAATGTGAGGCAGGGGATGGGTAGCAGAGAAAACGTAACAAAAGATTCTTGAAAGTGCAATAGTGGAGTTGACTCAGGAAGGATAATAGATGTTGAGTGAGTCAAGAAAGGAGCAACAATATCCCAATGAGACAATAGCACATGCAAAAGCATAAAAATGCTAGAAAATACACCCATTGGGTATTTTAAAGTTATACAGAACATCTAGCATAGTAATCATGTGGGCAGCGAGAAGAAGCCATTGCTGAACATACCCTTCCTACTCATCTTTTGTACGCTCAGGAGAAGCAGAACCCGTACCATGAAGAACTTTGGGATTCATGGTCAGAACCTTGGAGTTTTCCCCAGGGATATGACAATGTTTTGCATGGTTCTTGGCACAGAGTTATATGATTTGATTGTACCTATTTATTCCTTAGAATCACCTCTGACAGTGGTGAGGGTGGATTGGAAGGTGGGACTGGAGGCAGCATTTTTAGAAGTAACTTGTGAAGAGTAAAACATGGAAAGTCTCAACTAAAGGAGAAAGAGAAGAAAGATTAAGAGGTGGGGCAGGGAGGGCTTCATGACGGATTAGGTGGAAGAGGAAAGGGAGAAGCTCAGATCAAGATTATCTCCAGGTTTCTGCCTCAGGGATATAATGAGAGGATATATCCTTCAAGGAAGACAGATGGGATATCTGCTGTTTATCTGTAGTAGATATTTGCTGTTTCAGCTTGCACCCACTCTCTCTTCTTTTCAATATATATATTCAATATATATGTTCTTTTAAAAAAACTATCACTTCCTTGCTGGTTTCTTCATATATATATATATATGAAGACATATATATATATAATATGATATATATACACATATCTTCCTTGCTCTCAGCTCATCTGGTTTAGGAGAGTTTGCTCACCACTCTGCAATGCACTTCCACCAGCCCCAAGCCCTCATGCTCACCCCAGCCCCATTCTTCATGCATACCACCCTCCCCTTCCACAAGGCACATAATCAAAGCCAAGACAATTGGCATAATCCAAATCTTTGGCCATAGGGACTGGATAGGACATTCACATATAATCAAAGTGGTCTTTTCTTGCAAAGGTTAAGCCTGAAGGACTGATGACCACTTTACCAACATGAAGAAGACAGGAAATAAGAATTGGATCCTTCCTGGAGTTTTCCTCTACTTAATCAGTATTCCCCCCACAACCACCTGAATAAGTATAGATGGGGTTTCTATCACTTGCAACCAAGCATGAGTCCTGACAAATTGTGTCTCAAAAAAAAAAAAAGTCTATTTTTAATAAGTAGTAGATTAAAAACAAAAACTTACATTGCTGTGACAAAAGTGCCTTAGAACATTTAAATCTACAAAAGGCACTTAGAGATTTTATAGTAAACTTTACCCTGAAAAATGAAAAGTCAGACCAGACTGTTTTAGAAAATGTTACTATACCAGATAATGGCACAAGCACTGATACAATTAACATTTATTGAGTATCTTCAGGGTTCTTAGATTTATGCAGTAAAACCCATAAAAGTGTATGCTCATGTTTGAGTTAGTCCATCCAAGGCCCTTCCATAAAGAGTAGCTGTGTGTGCTATTGAGACTAATTGTGTGAAGTCAGAGAGGCCAGGTGTTTCTGTCTGGCCCAATACCTGCACCACCTGAATTTCAGTCTAGCTATCTATAAATTGAGGCCGATGAAGCAGAAACTAAAATGAGCGCTTAGGAGGTGAAAAACAGAACAGAACATGTTTAGAATTCCTCTCCCCTCTAATAAAATGTCCACCAACATTTATGGAGGA
>VMDO01002017.1:151476-182465 GCA_007922755.1 Pedetes capensis
ACCTAGGGCCTCGCACTTGGGTGTTTTGGAAGTGCTGTACCACTGAGCTGCACCCCCAGCCGCCCCCCCCCTTTTTTTTTTTTTTACTTTTTGAGACAGGGTCTTGCTAAAGTTACACAGACTGCCTCTGGTTTCTAACTTGCAATCCTCCTGCCTCCGCCTCCCGAGTCACTGGAGTTATAGGCATGCGCCACAGCGCCCGGCTCCAAAATAAATCTTCAATCTGCAGTGAGCTTTTGTTGGTTTTGTCACCCACTTTTTCTGTCTATAAGACTTCAGTGTTCTTTCAGGAGGCAATTACCAGCTCCTCACTGCCATTTTGGTGGGGCCCTCAATCAACACTTCTGGCTCAAAAGTGTACATGACACTCAAATGAGGCCAGAGGGGTCCTCTTGCCGGGTATGCTGAATCCAAGGGCAGAGCCCTCCCAGGCAGACCTCCAGGTGTGCCTCAGGAGAAAGAACATGGTTTCTCCTCCCCAGACTCCCTGAGCAGTTGTTTCCACCCTGATTGGGATTCTTCTGACTTCCCTTTGTCATCTTAGGTAGCCCTGAGGTTGCATTTTGTTTATGGTTTCTTTACACTAAACAAACTTAACTACACACAATCCCTGTAGTATTTAAACACTAAACAACTAACACTCATAGTATACTCTGCAGCTTATAAAGTACATTCACCTTCAATTTATCTTTTAATCAACCTTTCTAGAACTGAATTTTTCTCCTCCCCCCAAATAAATCATTTATTGATTTCTCTATTTCTCAGAACAGCACAATCATTCTTTCAGTCACTTAAGCTTTTTTAAATCTCTGAATGATTTTGACTCTGTGCTTTCACTAACCCCTATAATCAATTACCTAATCCCAAATATGGGATCTCATAGATAGATACCTTGCTTCCCTTCTTCCCTGCCTCCACCTTTGTTACAACCTCCTCCTCCTTCCAATCATGCTCTGCTGACTCTGCCACTAGCCTCCTGTCTCCAATGTCATGCTGCCATCAGAAGGATATGGCTAAAGTTTTATTATCATTGTGCCGTTCCTCTTCTACCCATAGTTTACAGAACAAAAATTACACGACAGGGATGTATTGGGCAATTCCTTCACCCTAAATTTTGTGCTCTCCATAAAGCATACTCGACCTCACAGTACTTCACTGTTCCTTGACAGAATGCATCTGCGAAACAAGTTTACTCAAAGGTGGTAGATTGAAAAAAAGAAAAGAAAAAAAAAAAAAGGCTATAGTTCTTTGCAGCTCCCTCTCATCTTAGGTCAAGTCTTCCTACAGTCCTCGAAACTGGGGTGACTTTATGATTTGATATGGACAATGGGAGAACAGCGAATGTGATACAAGCAGAGACTCAAATGTCACTTTTGCACTGGTGTTTGTTCTTTTGATGTTATCTGAACACAATTTTGATGGTGTGTAAAGAAGCCTTGGTTCTAGGGCCAGGCGTGGTGGTGCACACCTGTAATCCCAGCGGCTCAGGAGGCGGAGGCAGGAAAGATCGCAAGTTTGAGAACAGAGGCAGTCTGTGTAACTTAGCAAGACCCTGTCTTAAAAAGTAAAAAAAAAAAAAAAAAAAAAAAAAAAAAAAAAAAAAAAAAAAAAAATGGGCTAGGGACACAGCTCAGTGGTCCAGCACTTGCAAAGCATGCAGGCGTGAGGCCCTGGGTTCAACCCTCAGTACCGAAAAAAAAAAAGCCTAGGTTCTCTGCTGGAGAATAGGAGATACATGTCCCAGTCACCTATGGACATGGCCAACAGCCTCATAACTGCCACAAGCGATCAAGCCCATCCAAGATCATTGTACCAGCTGATGATGATGTCTGAGGGAACCCAACCAAAATTAGCAGAATCACCTAGTTGAACTTAGACAAAATTGCCGACCAACAGAACCATGAGCTATAGTAGTTGTGTTAAGTAAATTAAATTTTGAAGTGATTTGATAATTAATCAATGGATAACTGAAAAAACATCTAAGTGGATATGGTTACTTTGTCCTCCAAATTCCTTTTAAATTATTATTTACTTTCTTGGGAAGTCAATTATAAAGTGTCTTCTTTCATGTTTTGTATTATTATTTAATTTTTAATGTATTTTATTTCCCCCTTTTAAGTTCCTAGTAATGAGATTATACATTTTAGATTTTTATATTCCATAGATGCACAAATACATAATAGCTATTGTTGTTGTTGTTAGTTGCTATTGAGTAGAATCTGACTCATAGTGACCCTATGTACAACAGAACAAAACAGTCCCCGACACTGTGCCACACCTGGCACTATGTCAGTGCTTCTCTGCCATTAATGACATTGAGTTTTCCATGGCTGACTGTTTTGGGAGTGTGCTGCCAGGTTCTTCTCCCATTTTTGAGGTACTAGGGTTGGAACCTAGGGCCTCAGAGAGCACAGAGCAGCACTCTACCAACTAAGCTAAACCCCAGCCAAATAACTACTTAGTAGTCAACTTGTTGTTGTTATTGTTGTTGTTAGGTGCCTTCAAGTTGGGGTCGGACTCATAGCGACCCTACGTACTACAGGCGAAACAATATTGTTGTGCTTCTCTGCTATTCACAGGGTTTTCAATGGCAGCTTGTTTTTTGGGGAAAATCAACTTACACTTTTTCATTAATCATATCAATTAACAATCAACATTTTGATCATTCATTTTAGAGGCTTAAAAAAGGGCAAGATACACACCATAAAATGTAAAATCTAGTTATCTAACTGCAAAATAATGCCTGGCACATGTTTAAGTAATCAAGTTATGGATTCATTTTCAGTAAATTTTGCCCTGAAAATGAATTTACATACTAATCAAAGGGCAAAAGGAAATAAGTATATAAGAATATGTGTTTCACAGAAGCAACTATTTGACCTTAGCCAGATATTATTTTTCTCCAAAAACACATATTTCTCCTATGTGGTTTGCAACTGTAACCTGGAACACTGCCAAAAAACTAGGCTTTTATTCTAAGAGTGTCACTGATTCTCTTGTTGCTCTTCAATTACATTTTGCATTTAAAAGAGAAAATCCCTTGTGTTACTTATAATGATGCACCTGCTCCTTGGGAGATTTCCTCTTTTGACAAGAAAGGTCTTAAATCTGGCAAGAAATATGGCTCCAGGCTTTCTCTGATAATATCAAAGATCATTTGTTTGTATTAGATGTTTGTGTGGGTTTCCCTCCTCTTAAGAGCAGTAAAGTACTGCTACAGTTCCTTCCAAAACAACAGTACACACAAAGTTTCTTGGCCTCTATTCTGCATTTCCACTGTACACCTGCACCAGAACAAATGCCTGGAATCAACAAAGCTGTGATATGGTAGACAGAAAATCGCTTGCCTTAGTCACTTCCTTCCAGACTTCAACAAATGGTAAATGTCAAATTAAGGAATGCAGCATCATTTCAAATCTACTGTCTTGTAAACTTTCTTCAGGAAATGCTTGCCATGGAGACAATAAAGATTATATTCAAAATTATATACCCTGTTGTAAAATCCTTTTATATTTTATTTCTAACTGAGACGTTCAAAGACCTTTAAGCGAAGCATCATCTTTTTGATTCTAGACCTGGGAACTCATATGTACTTGATTATGGGTAATCCTAGGTTAATACTCCCTTCTAGAGAGACTTCTGTTATCAGTACCAAAATATCACATCGTTTTCTAATCGTTGTAAGGACAGCTGAAAGATGTTTCCCAGCACTCTACCATCCTAAAAGTAATTTAATATTGACACACATCAACAATAGTCAATTGACATTCTCCCCAGGTGTGTACACATTAGCATACTGCTTTCTTACACTGTGTTCTCTTGGCTTTTAAAAATTACAGTATGTACAAATGAAATGCAGATTTGAATCTATTTCCCAACTGAGATGTCTGCTCCATAGTAAGAGAAATAGGTTTTTTCCTTTGTTGCAGAGACAGCAACGAAAGAGGTGCTTGAAAATTACGTGTTTAGAGTGACACCTTGGAGAACTGACCTATTCTGCACACATGTAATCCTCATAAACCTCCCAAGGCAGCCCTTATTTCATTTTGCAAACTGCACTCTGGCCAGGCTCCACAGCACGTGGTGTGTGGCGAGACTGTCCTGCAGCGGTTCTTTCTTCCTGAGGGCTTTTTGATGGGCACTTGTCAATAATAGCCAAGAGGAGTGGGGCCAAGCCTCCCCGCAAGGGAAAAAAGAGCACCGGGCACCAACAGCAATGCTTCCTTAATTAACTTTCCCAAGGAAAGCAATGTTCCCTCAGGAAAAACAACACGTTTCCACCCTCCTAGCGGTCCATTGAAAATGAGCAACAATGCTGTTGCCTTTTTGTTTCCTAAAGACTTTCTTTGCTGCAAGCAGTAGTGTGTTCCTCAAAGAATGCTAGTATTTCCTGTGGAAACTGTATGGCTGCCAAAAATGGCTCATAATTTTCCCTCTTTTCTTTTCATAAAAATGAAATAAACAAAACGTGGCATTTGACAATAGCCAAAATTGGGTCCACCCCACTTACCACCTGCAGATGAAAGTCATCATCACAGAGAAGGCCAATGAAGAAACATTCCCTCTGAAATGGACTTGGACGAGCCCGGGACGCAGGACAGCGCCAGGAGGCGGTGGGAGCTCAGGCGAGATGGGGCAGCTGGGCAGCCGCGGGTCTGACGGGCAAGGGGCTCCTCTTGGGTGGCAGCAACGCCGGCCGTCCCCCTTTTACGTTTAATGTTATTGTCGTTACTACTGTCGCTATTACTATTACTTTGCCCCTCCCTATCTCAGCTCTTCGGAGTCACAGCGCTGCCCATCCCTGCCTCCAATCTCCAATGCCATCGGAGATGGCAGCAAGAATAACAGGCACACGAAGCGGGCAAATGAAAAAAAAAAAAAAATTCTTTGGAAGCCGAGGCGGAAGCTGTTTCCCCCTTCTTCAGAGTGAGGCAGCCGCTCGGCCGCCGCCTCCGTTACTATAGCGATTTTCTCCCCAAACCCTCTCTGCACAGGCGCCGCAGCTGCCCGGAGCAGCCAGGACTCTGCACAAAGCGGGCCCAGGGGTCGGAGGGAGCGGGGGCGGCACCCGCCGGGGTCGCCCGGTGCAAACTTGCAAAGGCTGAGCCGCGGGTGCCGCCTCCCCTCACCTCCACGCGGCGCTCGCCCGGGACCTGGACTCACCCGGGGCACGGGGCGCGCGGGCAGCTCGGGAGCGCGGAAGGACTGACTGACTGACGGACGGACTGACGGACGGTGACGGCGGGCGCTGGAACTGCCACAGCACTAGCGGCCGGGCGGCGGAGGCGCTGCCGCGGCCCCGCTACGTCACAATGCGGCCCGGCCGCCGGCGCCGCTCCCCGGCCCCCCAGCGGGAGCGCGCGAGCCGGGGCAGCCCGGGGCGGCAGCGGCGCGGAGCCGGCGGCGAGGGGCGCTGGGCGCGGCGGGCGCGCGGTCGGGGACCCGGGCGCGGCCGGCACGGCTGAGGTTGCTGGAGCCACCGCGCCCCCGTCGCTGTGCGCCCGCACTGGCTCCCGGCTCGGCCTGGCTGACGGCGACCTCCCCGCGGCGCCCCCCGCCAGCCCCCGCCCCTCTCTCGCCGCCTCCCCCGCGTCGCCCGCCGCCCGTAGCTCCTGCCCGCGAACCTGCTCTTTCTTCTGCACCTCGCGCTCCTCCACTTCGACTGCCCGAGCCTCTCCCGCAGCCGACTGTCTACTCTCCTCCCCGCCCACTTTTGGCCCCCGCTTCCCACTTTCTCCCCCTCTCCCATTTGCTTCGCTGCCTCTTCCCCTGGAGATGAAATCGCCCCTCACCGTGATCTGTGCGTCAACCGCTGCCACCTCATTGGTCTCCAAACCATTCCAAGGTTCCAGCACAAACCGGGAAAAGAGACTTCGGCAGGGGAAAAGGGAAGGTGGGCATGGTCCTGGGAAACTGTTGTGTCTGAGAAGCGTTTTGGCAGAGTATTGTGTTGGCACGGAGTCTTTAACCCTCAACCTTCCCCCCTCCCCAGCCTCACCCACCCTCCAGGACTTCGCCAAGGAGCTAAGAGCAAGGGGGGCGGGGAGCGTTGCCCGGAATGGTCTCTGTTCAAGTGTGGGTGGTGGTGGAGGAGATTGGGTCTGAAATAATGGCTTGTTAATTCAACAGCATTTTAATATACCCACAGCCCCACTGTAATATTAACTTTACTTTTGGAGTCTCGATGGTTAGGGCAACGGGAAGGCTGCTGGATGAGGCGTCAGCAAAGCCTGCAGCGGTGACTGCCTCTTTCCTATTTCCGAAATGAAATCCGGGTGTGTATGTGGGGAGGTGGGGGGAGTGGAAGCATTTATGGTAACATTGGCTCAAGACCCGTTCGCTGTTGCCCTTTGGAAAGCTTTAAATGGTTTTTAAGAAATCTCTTTCCCAGGCAACATGACTTGGAGAGGTTCGCTCAAGCAAAGCCATTGAGGACCACACTCTTGTTCCAGGGTATGGCTGCTTTCCTGTAGCTGCCCCAGAGAAGAGCAGGAGGGAGTAAATTCTGGTCATTTTGGGGGC
The DNA here is from genome assembly GCA_007922755.1 of Pedetes capensis. Classification (NCBI taxonomy): domain Eukaryota; kingdom Metazoa; phylum Chordata; class Mammalia; order Rodentia; family Pedetidae; genus Pedetes; species Pedetes capensis. The sequence continues at coordinate 157,999 of VMDO01002017.1, forward strand.
ATCTCGTTCCCTTGTCAGTTCCAGAGGACAGGAGTGGCGCCAAGATCCGACAAAACCCATCACTTTGAATAATGGGTGTGTGTGTGTGTGTGTGTGTGTGTGTGTGTGTGTGTGTGTGTGTGCGCGCGCGCGCGGGAGGGGTGGGAGAGGGAGAGAGGGGTGTGTGAGCCTATCATTGAAAATATATTGCCAACAAAAAGGGAAGAGCTGGTTTAAAAACTGGGGTTCCCTGGTAAACATCATTTATTGTGTGCAGTTCCTGAGGTGTCCACAGGAAACAGGCAAGTACAATTACGACTAAGAATGGCCAGAGCAATCCTTGCGGAGGACCAATCTGGACTAGTACTATTTTCAGTGAATGAGGACTACCTTGAATGGCAGCATTTCACATGCTTTTAATTCCATTTCCTACTGAAAAACTAAATTTCCTTCCCAGCTCTTGACTAAACAGTTAAAAACATATCCTGCAGTGTTGTCATTTGTTTATTGTAATTTATGTATAAGATTTTAAGTACATACATGGAAAGTGGCTGCACAATTTTAAAACTACACATTATCCCTCAGTAGAAAATATAAAATCAGATGACATCATATGGCACTAAAAATACTTGAAAATATTGGGCTTAATTTGTTCACATCTGGTTAGAATAAAACCTTTTTTTCCTAGTGTAAACTCTGAGAAAAGCACATCTTGCTTCTATCCAGTAGATACAAAGGGAATAGGTGTTACTTTTGACATGCTGTATAGAGAACATCCTTCCATTTCCATTCTCTTAAATATTTCAACACTCCCTTTTTGAAAATCATATTTTAATTTATTGAAGGAATCATTTATTTAAAAAAATATAGGTAGTATCTCCTTCCAACTGTCCTAAACATTTTACAACAAACAGTAAGCCAGGTGTTAACTCAGGATATCTGATCCAACAAGAAGGGACCTGATTTTGTTGTAGGTACAGAAAATAGTCCCAGGAAAGAAAGTTTTCTGTCTTTGCTTGGCCAAAAGAATAGCATGCCATAGTGCAAGTAAGCAATCTTTGAGATTTTTTTTAGATATTTCTCCTATTTTTTTTACAGTTTTACAGTCTTTTGTTATGTTTTTTTTCTGTTCCTAACATGTTTTTTATTACATACTTGCCATTGTTTCCATGTGATTTTCTTATGCTATGATTTAAATCTATGCTTGTATACACTTTCCCACATAGGCTGTGAGTTTGCTTTTGTTTGGACTGTTTATTGGTTTGCTTCTCCTGTGCAAACCCTTGCCAAATCCAAACCACAAATTGATATACCCAAGTGTGGAAGTAGTGAAGTAGTTTGGTTGAAACAGAGCTGTTACATTGTAGATTGGTTGGCAAGATGCTTCCTCAGAATAATGTTGACTTTTTTTTTTTTTGATGTTACTAGGGGGTTTGAATCCAGGGCCTTGCCCATGCTTTGCAATCACTCCACCACTGAGCTGCACCCCCAACCATTTAAAAAATTTTTTATCTCGAGCCAGGATCTGGCTAAGTTACACGGCTGCCTCTGGCCTCCAACTTGTGATCCTCCTGCCTTCGCCTCTGAGTTGCTGGGATTACAGGCATAGCCTTTTATTTTTATATTTATTTATTTATTTTTTTTAACCAAGCTAATAAATTGTTTTTGCCTAAAACTTCAGTTGCTTCTGAATGACAATCAGTCTCTGATATTCAATTTTCTAATCAAGCAGCTGCCTCTGTTGGCTTGTTGTTGTTAGGTGCCATCGAGTCAGATAGCGACCCTTCGTACAACAGGTGAAACACTATTGTCAGTGCTTCTCTGCTGTTTGTAGGGTTTTCAATGGCGGATTGATTTTGGGGAGTGGGTTGCCGGGTCTGTTTCCCAAGCCTACAGCACCTGGTATTCCCAGGCGGTCTCCCATCCAAGTACTAACCAGGCCCAACCTGCTTAGCTTCCAAGATCTGAAGGGATTAGATGCCACATGGCTACCGCTGTAGACTCTGTTGTCTTGTAGTACCAGTGAAGTGGTTTAGCAGCCACAGCCACTGAACCATTTACCCCCATGCTTGGAATAGCATAGGGTGTGCTCTGCTTAGAGCTCTTGGCATATTTCTGCTGCTTGTCCGTTTCTTCTCTCCTACTATTCAATTGTCATTACCCATCATGATGACAGGGAGCTCATATTACTCATATTTGGATTATCCACACAGCACATTTTTATACTCTGAGTTAGCTACTGAAAATAATTAGTGTAGAGATGTCTTTCACTGTATATCATCTGCCAAAGAGCTGCCGTGTAATTGTTCATTCAATTATTACAATTAAACATCTGTCTCCTCTATCCTTTTGCCCAATTTCCATAATATATCTTTATTGTTCTATAAAAATTGGTTAAAACTACCATAACACTGGTAGTGATCAAACAGAAAATACTCTCTCTTTTTTGTTTTTTTAAGCACAGATTTTACTTAATAAAACATACAACCTTGAAGTAAATGCTCAGATTTTTTTATTAAGTGAGACTGAGTCATTGAACAGTGCCCTATTTGAGGTCTTCCCTGATTTATGTTTGGGAACTCTAATTTAGTTGAATTAGACTTTTTTAAAAAAATTCTAGAGCCAAGAGTGTTTCCTTGGCTCTGCTCATATATGTATGAGTGATTAAAAGTTATTTACATCAAGGCTCAGACCCTACATCTTATACAAGTGTAATTGTATTGTCACAGTCAGGATAGATTTGGTTATGCTATAAGATCCTAGATTGAGTTTTTGTGACACCTAAGCTGTTGATCTGGCTGGGATTTAGCTCAGTGGGTAGAGCGCTGCGCTGCAGTCTCTGAGGACCCGAGTTCAATTCCCAGCACCACAAAAATGGGAGAAGGGCCTGGCAATCCACTCCCAAGGCAATCCCGAAGCACTCATCCATTGAAAACCCTATGAGGGTCGCTATGAGTCGGATACCGACTCGACGGCACCTAACAACAACAACAACAATGGTAACAAACATACCCCAAACACAAATCACCATCCAAAACTTCCATGTTGTTTGTTGTTGTTAGGTGCCATTGAGTCAGGTCTGACTCATAGCAACCCTAAGTACTAGATTAATAAAAACATATTCCTTGTTCTTACTATACTGTAATTTCAGTTCAGCTGCATCTTGTCTTCTAACTTGAAGACTCTAGCCTAACGGAGCAATATTGCTGGCCACCCTGGGGAGGGAAAAAAATCTTTGGAATTAAATGCTTCTTTCCATTCAGTCACCTCTGCTTCCAACTCATTGATCAGAACTAGTTGTGTAGCTCTACCCAATCATAAGAGGAAGTACACTCCTATATATGTCCAAAATATTTGGTAAATAATAATGCAATGAAGTATGAACATATTGTTCATTGTAGATAGAAAATATGAGAAAGTTCTCCGGGCATCTTACATAAAAGTCATGAGGACACACACACACACACACACACACACACACACACACACACACACAATTTGCTTCAATATTTCTTCCTTTCAAATTTTAGCTTTTTGCTCCATCTTAGTATGTGTAATAAAGTTATAACTGGCGAAGGAAGTGAAGTCCAAATCTGGCAGTTTAGCTGCTTATAGAAGCTTTAATCAAAGATTGGTGTAGAAGAAGCCTCATGGATTGTTAATCTGATTCCCTGGGATTATCCAAGGATTCCAATAAATCCTATTACTCTGCTTAATCCAGTCTTACAGATTGTTAAAAGTTTTGCTGATTTTTTCCCAACATGGAAGCAATTAGACAATGTGCAAAAATAAAATTAGATGAACAAGCGTCTTGTCATGTGTTAAGAGGTGCCTGGGGCAAAAGTACAGAGAATGACCATGAGAGGCTAAGAGATTTTTTGTAGATCATCTGATTTAGGGGCTGTGATCTTTTCCCTGTGATCATCTTCCCTAAAGAGTTACCAGCAGAGAACAAGTGAATCTGCTGGAATACAAAGAGAAACTGGATTCCAAACTCTGCTCAGGCATCAATGTGTAGTTTTCATGGCTGGATTTAATTGCACTTTCTTTAATCCAATAACTGGATTTTTGCAGGTTCACATTTGGGTTCACTCATTGTTTTGGCCCTGAGAGATTCTTCTCATTCTCATTAAGCTTCATCTGTAAACCTTCAGTGTTAATTTTAAAAGTGCAGTGGTACCTCAGCACTTGACCACAATCTGTTCTGCAAAGCTGGTTGAGGGCTGATCAGTATGACTGCCAAGCACTTTTTTCACACAAGAAATATTGTATTTCCTGGTCCTAGTACGATAATGAATGACTAATTCAGATACACATATACCACTCACATACTTACCAATAAGTTCTTTTCAAAATTCAATTGTTCTTACTGTTTTCCTCGTTCCCTCACTTTTACGCTAGAATGCTTCTTAGGTGCTATGATGACCATATGGTATACATTTATCTATACACACACAAAAAGAACCCCACAAGATCATAAACACGATACCAGGACAGGTCTTTACTGCTTGAAATCCATCTGCAAAGTGATACTTTGCCCTTTGTTTCACCTGGAAATGTCACTTATAAGCCCAGAGTCTCAAACAGGTTTGAGCATGGTGGTTAAATACTGAGCAAGTGGTCCAGCATCAAACTAGAATCCTCTTGAAAGTATTGGTCAAGGACCAAAATGTTCCAGTACAGGGCAGTTTGAATGCAGTTCGAGCCAAGGTACCGCTGGTAGTATTTTTGCAACTACCTATGGCCCAATTAAAGTCTGCAGCAATACCTCTGTGGCACCTGATCTTGTCAGATCGGCCTGGTTAGTACTTGGATGGGAGACCACCTGGGAATACCAGGTGCTGTAGGCTTGGGAGAAGGACCCAGCGGCCCACTCCCTCCAAAAATCAAGCAGCCGTTGAAACCCCTATGAACAGCAGAGAAACACTCACAATAGTGCTTCGCCTGTTGTATGTAGGATCGCTATGAGTCACACACCGCCTCAATGGCACCTAACAACAAGGCCCAATTGACTTGCCTCTTTTTCTAGGAATTCTACCCACATTGTTATTAAAAGATGCATTTTCCTGTATAGAATTTGTGGAAAGATTTTTGTTGTTGTTGTTGTTGTTGTTTTTGGTTTTTTTTGCCTCAGAGTGGCTTGTTGTCTTTAGATCTAATTGAATGACTCCCCTTGGGACACAACATGTAGCCTTATCTATTCGCTGGTATCTGTGATCTGAATCTCATTGCCAGTGACAATGGTGAAATAGACCTGAGTCTTCATGCTACCAGAAAATAGCAGTGGTTGAGAAATCTCCCCACCTTTTTGTTTCACTTAATAGCTCACCACAAGGGATCACCCTTGCCTATATGACTTAGATAAAACTGTCAGCCCACTCTTTTCTCATGATTCCCTTAAGATTCACAGATAGCTCCCTTATTTACCTATGATAAGGCTAAACACAGACCTTCCCATTTTTGCCAGGATGTGCTGTCAAGACCAGACATAGTCTGTCCAACTTCCCATTCTTTGTCTCATGAATGATTAGCTGAGATTAAAATTGTTTGTCCCTCTGAAACTTGCAAGACACAGAGATAACTTTTCCTGTTCAGCTGACTTGAACTTCCCCTGACTGCAGCATTATCCCAATTGTAAATTGCCTCACTTATAAGTTTTCTATTCCTCTGTATAAAAGTTTAAAGCAAAATTAACACAGAGAAACACTCTGATATTCAGATTTAGGTTGCTCTTCTTATTGCAAGAATCTGACTAAAATCCATCTTATTTGTCGGCTGCTGCTTTCAACATAATCCTTTCCCTCTTTGGATCCCAAAGACGTGTTTCCTATGTTAGTCCCTGATATGAATAGATAGATCAGTTACTTAACCACAAAATAGTTATTTCTAAGCGATTTTTTACAACCAACATTTTTATCTGTAAGAGAAATGCATAATATTCTACAATAATAATTGAAGAGTATTTAAAACTTTCAAATTGTACCCCTTTATTATACTTTTTCTCCATTTTTTTCTATTGGGGAAATAAATAGCACTCCTACATCAGAATATTTAACTTAGGGGTAAATGGAAGTATTTATACACTTGCTAAATGGTCACTATATCCGCTCTTATAATATCATATGTGTATAACAATATATTAGTTATTAAATACTCAGATCCTCTTGCGACACAATGGGATTAATTACTAATATATTTTCCAAAGCTTTAAAATTACTAATTTGCCTGTTGGGAACACTACTTTCCAATTTGGGCCAACAGGACAGATAAATTTTTCTAAGATTCAGGCCTAGAATAGTTGCTTTCATCAATTTATATCTTGCATATTAAGGACAATTAAGAGAGAAGAGGAGAGAAGAAGAGAAGAAAGGGACAGAAACAGAGAGAGAAAGAGAGAGGGAAAGAGGAGAGAGAAAGAAAAGGAGAAAAAGGAGGAGGACAAAGAGGAGGAGGGATCCTTAGGGAGGGGCACTTGCAGTTTGTAGCTTCTGGTCCAGAATAATTCCCTGATTAAACTGGGCATGGTGGCGCACTTCTGTAATCCCAGCATTTTGGGAGGTGGAGGCAGGAGGATCACAAGTTCGAGACCAGAGGCAGTCTGTATAATTTAGCGAGACCCTGTGTCAAAAAAGTAAAAAGTTTGGGCTGGGGGTGTAGCTCAGTGGTCCAGCACTCTCAAAGCATGCAAGTGTGAGCCCCTGGGTTCACCCTCCAGTACTGAAAAAAAAAAAATTCCCTGATTACAGGCCAATGAGCATAAAATTCAAACATCATCTGGGGCAGAGTGACCCTGATTGGGGATTTCCACGTGCAGGAAAAAGAGGAGGGGGCGGGGGAGGAACGCTCACTTAAAACTGGAAATTTTAGAGCTGAAAAGTCTTACAAAATTCACATTCTGTAAATATAGAGTACTCTTAAGCAAGAGCATGTTTAGACACTAGAGATTTTACACATGTGCATAAACACAGACTAAATCTTTAACTGAAAGTTTTGGTATTTGAAATGAATTTGATTTTTTTTCTTTTCTTTTTTAAGGAATGAAGATCATCTAAATGTGGTTAAATGATTTGAAGAGGAATGCAGGTCACCCGTGCCATATTCACATGAACCTGCCATAGTTGCAGAGTATGAAACCCAGGAAAATGCATTCCATTGTTTATTTATCAATTGTTTCCAGGCTGTATACTTAATTGCATCTGGTTATATAGGCAACTACAAAGTCTTCTTTGTTTTGGAAATAATTTTACTATAGCTTATAGTTTGTACTTTGCATATTACTATGATGTATATCACCTTACTTAGACTCAAAGTTTCTGTTGTCTTTACAAGTAATTCACCTTTTGTTCTCACCTATTATACCTTGAGGCTAAGCAGATGCATTTGAAAATAATTAGGTTTACAGATGATGCACATGGCTATGAAATGGAAAAGGGGGATTTAGGTCCTAAGTAAATTAAAGCTATAACTGACTTTGGTTTCTGGCTCTATCCTTAAGCAGCTTTTGGTGAGTTAACAGAATAGAAACCTTTCCCCCTTGACCAAGCCACACAAACACATTAGAATTGGTTACCTCTGAGTAGCAGCAGAAAAATGTCAGCTTAAGTAATTATAATCCCCAGTGTTCCAAACTCAGAATAAACCCTACTTACAAACAGTCTTGGGGAAGAAAGACTAGTTCTGAAAATGAACTAAGGCTTTTAGTCTTATTAGATACCAACATCTTGTGAGTTTTATTTTCTTCCACAAATTTATAGTCTCTAGTATCCAATTCTCTGGGCTGAGGACATATGGTCCTCTTCAGAAGAAAACTAGAAAAGATACACTAAATACATATTGAGCTAGATGAAAAATGGCGAAGGCTGATTTTTAAAAAAGTTTCCTGTAGGCAATGAGAAAAAAATTAAATGTGGTTTAAGGGGGTAGTGAAAGATGTAAATATTGATGGAGTAAATATTTTTAAGTTAAAGTCAAAGGTAGCCCTGTGGTTTAGAGGTTAAGTAAAGTACACTGACCTAAGAGTCAGACTCCCTGGGTTCAAATCTCAGTATTGTTTCTATCTTCAAGGTTATTTAAAGTGACTGCACCTTAGTTTCCTTAACTAGAAAATAGGATGTTAATATTCCCTTCCTCAAAAGATTATTATGAGATGAAATAAGCTAACCACTCATGAATAATTGAAAATTGAACACATTAAGAGAATCAATAACTTTTTTTTTTTTTTGGTGGTACTGAGGAGTTGAACCCAGAGCCTCGTGCTTGTATGCTTGGCAGGCACTATACCACTGAGCTGCACCCCCAACCCATTTTTTTTAACTTCTTATTTTGAGACAAGGTCTCTCTAAATTTTGCAAGCTGCCTGTGGTCTTAAACTTGCATTCCTCTTTCCTCTGTCTCCCAAATCACTGGGATTACAGGAGTTAGCCACCATGCCCAGCCAAAAACTATTTGGTAAGTAAGCAAACTCTAGAAAACCTTTGGCTTCGAGTTAATCCAACAGCAATATGGACTCAAATTGAGCCCTGGTTAGCTGGCAGCAAATTTCAGTTTCCCTGCTTGTATCATGGCATTGAATAGAACCAGAATTCTTTGTTCTTTAAACCACAATGATAGCACATCTTGGATTCATATGTGGTATGTGTATAGTTGTTCAAAACCCTACTTTTATTATCATCACTTAGATTATGTAAAATGTTATCTGAAAAACCTGTTAGTTCATACTTGAGTATTGCTATTGGCTCTCTGGCAGTTTAAGAATTTTTAAAATTTAGATCCTCTTATTCGATACTTAACTTTGGTAGGTAAACAGCATTTAACATTCTACCCAGACCTCCAATGGTGATTTGAGTAGCGATGAAGGAACAGATGAAGAGGAAGAATTTTCAAAGATGAAATATCTCTAACAAGAGGAATATCATTAGCATTTTTAACTCTAGTGCTGAATGTAATATGATTTTGACATGTTTGCTATAATGTGATATAAATGAAAAAATACAGTTCTTGGAAAAATACAAAGTACTTTATTATGCATTTATTCAACAACTATTTTTGAGTTCCTATTATGCACTGGGGCTGGGATTTAGCTCAGTTGGTAGAGAGCTGCGCTGAAGTCTCTGAGGTCCCGAGTTCAATTCCCAGCACCACAAAAATGGGAGCAGGACCTGGCAATCCACTCCCAAGGCAATTCCAAAAAAATACGGTCAGCCATTGAAAACCCTATGAGGGTCACTATGAGTCAGATACTGACTTGACGGCACCTAACAACAACACTATGCACTGGGTACCATTCTAATCATTTAACAAACATTGAGGTGAACAGATACAACAGACTGCTCTAGCATAGTTAAAAAAACAAGTATATCCCAGTATAGTCAAGAGCAAGAAACAGGTAACTTTGATAGAATACAAAGAGGATCTAATGTAAAATTGGGTAGTCAGGGAAATCCTTCCATTTTTGAAGAAGTCAACAATGTGAATAGTGAAAAGAGGCACATTCTAGGCAGAGAAAGCAGCCTACCCTGCTCAGCATCAATCCACCAACCACTCAGAAGGCCGCCAAGTGTAAAGAGTAGCTCTTAAATAGCTATGTGACTTAAGGAGGGTCATATGCAATCTACCTCTTAGATTGGCGCACACACACACACACACACACACACACACACACACACCCCAAAAACAATAATCACCACCACCACCGTGAACATAGGTGAGGACACCTGAGTGGAAATGTTGCATGTTAAAGTGCTTGCAGACCTTCTGGGAGATACATATCATTATGTCTCACTATCCCTAGACAGAGAGTCTTTGAAGAATGTAGAAATGCCCAAGGCACCCTCCTTGGTGTGAGGATCAAGCAGTGCTATTACAAATGTGTAGCCAAAAGTAAAGAGCCGGTTAATTGTCCCAAAACCGTGGATAATTGAGACAAAAACACAATAAATTTAAGACCAAGCCGTGTAGCAGAAAATTATGAAGGTAATGAACGTCTGTGAGAATCATAAATAATCAGGTAGATACTTTGAAAAAATTGTTATCTAATATAGAACTTAACTTAAGAATTATGACCTGGAAATTTGGAGTGCTTCTCCTCACCTTTAAAATTCCACATTCTTTAAAACCTATCATGCTTTGGAAATGGCTTTTAATAGCTATATTGAGGAGGGGAAAAGAACTTGCAATCTTGGTACAGAATTGAGGAAATAGGAGTTTTTAATAAAACCAATTCTACATTCATAGCATCCTGAACAACCCAGAAGTATGCAGTATCGTGTAAAAGAACCACAAGTCCACAGCAAATACTTTAAGTATACCTGCAGGTCCTTCTAGGGCTGTACTGTTCAATACAGTAGCCCTGGCCACATGTAGTTATTGAACACTTGAAAGTACAAACTGAGGTATGCTGTAAACATAATATACACATTAGATTTCAAGATACTGGTGTGGAAAATGAATGTAGAAGATCTCATTAGTAATTGTATATGCTTAGATATACTGAATTGAATAAAATATCAAAATTAGTTTCACTTATTTTTACTAAGTCCAGCAGTAGCTGGACTTAATTTATTTAATGTTTTTAGTAAAAAACATTAAAATCACATATTTCACTTGCATTGCATTTCTAAAGGAATGTGAAAAATCATCCGTATCATACTTTCTCCCTAAATATCCATCCTAAACTGTTCTGTCAAAATGGATAGCAGTGTTGTCAGAGGGAAAACCAGGTGGCTAACCAGCTGCAGGTTTACATGGAAGGGAACAGATGAATGTGACAGTTCCACAGTATTGGAAAAATTGATGTTTGGTAGAAAAGTCATCAATAAATGACAGAAGGAAATTACGGGTGTGCTCTGTAGATCTTCCCAATGAAAGAAACTTGAAATATTATAAACAAAGCAAAACAAAACACTGTTTTATCACTGTGCCCAGTGATTGAGGAACTACAGAATATATATTTTCCTTCAGACTTATTGTACTTTTTCAAACATTAGGAGAACATGCATGATTCTTCAAACTTATACCCAACCTCCCTATCCCTCTCCCTCCAAAAAAATCAGAAAATAAGTCTTTACAGTCATTGGGTTAAACACCTAGTGTGCATTGCTCAGATTTCATGACAATAGCTTCACTCTGAGTAGACTATGAAACAGATGTTGGTGATACTTAATGTAAGCTGAAGACAGAAAAACTATTATATTTTCAATACTTGGCTGAAGGAAAATATTTTCTCTTTAGAAGATCTGTGTAGATGCATGCCCTTAGCAAACGAATATGTCAGGCTTCAAAGTGACCAGACCATACACTTACTGTTTTACTAAGGCTCTGGTTTCTCCTGTTTTGAGATAGTTAGAGAGAAGTCCATTTTGGAATATTTTTCCTTTGGCTTTTAACACTTGGCAGGGGAGTTCAGTGTCCTCTGCTCTTCCTCGAGTTAGTTATAAAGCTGTTTGTCATCTCTAGTATCCGGAACACCTGCTTTTTAAAGGACTGCTGGCTCAGGAAAAAGAACATAAGTTATTTTTATGCAATAACTCACCATCTGAAGACTTTTAAAAACCCTTCTGAAACAATGTGTTTTCTTTCATAATCAAATATTTTAAAAATCAGAAATTTTCATTTTATCAGGCTTTCCTTTTGAGATAACTCACCAAGAGGCAAATGACTGGGCAGTTAGGCAAACAAGAGAAAGAGAGTGTATTTTGTTGATAACAGATCCTCAAGTGAATAATAATACAAGGAATGATGTCTTATAATCCAGTGGGAATTTTTTAAAGAAATAATAGAAACCTAAGGCAAGAAAGCCTTCAAAAATTTAGGAAGACCAAGAAGATAAAGATGGTTCTATTAGTTCTTCACATGGAATATAACACTTAAAATCTCATGTTCAGTTCCTGTTTTCCTTTCTTCCAGCAGCTGTTCTTTTTCCTCTGGATATTCCTCTTTCCCTCTTTGAACAGATTTGTTGGCACCCTGACCTGCCTGCCTAATCATGGGAATGATCATATAATGAAGACTGTTCAACTAGAGTCTCTCATCCTCATGGCAGTCAAGATTGCACAGGGATGGGTGCTAGATTGGAGCTGTGGGGGAAAAAATTCTTTCTTGTTCTCTTAAATTTGTTAGCTCATATGGTGATGGAAGTCTAGGGGAGCTGTGGTTTCCATCTTTGCTGCCCCAAAAGGACAGACTGTTTGAGAGTGAAACCAATATAGAGAAAAGTAGCACTGAGAAGTGGAAAAAGAAAATCTTGGTGAAAAAATTTAAGCCCCTGGATTTCTTATATGATCACATAATTTCCACCCAGCTTCCACTTTTGGCATAAGCTAGTTTGAGTTGGGTTTCTGCCTCCTGTAATCAAAAGATTCATAACTAAAACATGATCTTTGAGAGAAAGAAAAACTGTGTAAAAAAAAAGAGAAGGGAAGGAAGAAAAAAATAAAAGGAAAAATAACTGAAAAACAAAAAGAAGAAAAGTACAAGTGATTTGATTTTTTTCCTATCAATGTGTTAATAGAAACCACAGTCATCAAGATTAAACACACACACACACACACACACACACACACACACACACACACATCAAATTTCTAAAGAGAAAATAATCAACTTTAAGTTATCCACTAGAATTGAACCCAAACTAAGTAATTTCAATAAAATGAACTACTCCTGACAATGCAAGTGGTGTATACGTAAAAGTGCAAAGTTCTGAGATATACTTCACAGTTCTTTCTACAGTTTTTTTAATTTACACCATTTTCCTTTACTTGAAATGGAAAATTAATGGACTATTTTTGAAAATTAATAAACTAATATATAATCACTAAATATTAAGTAGCAAAAAAATCTATTCAGTAAAAATTAAAACTCCAAATCTTATATTTTTAAAATCTGTTCCTGAGGTACATACTTGATGTACTCTTTCAGATCTTTCTCCTCATGTATATATATATATATATATATATATATATATATATATATATATGTATGTATATCATGTTTTAAAAAAGTGGAAACAAATTATACATTTTCATCTCAATTTAACTAGATTTAATTCCCCACAATTTAAGGTATTTACAGATATCTTTCATGCAAAAACTTATAGATCCACTACATTTTATTTAGTAGCTAATACTTCAGTGTACTGATGGACATTTAGTTTGTTTCTAGTTTTTAATTTAGTTTTGTCTTTGCTATTAGACTCAATGATATAATAAACAACTTTCAATATATTCTGCCTAATTTTTCTTTGGCAGCTCTAGGGATGGAACCTAGGGTCTTGTACACACTAGGCAAATGTTCTACCTCTGTGGCATATCCTCAGCCCTTATATCATTATACTCTTCCCTTTTAAAAATTATAATCATTGTATTTTTTGGTGGAGCAATTTCCTAACTGCAAACTATGAACAAATGATCAGGATAAGAACCAATGAAACCTTCATATTGCACATATCCTTCTGTATACTGGGTCATCAGAGGTCCAAACTGAGTTGTGACTTGATAAAAAGGATCAACGTAAGTGCTCTGACCCAGGATCAGTGAGTTCACACTAACATTTGCATATGCACAGACATTTTCTTTTGTGTTTATGTGTAACATTCAAATTATGTTCTGGGCTTACAGGTCTTGACAGAGGACTGACCTGTTACCTTACATCTCTGTCATTTTCAGTGTCAGTTGCTGTCAATTACCACATAAGATAGTTAGTAAAACAGTTCTTCACCTTCAGGCAGATGTCTGTTGTCTATTTGTCTAGATCAAGAGGCTTTCAAGCATATCTAATTCTGAATTCTGTTCAGGCTTTGAGTCCTGGCAGAACTGACAATACAATTGTTGCTCTTTAATCATCCAGTAGACAGGAATCATTTATTTTACCTTTGAATTCCTTTCCAAGGGAACTTCTAGAATTCTACACCAGTTTTCTTCTTTCTTATTTGCTTTTATATCATTATAAAACCTGTATATTGCACTAGCTCTTCTTTGGGAGGTAGAGGTGGCATATGACATGATGAAGTTAAAGTACTAAGCAGAAGGTTTTAAAGGGCAGCTCAAGAATACAAAATCAAATGTTATAGTGTCGTGTGCAAAGAACTGGAGATAGAAAACAAAAAGGGAAGAATATGCTCTGTTTTTCTCAAGCTTAAAGAAGAAAAAAATTGTGCCTCAAGTGGCAATAGTGCAGGATTCTACAGGGAAAATATTAAATGATGTAGGAAACATCAAAAGAAGATGGAAGGAATATACAGTCAATTTACCAAAAAGAGTGGATGACCAACCATTTCAAGAGGTTGCCTATGATGAGGAACCAATGGTACTGAGGGAAGAAGTGGAAGTTGCCTGGAAGGAATTGATGAAACACAAATCTCTAGGAATTGATAGAATACCAGTTGAGATGTTTTAACAGATGAAGCCTTGGAGGTGCTCACATGTTTATGTGAAGATTGAAAACAGCTACCTGGCCAACGTATTGGAAGAGTCATATTTGTGCCTATTCCTGAGAAAGGGGATCACATATTACTCAATGATATCGTTAATATCGGGCTGGGATTTGGCTCAGTTGGTAGAGTGCTGCGCAGCAGTCTCTGAGGTCCCGAGTTCAATTCCCAGCACCGCAAAAATGGGATAAGGGCCTGGCAATCCACTCCCAAGGCAATCCTGAAACAGTCAGCCATTGAAAACCCTGAAGGTCACTATGAGTCAGATACCGACTCAACAGCACCTAACAACAACAACATCATTAATATCACATACAAGTAAAACTTTGCTAGAAATCACTCAAAAGTGACTGCAACTGTATATAGACAGGGAATTGCCAGAAAATTCAGCCAGACTCAGAAGAGGACATAGAACCGGGGACATGATTGGTATTGTCAGATGGATATCAGCCAAAAGCAGAGAATACCAAAAAGATGTCTATTTTTATTTTATTGACTACATAAAGGCATTTGACTGTGTGGAACACAACAAATTATGTATAACATTGTAAAGAGTAGAAATACCAGAGCACTTAATTGCACCCATGAGGAATCTGTACCTGGACCAAGAGGCAGTCATATAAATAGAACAAGGAAATACTGCTTGGTTTAAAGTCAGGAAAGGTGTGTGTCAGGACTGTATACTTTCACTGTATACACTTTCACTATATACACTGTATAACTCTTCAATCTCTATGCTGAGCAAACAATCTGAGAATCTGGGCTTTATGAAGAAGAATGTGGCATTGGAATTGGAGGAAGATTCATTAATAACCAGCATTATGCAAATGACACAATTCTGCTTGCTGAAGGGGAAGAGGATTTGAAACATTTGCTGATGAAGATCAAAGAGCACAGCCTTTGCTATGGATTGCACCTCAACATCAACAAAACAAAAATCCTTACAACTGGGTCAGTAAGCAACTTCATGATAAATGGAAAAAAGATTGAGGTTGTCCAAGATTTTGCTTCACTTGGTTTTACAGTCAACACCCATGGAAACAGCAGCCAAGAAAATCAAAAGATGCATTGCTTTGGGAAAAAAGTAAGAGACCTCTTTAAAGTGTTGAAAAGTAAAGATGTCACACTGAAGACAAAGATGCTCCTGACTCATGCCCTGGTATTTTCGGTTGCATCATATGGTTGTGAAAGCTGGATGTTAAATAAGGGAGCCAGGGGAATAATTGATACTTCTGAATTATGGTGCTGGAGAAAAATAAATATCACATATACCATGGACTGCCAAAAGAACCAACAGATCCATCCTAGAAGTGCAACTAAAATGCTCCTGGAAGCAAGGATGGCTAGACTGAATTTTATGCATTTTGAACATGTTGTTAGGAGTGCCCAAGGACATCATGTTTGAGAGAGTGGCAGGTCACCAAAGAAAAGGAAAACCCTCAACTAGATGGATTGACACAGTGTCTGCAACAATGGACTTAAACATAAAAAACATCGTGTGCATGGCACAGTGTCAGGTAGTGTTTCATTCTGTTGCACATAATATTGCTATGAGTTAGACCCAACTCAACAGCACCTAACAAGAACAACAACAACATTATTAAACCTATACATTGTAGTATTTCTTCATTGGGAGGTAGGGGTGGCATATGGCACTTGATGTGACTGAAGGCTGATCCAACTATCTTTCATGTCTTCCTCTACCTTCCTCAGGCAAGAAAACTTGAGAAATACCTTTTCTTGTGGTGGTTTATCACAGGGATTGATTTTCTTTATGGTGGCATTTTTATGCCTAATGGCAGTGAAATAAAATGTGCTGACTGATTTGCAGCACTTCTTCCCTCTCCTTGTTTGTCTAGATAACCTGATTGCTACAGGATGTGCAGGTGACTTGCCTGTGACCCCAGCGAGGCAGCAGAACCCACTTTCATTATTTTATTGTTTTCTTCAGTTCTACTGAAAGCAATAAAATAACATGAGACAATTTTGTAATCCAATCTTTGATTGTGGAAGATTATTTGGCAAAAACACACTGAGCATCTAAAAGAGCAAGCTCTACCTCTACTGACAAGGAAGGTAAACTGATGGCAGATTTCTGTTCAACAATGAAATTTAGGACAGAGTCTGAAGCCTAAGTCAGGCAGACTTCTGTGATTTCTAGTTTTCTTTGTTTGGCAATCATAAGTGAGGCATAAATGACTGCCACCAAAGCAGGGTCCTTACCTGACTCAAAACCAGTAATCAACTGCAAAATTGTGCAGTAGGCAAAGCTTATGTTGGGTACCTCCCACCTAACTTTGCTTGTCAACTGCCTTCTACCTCTCAAAATAGCCCCCACCTTCCCTTGCCTACTGAAAACCATTATTCTCACCTGGGATGGGGTGCTGAGGACCCCAATTCATTATGTATATTCTGAGATCTAGGCAAAGTACCACATCTCCAGTTTTTCTATCTTCACACTCTTGCCATCAGAATATACTTGTCTTGTGTCCTACTCCCTCTGGATCCTAACAGAAAGTGGCATCAAGCTGATAAATCTGTGCAAGTTAAAGTGGGCACATTACTTGGGTACATTGCAGCTAATAGGCTCCTTTTGACTCTTGTTAGGATCAGCTGTATGCAAAAGAAATAAAGCTGTGGTGAAATTTTCAAGCACTTTCTATGGGAAGTGTTTGGTAACAAGAGGTGCTTTTTAGAAACCCCTCAAAGCACATTAGAGGCAGCTCCCACCTCACTGACTTAGGTCTGGCTTTTTGCCATCTTGACAGGAAACTTCATGGGATATCCTAACTGAGCTGCAACTATAGCTCAACAATCCTTAGGTCTCCTCCCCACAGCTGGGGAAGAGAGCTCTGCCAGGAAATATTCTCCAACACGAGGCAGCCTCTTGATGCTCAGGAGAGAGGTTTGAAATGTGCGGATCTCAATGGCTACTTTTTCCACACTTATATCTCATTTCCTCCACGACCCACCATCATTTTTCTGTTATGGAGCACCAGGTGACAGTGATGAGCTGTGACACATCCTTCTCTAGAACCTCATTTCAATGTCTACTATCTTGGCATTCAACTAGGGAGCTCAAGAGAGACGCATGTTCAGTCAAATTGGGATAAAGAAGGCAGAATTATTTCAACTGATTCAATGACTACTTTTGCCTCTTGTCTTTTCATCTTGGGCTCATGTTTTCTGATGCTTTCAAATTCGCTGCTTCACAAGGACTTTTCCTTTAAATGGTATAGATTCTATGTAGTATTTCCATCATATATTTCCAGCAGCTACTGAAACTGTACTATGTGACATAATTTTTAATTAAGATAATATAAAAGAGAAGTTAATCTAAGTTTCTAATAAAGAAGTTTACATATATCTTCATATTTCTTAAATATGAGTTATTTCATAGACTGCAATAAACAAAAGATTCAAAATATTTCCCTCAATTCAGTTGATAATTAGTCCTCTGGCTTATTCCTTTAGTTCCATTTTATTTTTTTGTAAGGTAATTTGGAATAGCTGACTAGTATCCTATTACCAGGAGTAGATTTTCCTAGCCACTGACTATTTTGGATATGGTGCCATCTAAACACATGGGTAATGAGATCTCTGTTCAATTTACTTGGCTTTAGTACCACATAAACAAAATTTATAGGGACAACATTAGTTAATTTTATGTCCAATGCAGTGGTGATTTGAAGGATTGCAGAATAATTGAAGACTGATTTTGATTGCATTAGTTCTCATAAACCAGTTATAAATGGAAGATTTATTTACTTTCCACTTGCTTAGTTAAATATGAATTTACCAATCATGTTCAAGAGAGAGAGGAATTATACCATAAAGGAAAATTTCACATCTCAAGAAAAATAGTAAAAGTAGGCTGCAGTTATAAATCCCTAATCAGGGATCTTAATGTCAGTGGCAGGACATTAGGAACAAGCTAATTGGCAATATAAGAAACATCTAGGGTAAGAATGAGATTTTCAAATCAATAGAGTAAACAATTGGCTGACACTGGATAGATAAGAGAAACTTGTTTCTATACAACTGTCTGAAAGCTGTATTTTCCCCTGGCTTTCTGTCTGAGAAAGGCAGGATATATAATGCGAAGTGGCAAATAGGAATGAATCCAGGGATTTCAGGTTTTCAGCAAAAGGCTTTGCCATAGTCCTAAATCATCTATAAAGTCTCATATTATCCTTACCTCCTTTTTTCTTGAGCCTTGTGTAAAGGCAATAAAAAATATCTGTCATTTTAGCATTTTAAGGCAAAGATATAGGAAGAAAATGATGAGATTCCTTTTAGAAGTGTTTTATTTTGTCTTAGAAAATACCCTAAAGGTCTGGTATTCTATGGCTATGAAAGTTGAGCCCAGTACTTTCCCCTACCAGGCCAAAAAAGTGTTTCGTTTCCTGTGGTAATTATTCCTTTCTAGCTACAGTGCCTTCTGTAGATTCCTATCATGCACATCAGTCTTGAGTTAATTGTTCTTCTTGGCAAGTGAAAAACAGGAAGGTTTTTTTTTCAGTAGCTGTGTTACTTAGCTCTAGGGACAATCGGTTCTAGGTGTGCTTCAGAAGATGTAAAACACATAGACTGCAAAGCAAGGGATGCCTCCTAGATTTGTGCAATTAAAGTAAACCCTAGTGCTGCCCAGGGGGCTGGGGTTTTGCTCAGTTGGTAGAGCACTGCACTGGTCTCCCTGAGCACCTAGGTTTGATCCTCAGCACTGCAAAACAAAACAAAACAAAACGGATGGGCATGGCAATCCACTCCCAAAGCAATCCTGAAACAATTAGCCAATGAAAACCCTTTGAGGGTTGCTAGGAGTTGGATCTGACTCTCAGGGCACCTAACTGCAAGTGCTATCCATAGGATGGAGGAGTGTGGAAGGAGGCAGGGTGCGTAGGCAGAGAAAATGACAAGCAAGTAAACAAGCCCTCTAGGAAGTCTGAAAATATGGGGAAGGACATTTGGACTGGAGTGTTGATCCTGTCTATTTGGATATTAAAGAAAATAATGGCTGGCAACTTGAGGATAACCCCAGGGCGTACCTTTCAAATTATTGTTAAGTGCCATCAAGTCAGGTCCAACTCATAGAGACCCTACATACAACAGATGGAAACACTACCAGACATTGTGCCGCAGTCGGCACTATTGTTATCAGAGGAGATTCGCAGGGAGCAGAGAGGCAGGTCCTGGAATCTGACAGCAAAACCCTGTGGTCCTTGTATTGGGCACATTAAAGAATTTATACCTGACATAGAAATTATAACAGAGAGTATAGAATAGGTTTAATAAAGATAGTATACCTTTATGGAATTACAGGGAAAACTGAGGCACTTGGAGAGGCCAAGGTAAACCTGGAAAGGAAATTGTAAAAACCTGTATTCCCTGGGTGACTCTCCATAAAGAAGTTTCTGTTTCCCATTGGAAGGTAAAGAAGCCAGAGAATAGAATTAAGCAGACTCCTTGAGGGAAAAGTACCTCAGTCAGACGCAGAAGATGGTGGGCCCAAGAAAAGGCAGAGGTGTACATGTGGTTGCTAGAGAAAGAAGAGAAGAGAAAAGTCATGAAGCGGAGAGGAAACAAGGAAAAAGAGTGGGCGCATGTTCCCCTACTTTTATGTAAACTAGGACATGGCACATCCAGTGTAACATCAGCCCTGGGCATCCAGCTCTGAGAGCCTAGTGTGATATGGAGGCTTTGTTTTGTAAATGGCCCAATGGCTTGGATAGGGTGTGGGGTCCATTTGAAAGTGTCCACAGGAATTCTTCATTCTAGCAGAAAAGAAGGAGCCATTTTCAATCTCCTTTTCCACCACAGAGCCTGTTAACGCCTAAGCTCACCTGCCGGTCACTGTCAGTGATTCTCTGCTATTCAGAGGGTTTTCAATGGCGGATTGTTTGGAGATTGTTTCAAGATTGGGCTGCCAGGCTCTTTTCCCATTTTCGTGGTGCTGGAGATCAAATCCAGGGCCTTACAGTGCACAGAGCAGCACTCTACCAACTGAGCTAAGCACCAGCCCACATTTCAAATATGCCTCCACAAATACACATCCTTCTGAGTTTCCTGTGAAAATGGATTGGATCTCTGATTCTCACAGAACCTTCTTCTAGAATAGCCTGCCTAGAATAAAGTGGGCTCAGCCTTTCTGAGCAAAGCGATGGAAGTTAGGAAGCTGCCCCAGAGTAGTTAGCAATGAAATCTCCCATAAATTCTTCCCTTTCACTAATCTCAGGATAAAAAGCTAGAGCTGGTCCTGCTACCCAAAAGCACAATTGGGTAAATCCAAGAATTGAACACTGCACCTAACAACAACAACAACACAGAATTAATACAAATATGTACACAATGGATTTTAGTTAAATGTCTCCATTTTTAGAAAATTATTTAGAGTTTAGATGGAAAAAGCACTTTAATATATTTGGCTTTTAACTTTATACAGACAATTCTTTTTTTTCTTTCTAGTACAATTTTTCAGAAACACTTTAGTTTTTTGTTTCTCATGTGTAAAAGTCCTTAGCCCCTGGAAACATAAAACAATCAGAAAGAAAAATCGTTGAACAAAGATGGTGATGAATTGGTATCAAACTGAGATTAAACTTTTTGATGTCTTTTTGCCCTATAGGGAGCCTCCTCCTCATTTTGTAAAAGCAAACAAGTCTTTTTAAACTTACAAAATGGAACTAAGGTACTCTAAGCTATTGTGTATCCGATTTAAAATATTTTGCATGTAAAAGAGCCAAGACAGAGAAGGGCTGGTTCAGCTTTATGAACCACGTGATACCGAAAAAGCAGGCACTTCAGAGCAGGGAGTTTTTCCTAGTGAGGCAAATAAGAAGCAGCTGGGGCTCCAGCATTCCTCATCCTAGACACTCCAAAACTGGGAACTGAAGTGCCAGTTTGATGTATGCTGCAAGAGCTTATCTTTAAATAGTCTTTTGCTTAAATTCATCTTTCATCTATTAATAGGAGAGTGCCACTCCCAACCCCTAAGCAGGCAAACAGGGCCTGAGACTTGATGATGAAAGGAATGGTGCAGAATCCTTATTCTTTTGTGTTTTAATGACTAGGTGGCAGGACGTATATAAATCACCATGACACATGGATCCATAAACTGAAAACACAAATCTGCCATAATATTGGATAAGAAACTAGGCAGTTCAAAAACAAATGCCTTTGAATCAGGCAATGCACCTGGTGAAGGGATTTTGCCAGAAGCCAAGAAATCTGGAAAATGACGTCAGGAGTTTTTCTTCAATAGTACCAGCATAAAGTTGAGAGGCCAAGCATGTTTTAAGCTTAAGGAAAGCTTGTAGGTCCAAGAAAATGGGAAGATATTTTAGATACTGTCACATTGGATTCTGCTAATATTGTTTTTTACAGCAAAGATGTATCAGCTTATCGTCAACTTTCTGTATGTACTGTACAGGGTGTAAATGAAAGTCAGTGGGGAGACTGAAGACTTAGAATTAGCACTCAAGTTCAAAAAAGGAGTATATTTTTATCCATTATTTGTTGTTGTGAAGCAGTAGCAACATTGCTGTATCACATGACAGCAAATCGTCTTTGGGCTTCCTAAAATATTCCATCTGGTCTGGCTACTCCCTGGACAAGGGGATTTTTTACATGTGTAAGTAGACTGAGTCTGAATCTATGTAAGTTTTGGTAGGCAGACTCAAAGAACAACTTAGGGACTTTGCCATTTACATTGACTGAGTACAACCCACAGGGGAGAATTTGCTCATTCATGACAAGAGTAGAGAGGTATTATCTTTGTTTACCATCACTTAGTTGCATTCACAACAGCCACATGGTCAGACTTATTGTTCTGCACTTCCCTGAGTAACAAAAAAGAATGGCCACTGAGAGAACACTCTAGCTGAGGACTGAGGATGCTCATCCCAGACCCACTTTTAAGGTGCTTGTGGTCCTGTATACTCTTCCCACAGCACTAGGGAAAGTTTGAGTCACACTACAGTTACAGATCTGTATAGTGTCGAGTGGGAAAGAAGTCAAAGATCTGCAGTTGCTATCTGCACTTGGCCATGTGGTACCACCCCATATGCTCAATCATTTAGGGACTGCTCTTTGCTGCATATTCTGGGGATTCGTGTTCTCCTAGACCTGCCAAATAATCCTGACATTACCCTAGTGATGTATGGCCAGGGTCATGAGTCTACCTGACCAAAACACATTTTGCCAAGCCAAATATTTCCATCAGTACAAAACAAACATGCTTGCCAAGAATTACAAACCCACAATTCCAATCTGTTAACACTTACAAAAAGATAAAGTTACTTTCAGAATAATTAATTTCCTTAAATCCCATGTTAATATTACTATTGTTTTTAATTACTTTTCAATTCCTATTTGGGTACCATGGCAGGTATAGAGTTTAGGAGAAATCCTAAACAGCAGGATAAAGAGTTACCAACCTGATTTCTGAGAGCAATCATCAGGCATTTTGGTGTGGAGTGATTTGTCCAATGTAAGCAATTCATAATTTGAACCACTGCTTTAAAATTTTGTACTCTACAGTACTCAAATATCTACATATGCTTTAAAATAATTGTAACTACAGCTATTCAAAGAAACACAAGCTTCACATGTTTCCACATTGAGCATTATCCAAGGATGAAAATTCCTATCCCATGGTGTAATGTATTTCAGAGGCCAGCTTATTCAGGTGAGTGAACTAGACCTTCACATGACGAGAAACCTCACATTGGGTAGTTTAGAATGGTATTTGATATTGCCACATCAGCTTACAAATTATTGTTTTCTTTGGGGATTCTGAGTCTTGGGATTGATTTTACTTGAGAAAATGTACAGCTATTTTAAAAATTTTGTGCAGAAAGAGTTTACACATTTTGTTTACAAAGTTAATGTGAAGTCCACACATCAGAGTTAAGTATAAATTCTGTGGAGCTATGTGGTAATTAAACTTCTCTGTGAAGTTGTGGGTTCTTGGATTGCCTATCTCCTAAGAAGTTCAATTCTGCAAACTTGTGATTACAAAATTTTGCTTTGTGATCCTCAATTGGGTAGGGGTGTGTGTGTGTGTGTGTGTGTGTGTGTGTGTGTAAGTAAATGACTCTTAAGCCTCCTATTGGTGTGGATGTTTGGAATATAGTTCATTAAGTTATATTAAAAACATTCCTTGTTGATCAAATATGTTTCCTTTTTTGAAATGTAATGTTTCTTCTTTTTGAAATGTGCTGAAGCAAACAGGCTGAGCCTGCTTAGCTCCCAAGATCAGACAGGATCTGATGCCAGGGTGGTATGGCTGAAGACATGAAACTGTATGGATGGACACATGTCCTAAACTAACTAACATCGAAATGGAAAAATCTTAGTACCTTTCTTAAGCTATTCAAAAGATTAATGACTGGTAAACACAAGCACTTAAATTGTTTACCAGCCTGAGCATCAGTAGGCACAAATGGCCACAAACTGAAGGAAATTCACACCTGGCAAATCCTCACAATGTTGTCAGAAAATATTAACTATCTTACACTGCCTATGGTGAGTATGAGTGTTTGTTTTTACTTTAGACTCTGCCTCTTAACCCCAAACTTCCCTTACAATTCAATGCTACCATTTTTAAACATAAATCCCACAGAATTCATCATTGTGAATGATTTCTTATTTGATTGCTACCCTTTGTGTCAATGTTCTCTTACTGTGTATCTTCATTGTCAATAAAAATAATAAAAATTATTTACATACTTTAGGTATTTGTAGCTCTCTAATTTCTGTGAATTTCATTTTATTAAAAAAGGAAGTACCAATGAGAAACTTATGAATGGCTGAAGAATCTTCTTTACAAAGTAGTCACTGACTAATCACTGCAAATCCATACAAGCTTGATGGACAAAAGAGAGCAATGGAATAAAGGACATTCTATATCAGCCTGGATGACCTTGGACATCCCTTGCGATTCCAAAGGATCTTTGCCTTTGCTCTGTCCCAAACTTTCATGATGTCAGTCCATTTAAGCCTGGCCTTCTTAACAATCTCACCAGATACCATTTTCTCCATGAACTTTACCCTGTTTCTC
>VMDO01002018.1:0-182233 GCA_007922755.1 Pedetes capensis
TTTTTTTTTTTTCTTAGTCATAAGCTATTTGAAAATTTAAAAACCTTGAAAAAATTTATCTACACAAAGGATTAAAATTTTAAACACAAATCCGAACCCTATAAATTTTGATATGTTGAACCTGAACCCAACTTTTTGTGGGCCATTTGTATATGTTTGGGAAAATGTCTTTTTAGTTCCTTTCCCCATTTTGAAAATCTGGTTATTGGGTTTTGTTGTTTTGTTTTGTTTGCTTGAGTTGTATGAGTTTCTTACGGATTTTGAACAGTAACCTCTTACCAGTTACATGGTTTGCAATGTCTTCCCCCATGTCAGTGGGTTTCCTTTTCATTTTATTGGTTGTTTCATTGTGCAGAACTGTTAGTCCCATCTTGAGTTTTATGCGTGGATTTTGTTCAGTCCCTCTCACAGTCTCAGTAGGCTCCATATAATGAATGGTGTCCTGAGCTATCATTGAAGTAACTAAAAAGCACCTTATGGGTTAGTTATATTCTCTCAGCTTGCAAGAAATACAGGTATGCTCTGTTCACCTCAGCCGGTGGAGGCTTATTGTAAAGATACACAGGTAGGTGGAAAGACACAAGTAGTCTGAGAAGTTACTTAGAAATAGGAGTAACTCGAGGAAGCCAATAGCAAATAGCTGCACTGGAGAACATTCCTTTGTAATGTGGAATGACCCACTTGCTCCTCCTGCTACTGACACCACCATTTTTGTGATTCAGTTTATGTATGCCTGCTTCAGAGCTTCTGAAGTATTGGATAATTGGCTCTTTTGTTTCTCACAGTGGGTCTTCCTGAGAAAGAGGCTCTAGGAAGGTTGGCCATCCGCTGTCTTGTCCAGAATGCCCCTTTTGGCCAGAAAACTACAGATAGCTGCCTTTGCAGACCCATCCCAGCTCCCTTTGTTGGGGCAGGATGGGGCGTCTGGGGCCCACATGCTACCTGCCTGAGAGAAGTGTCTGCACTTGGTTCTGTCAGGTGGCACCCGGGGCCTGAGGCTGTCCTGACGGTTCTTACAATGGAGAGAGGGTAAAATTGGCAAGCTGCACAAGTGACCTGAACACGCTTTTAGCAATGTGAATCCACGACTGCTCGCCGGGCACCCAGGTTCTGTCCATAAGGGAGAATTAGACTTGATTATTTTTGTTTTTTTAAATTTAAAATATTATTTTTTAAAATTTTGTGGTACTAGGGGTTGAACCCGTGGCTTCACCCCTGCTCTGCAATTACTCTACCGCTGAACAGCACCCTCAGCTCATTTTTTACTTTTTATTTTGAGTCAGTGTCTCCCTAAGTTATCTAGGTTGCCTCTGGCCTCAAACTTGCCATCCTCCTACCTCAGCCTCCGAGTAGCTGGGATTATAGGCGTGACCCACCAGGTCTGGCCTTTGACTTGAATTTTCTTTAAAAAAAAAAAAAAAAAGGTTTAGTGTACTGTCTTTATTTTTACACTGACTACATTTTATTCGGACCTGATTCCTTATGTGCACAGGCTTGGAAAGCCAGTTCCCCCTGTGTCCTGGCTCTCCCCGTGGAGGGGAAACAACCTGCTAACACTGGAATTTGGCGCGCCCTGTCTAATGCAGCACACCTGAGGGCTTTCAGTGTTTGCCGTGAGGTCAGGTCCAGGGACCACAGCCTCCCTCGGCTCCCTGGGCGGTGAAGGTGCTCTTGCTTCTCGCAGGTGCTGCCCCGGAGCCTGTGCGGGAGCCCCTGGAGCAACTTTCCCCGTGTGGGTGTGGGCGGAGCTCATGCCTCCCCACGTGGTGCCCCGCAGGATGTAGCGGTCTTTGAGCCCGTGGAGTTTTCAAGCTCAGCGGTCTGTGCATATTCTTAGCATGGAAAGGAGGTCAGTTTCAGGTAAGAAGGCCACTGCCCCCACAGGGCGTAGGGGACCCTAAGGGCTGTCTGAGCCCCGGCCACCTGGGAGACTGAGCGGAGGACCCCGGCTGAAAAAAGTTTCTGTGGAAGAGTCCATCTGGCTAATGACAAAGCATGTAGGGTGTCCTGGGCGCGAGGGGCAAGTTCAGCGTCGCCAGGTGGGTACCGTTGGGCGTCCTCTTGGGGAGGGCGGTGACAGGGAACGTGTAGCGCTGTGCTGAAAGGGCGAGTTTGCTGTGAGCGTTAAATGTGATGACAAGTATTAAAGGAGTGTTGGAACAGACCTTTCAGGAGCTCCTTCAGTGCAGGGGTTTTGTCAGCCTTACTGGATGTCACTTGGCGAACTAGATTTTTAATGGGGCTGGGGTTTAGCTCAGTTGGTAGAATGCTGCTCCGCACTCTGAGGACCCTAGTTTTATCGCTGGCACTACAAAAACGGTAGCAGCACGTGGCAGTCCGCTCCCAAAGATGCCGCGAAACAGCCAGTCATTGAAAACCTTATGAGGGTCGCTATGATTGGACCAGACTCGACTGCATCCAGCAACAGCCTTTTCTTACTGTTTTTATTTCTGGTACTGTGGAGTTGAACCCAGGGCCTCGCACATGCTTTGCAAGTGCTTTACCATTGAGCTGCACCCTCAGCCCATTTTTGCCTCATCTGTTCTGAGACAGAGCCTGGTTAAGTTATGCATGTTGCCTTTGGCCTCCAATTTGGCATCCTCCTGCCTCTCCAGTCATCACTGCCTTTCTTACTCCTGTACTAGGCTTTTCAAAAAGTACCAGTCATTTGGCATATCTGAACAGAATATTTTATCAGTTACTTATTTAGCTCTTCTTCTGTGTTAGGAACTCATGTAATTCTCCTGACAACCTTGGAAGGCAAGTTCTTTTATTATCCTTTTTTTTAAGATGAGAAAATTGGGATAAAGAGAAGTTAAGCGCAACTGGGATTTGAACCCCTGAAGTCTTTTTCTTCTTTAAAATTTACATAGAGTAAAACTGACTTCTTAGCCAGATGTGGAAGCACACATCTGTAATCCCAGTACTCGGGAGGCTGAAACAGGCATATCAGGAGTTCAAGGCCCGTCTGGGCTACATAGTAAGACACTGTCTCAAAAACATTTTTTCTTTCTTTTCCTTCCTTCCTTCCTTCCTTTGTTTTTTTTTTTTTCTCTCTCTCTTCCTCCCTCCTTTTCTTTTCTTTCTTTCTTTCTTTCTTTCAACAGTTCCAGTTCCATGAATTTTAATATGTGTGACCCCTCCATAGTCAGGATACAGAACTCTTCCATCACCTTCACTTTCCTGGTGCTGTCCATTGTTAGCCAGACCTTCTCTATACTCTTAACCCCTAACCACTGGTAACGCTGATCCTCTCTGTCTCTATAGATTTGTTTTGTTGTTTTCCCTTTCTCAGAATGGTATATAAATGGGATCATAAAGTTATTAACCCTGAGGCTGCACAGTGCTTTGGAAATGCATTCTTATTTATTTGTTTTTTGTGAGTATCAATATTTTGATTAGTTTCTCTGCTGAGTAGTATTGTAGGAATATACAGTTTACGTACTTACCTGATGGAGGCTATTTAGGTTGTCTTCAGTTTTTGATGATTATGACTAAGCCGCTATAAATATTTGGATCCAGGTTTTTGTGTAACCATAAGTCTGTATTTCTGTGGTTTAAATTCCATGTGGTCAGTGTATGTTTGACTTTATAAGCGACTTCCCAGCTGTCTCCAGAGTGGCTGTCTCATTTGGTATCTTCATCAGCAGTGTACGAGAGTTCTGATTGCTCTGCATTTTCTCCAGAACTTGGTGTTGCCAGATTTTTCTTGTTTTGTTTTGTTAGCTTTTAACCATGCTAATACATGTGTAGTGATACTTCATTGTGGTTTTAATTTGCATTTTCTTAATGAGTAATGATGTTGAGCATCTTTTCATGGGATTAATGGCCATCATTTATCACCTTTGGTGAAGAATGTTCAACTCTGCACATTTTCGAATTGAGTTTGTTTTCATGTGGTTGTTTTTGAGAGTTCTTTACATATTCTGCCTTCAAATCCTTTGTTGTACATGTGATTTGAAAATATTTTCTCCTAGTTTCTAGCTTATGGTTTCCTTCTGTTTAACAATGTCTCTTTGAACATACTGCTTGTTGTTGTTAGGTGCCCTCGAGTCGGTTGCGACTCATAGTAACTCTATATACTGTAGAATGAAACACTCTCTGACCCTGTGCCAGGTACACAATCTTCTTTATGTTTAAGACAATTGTTGCATATGCTATGTAAATCCATCTACTTGAGAGTGTTCCTTTTTTTGTTGTTGACCTGCCGCTCTCCTAAACATGATGTCCTTCACCAGGGATTGATCCCTTCTAATGACATGTCAAAAATATGTAAGATGCAGTCTAGCCGTCCTTGCTTCCAGGGAGTACTCTGGTTGCACTTCTAGGACAGATCTGTTGTTGTTTTGGTAGTCCATGATATATTCAATATTTGCCTCCAGCACCATAATTCAAAAGCATCAATTCTCCTATCTCCCTTATTCAGTGTACAGCTTTCACAACCATATGATCTAACTGAAAATACCAGGGCATGAGTTAGGTGCACTTTCATCTTCTGTGTGACATCTACATTTCAATACTTTAAAGAGGCCTTTTGCAACAGCTTTTCCCAATGCTATGCATCTTTTGATTTCTTGACCATAGGTGTTGATTGTAGAACCAAGTAAAGCAAAATCTTGGACAACCTCAGTCTTTTCTCCATTTATCATGAAGTTGCTTACTGATCCAGTTACAAGGATTTTTGTTTTCTTGATGTTGAGACGCAATCCATACTGAAGGCCGTATTCTTTGATCTTTATCAGTACACACTTCAAATCCTCTTCAAGCAAGCAGAGTTGTGTCATCTGCATAACGCAGGTTGTTAATGAGTCTTTTTCCTGTCCTGATGCTGTATTCTTCTTAATAAAATCCAACTTCTCAGATTATTTGCTCAGCATGGAGACTGAAGTGGTGTGGTGAAAGGATATAGCCCTTACGTGTACCTTTCACAACTTTAAACCAAGCTGTATTTCTTTGTTCAAATGACTGCCTCCTGGTCCATGTATAGATTCCTCATGAGTATAATTAAGTGCTCTGGTATTCCCATTCTTTGCAGTGGTACCCATAATTTATTATGACCCACACAGTCAAATGTCTTTGCATAGTCAATAAAACATAGATGGGCATCTTCCTGGTATTCTCTGCTTTCAGCTAATATCCATGTAACATCAGCAGTGATGTCCCTGGTTCCATGCCATCTTCTGATACCAGCTTAATTTTCTGGCAGTTCCCTGTTTATGTACTGCTACACTCGCTTTTTGAACATACAGGTCAAAAAACGTGTACACATTTTAAGTATTAAAATTGTAATACTTAATATATACCAATAACAAAAGATGACTACAAGTCATGTTTGACTTCTACAATTACAAGAGGTGCTCAAAGTGCTTACCATTGTTAATTCATTTCAACTTTCAGAAGTAATACATAGATAACATCTCTTAAAACTTGTGCATGTATTTTGGCACCTCCAGTAGTTGAAATAGCTGACTTCAAATATTTATGGAGAAAGTCCAGTGTCTGGGCTTCCCAAGGAGTAAATTGCAATACAAATTATTAATTTTTTCCTGTGTTTAGGCCATGCTTCTTGATTCTTTGTATACCTCATAAACGTTGATGAAAACTGAGTATTTTAAATATTAAAATGTACCACTGAGGAAATAAAATTCTCCTGCCTCCCCAGGGTTAGTTATTGCAGCTTGTTACGGTGGTGGTGATTTAGGGACTTCTCTGAGCTGCTTTTGTTAAATATGTGTCCTCTGTGCTGTGTGACACTGGTTTCTGTTTCATTAGCTCAGTGGTTATCTGACGGTGGGACAGTTTTCCATAAACGCCTAGAATCAGGGCGAACCTCCCGTCCTTGCACACCTGCCGCACTCAGGCAGGCAGCTCACCACCGCGTTTTACCTTTGCCTCCTGCCTGTGCATCGCATGATGGTCAGCAGGACGCCAGAGCTGAGGGCCAGCTCAGGTCTGTTCTGGGCCTGGCCCCCACTGGTAATGTGTTTGATCTTCTAGAGTCCCAGGACTATGTGGATGTGTTTCAAAACCCTATTCCCCAAAGTTCTTGGTCCTGAGCCTTTCCTACCAACCTCTTTGCCCCAACTGTTATTCTAATGCAGCAGCAAATAACATACTTATTTGCCTGTAAACATTTTCAGCAAATGCCCTCCAGCTAGCCATTTTAGCACTGAGACTTTTCTTAGTTGAGTAAGATAAAGGCAAGGCTTTTGTGCTGGGCTTCCAGAGAGCCACCAAAGTATTCCAGTTCTTTGTGAATGAGGTTCCTCCTGCTCCCTGTGGCACTTTATACCACTACCAGGAGTGGAGACTGGTATTTTTTTGGTGGTGATATTGAACTTCAAGTCCAAGGCTTCCAGCACTCTACCACTGAGCTACACCCCTAGCCTGGGCTGATTTTTTTTTTTCCCCATTAATGAGGGTTAAACCGAGGGCCTCACACATGCTAGGCAAGCACTCAACCACTGAGCATCATTCCCAGCCCTTTTTATTTTTTTTTATCTTGAGACAGAGTCTTGCTAAATTCCATAGGCTGCTTCTGGCCTTGAATTTGAAATCCTCCTGCCTCAGCCTGGGATTATAGGCATGAGCCTCAGAACCCAGCGAGGCTGATATTTTTAAGGCTACTACTGCTGAGCTGGGGAATGGGAGAATGGACCAACATAAGTTAAAATGCTGCAAAGCTCACTATTTTAACCAAAATCTACCTACTTTTTCTTATTTCACTGGTTGCTGAATGCATTTGGTTATTCCAAAAAAGTCAGTTCTATCACTTTCTGTCAGTTTTGTGTGGCTTTTTTGGAGGGATGGACTTTGTAAATTCCTTATTCTGCTGTTTTCACTGATGTCACTCAAATATATCAAATATGGCTTTTAAAAAGCAACAAAAACCTGAATGAGATCATCAGTATTTTTGTGAGCAAATCAACCATACCCCCGCCCAAAAAAAAACCCAAGGAGATAAAATAGGTGTGGTTAGTCTCCCCCAATTTTTTTTAACTTTTTTTTTTTTGTTGTTTTGTTTTGGTAAATTTGCGGTACTGGGGATTGAACCCAGGACCTTGCGCCTGCATGCTCTACAAGTGCTGGACCACTGAGCTGCACCCCCAGCCCTTTATTTTATTTTTATTTTTTTTTACTTTTTGAGACAGGGTCTCGCTAAGTTACACAGACTGCCTCTGGTCTCGAACTTGCTATCCTCCTGCCTCTGCCTCCCAAGCCTCTGGGATTACAGGTGTGCACCACCGAGCCTGGCATTAAATTTTTTTTAATTAGTGATTTTTAGTGTACAACTCAAAAGTCTCCCGCAATTTTGAGGGATTCTTGCATATGCTGTAGTAGCACAATCAGGGTATTTCTGTGTGGCCTCATTCAGGTGATGACATCCTTGTCCACATCCTGCATGGGCAGCTTGCTTTCCTCAGGCCACAGACAACCCCTAACCCCGTTGTTGCAATCTAAACCATGATTTCCATGGCCATCTGGACAGGAGAACTCCACATACCTCTTTGATGGGAGTGGCTCAGAGAGAGAAGCTGGCTGCGCTGTCGCTGTCGTACAAATCAGTCATGTTCAGAAATAACACATGGTCGACACCCATCAACACCCGTGGGAGAGGAGGAGGGTGGCAGAGTGTTACTTTGTACCTCTCTGTTGTTGGGTTTCTTTCAGCGAGTAATACTTTTAAAATTAAAGGAAAGAAAAGTAAATTTAAATACCTAGGTTGGGGATATAGCTCAGTGGTAAAGCTCATGCCTAGTGTGCATGAGGCCCTGTGTTCAGTCCTCAGCACAAAAACAACAAAGCAAAACAAAAACCATGAGAAGCAATTGCCTGCTGTTCTAGTGTGTTTGTTGTTTATAATATGGTATCCTTAAAAAGGGCTGGGATTTAGCTCAGTGGGTAGAGTGCTGCGCTGCAGTCTCTGAGGCCCCAAGTTCAATTCCCAGCACCCCAAAAATGGGAGAAGGGCCTGGCAATCCACTCCCAAGGCAACCCCGAAGCACTCAGCCATTGAAAACCCTATGTGGGTCACTATGAGTCAGATACCGACTCGACGGCACCTAACAACAACAACAACAACAACATCCTTAAAAACATGTTTTTTCCCTGAGATGAGTTACTATAATGATCATGGCAAATGCTGTCCTGGTGATAAAAGAAATGATTGATAAACTATTGGAGGAAATGACAGTAGGAAGGGAGTATATAATTGTGTTTCCTCTGAAGATCATTTTTCACATAGTGGCTAATTTATCATTTGTTCACGTGTTTGGTCTTGTGATACTCCCTTATTTTCATTCAAACTATTATCACCTGAAAAGCAAATTCTCATTTATAACCAAACTGTTGAATACTGTTTAACATAATCAAAACCTATCCTTAGCATCCTTTGCTTTATTTTTCATGTGTATTTCATCTTCCCTCTGCGATCCAACAGAACCTACAGGATAGATTCAAGGAGATGTGCATTCTAATTGCTCAGCCTCCCACTAGCAAGCTATATGACCATGATTTAATTTTTCAGCTTCTTCATTGACAATGTGAAGGGTTCAGACCCAGGCCCCAGACTCATGCTTATGTATAAATAAAGTTTTGTTGGAACACAGCTATCCTCACTCATTTGTATAGTGTCTGTGGCTGCCTTTTACTGCAACTGCATGGTTGAGTAGTTGCAACAGAATCCATGTAGCTGCAAGCCTAAAGTACTGTATTTACTGATTCCTGACTAACAAGTTTCCTTTCAAGTTGGAAATTCTTTGTTCTGGTCTTGGGATATGTGGGCCAGTTTTTCCCCTGCCCCCATTCTGGTTGCTTCTTAGGAAGTCACCAGAAAAATTCAACTTGGAGGGGAAACACCATGAAGTTTTATGTTATTATTTGCTAGACACTTACACTGTCATAATTTGTCGCTAACGCTGTGCTTTCAAACAACCTCTACAGCTTAGTTTCTTATTCAGTTGGTGAGCTGTAGCTCAGCCTTGCCTTGTGCTGTTTATTCTGGGGTTCTGGCTGAAGAAGCAGTCCCTAGCTGGGAAAAGGGGCAGTGGACAAACCCCTCATGCCAGCATTTCAAACTTCTGCTCAGTGGTTGCATATTTCGCCTCTATTCACATTTCTTTGGCAAACCTGATATTAATGATGCAGGGAAGTATCATTCTTCTGCTGGACACCCTGCAAGTTACCTGATCCCGAGTGGATGGGAGTCCTTTTATACAGACTTGTGAATTGGTGGGAACATCATCATCTGGCAGTGTCCTTAAAGGTTTGCTAGTTTGTGGAGATTGAAACAAACTCTTGGCAAAAACTTGGTTTTGGAATTCTTTGTTATTTTTCAGGAGCTCCCTGCAAATAACAAGTAACTAGAAATTGACCTAGTGAGCTTTGGGAATATATTCTGCATCTCTCAATTTGCTTATTTAATGCTCAATGTAAGAATATAATGTGATTTTAAAAGTTCAAGATGTTAAGCTGGACACAGTGGCTCAAGCCTGTGATCTCAGTGACTTGGGAGGTGGAGGCAGGAGGATCCCAGGTTCGAGGCCAGAGGTAGCTCATGTAACTTAGAGAGACCATGTGACAAGATGCTCCTTTTCACCACTGGTTGTTTATTGCACTGGCCCTCTTCAAATGGGTTAACATCATTTTCCTTGTATGATGCTAACTCAGCAGTTTCTGAACAAGAAAATGAGAAACCTGAGTGCTCTTTTATTTCTTGTGTATGGTACTGTTTCCCAGAGGTCTTTAATATTAGCCCTCTGTTTCAGAATGAAAAACAACTTCACTGAACTTCTAGGGGGATAGGCAATTGCTCCTAAAACCCAAAGTGCCACAGGATTAGATCTCATTACTTTATTTGGACCTCTTGGAGATGGGAAGTAAAGGCTTACATGATAGGAGACTCTGGAGAGAATTTGGGTTGATTGAGGATAACTATCCTAACAGGCAGTTAGAACTGTTATTACAGATTTTCATCTTTTTTTGTTCTTTTGACAGCATTTCCTCTTAATTATTGAGAAGGGCCTGGCAATCCAGTCCCATGGCAATCCCAAAACAGCCATTAAAAACCCTATGAGGGTCGCTATGAGTCGGATACCGACTCGATGGCACCTAACAACAACAACAATCTCTGGTTATTTTGAATGACTCCTTCCTCCCATCCCCTTTCTGAAGAAGGAGCATGTTTTTAAAAGTTCTCAGGCAGCTGATTTCTACTATGTAAATAAACTATACTTAAGCAGATGTAGCGGGGAGAATGTGACTGCTTCAGAATGAAATGGAAGATCTGAAATGATGAAATAACCTACTGTT
This sequence comes from Pedetes capensis, assembly GCA_007922755.1. Classification (NCBI taxonomy): domain Eukaryota; kingdom Metazoa; phylum Chordata; class Mammalia; order Rodentia; family Pedetidae; genus Pedetes; species Pedetes capensis. Next base: position 10,312 of record VMDO01002018.1, read on the forward strand.
GAGATAATATCAAAATATTGCTTCCGCAGTTTATTATTCTGAATCCATTTTCTGTAATGTTCTTACATTTTGGGGAGGCTTTACAGCTTAGTGAAATAAAGAAAAAAATGGGTCATTACTTGAAATAGTCTGTTATAAAGAGAAGTTCTAGAAGTAACTAAATATACTTTTTCCCACTTTTAGAAAAAAATGTTTATTGGATTTTTAGCACCTTTGATTTATTAAAATCCTACCTTAATTAAAATTTCTCAAGACATGATAATGAAAATCGGAGGATATGGAAATGAAATATTGCAAAGAAATAAAGCATTCTGTAAATTGCAGTTGATTGTTAAAGCGTGGTGCTCTTTTGAGCCTTCGAAGAGTGGAGTGGAAAGATGTCCCTGTTGCTTTCCTCTTCGTTCTTTCAGTTACAGTATCACTGACGACTTTAGTTACCAGTAACTGTTTGACATTTTAGTTTTGTGAATACAAATGTCTGTTGATGTTTTTTTTCCTCCGTTAATGTACTAACTGATGCTTTATTTCACATTTAGGGGTAAGCTTTCCATTTTGCGTTTTAGCAGTTGAAACAAAGTGTAAGCCAGACACAGTGGCACACGCCTGTAATACCAGCAACAAGGTAGGTGGAGGCAGAAGGACAGCCAGTTCAAGGCCAGAGGCAGTCTGAGTAATTTAGCAAGGCCTTGTCTCAGGGTAAAAATAAAAAAAAGGCAGCAGGTGCAGCACAGTGGTGGACCCCAAGGTCAGTCCCTTAGTATTGCATAAAAAAAAGAAAGAAAGAAAAGAAACAAAATGTATGTAGCTAGCTAGTTTGAGCCTTTTTTTGAAATACGATCATGGTATTTTTTGGAAGATCTTTAGAGAGCCCTAAAAACCACAGACAAGTTGGTATTTGCTGAAGTGAAGCAGTAGGTGAACTTCCTTGTTCACGTTTAGAAAACGACTTTCATGAGATGTAATTTGTATGCCATATAATTAACCCAGTCTAGTTTTTTTGTTTGTTTGTTTTTTGCAGCACTGGGCGTGCGTGGGACCCAGGGATTTTGCTCATAATAGGCAAGCGCTCTGTCCCTGAGCTAATACCTGCAGCCCTAATTTTAAAAACCATCTCCTGTGGTGCTTTTAATGTATTTTCAGATACTCCCTGCTTCCTTTTCTAAGCACTGGCCAGAAATAAGTGCATTGAGGTGTTCAAAAGAAGGATATTGCAGGTATCGAGGGCAGACACAGTAAGGCTGTTGGGTGGACATGGACTGAAGTGATCTGAGAAATGGATCTGCCCTGGAAGGAAGACACCAAATGAGACAGATGTCTTCATGGCCAGTTACGAAGCAGATGGTGGGAAACCTTGGGCTGGTACCTTTCTCAGATCACCTTGGGAAGTGAGGCTGTACGGTGAGGACAGTGCAGTTAAGAAATCTGGGAAGACACAAAGTCAACACATAGCCCTGTGGAGATGTCCCTGGTGTTCAGGGTCTGAGCAGAGCTCCAGGTTTTTGCTCAGCTGCACTTCAGTGCTCTGGAGTGCTGTTCTCTGCTGCTTTTCCAATTCTGCCACCATCTGACCACCCTCCCTGCAGTCCTGGCCCCTTTGCGGCCCCTGCAGGCCTCGTACTCCCAGCAGCACTGGCCTGGGATTCTTTGTCCGTCAGTCCTGCCCCTGCTCTGGGGCCTCCTTGTGGCTTCTCAGCTAACTGAGAGTCAAATGCAGGAGCCTTGCTGAGGCCTGCTCTGCTCTGCAGGACCTGGTGCTGCTCCCCGCCCTCTGCCTTTGCTCACAGTGCTCCTGCCGCGCGGGGACCTCCCATCCTTCCTCACGCACTCCTGGCGTGAGTCTCCCTCGGAAGCTTTGCACATGCTGCTCTCCCTGTGTGGAAGGCGCTTTCCCAGGTCTTTGTTTTTGCTGCCCTCCTTCATTCAAGCCTCTATAGAGAGGCCTCCCCGACCATGCTGTGTAAGGTGGAGGCCCCCACCCCACCCTGCCGCTCTTACCTGCCTCTGGTTTTACTTCTCTCTCTCTGACTTTCTTGCATGTGACACCATGGTATGCATGTCCTTGGCATCTGGTGTCGCCTCTCTCCCTGACTGGCCTGTGACCTCCTGGAGGGCAGGCGTGGTGTGTACGTGCCGCTGTATCCTTGGAGCCTGGAGTGGTGCCTGCTGCGTGGTGGGCACTTAACACTGCTGAGAGCTCGTGGCCATGCGCCACAGCCCGCTTGGGCTTCCCCCGGGGAGGATCTGTGTGCTGTCCAGATGGAGGGCATCTCTGGATGAGACACCAGGCTAACCGCCCTGCCACCCACTGGGCAGCCACTAAGGGCACCTGTTTCTGCTCTTTGTGCCCTGTAGTAGCTGGCACAGGAAGGCCATGTGGCGCTCTTCTCCTGAGAGCCCCTTTGTCCCACTTGGAGGCTGGTCCCTCCACAGTCTTAAGTCTCAATGCCTGATCCAGGCCCTGTGCAGGGGAATGGTGGCTTCCCATTTCAAGCTGAGCATCTAAAGGAGTGACAGGAAGCAGAACTGGGACTGACTTGGCCTCCTGGTGTCTCGCTTGCTGCGTGAACCTGGCTCACCCCCTCGTGTGCTTTCTCTTCCTGTCTGCTGCTCTCTGGTTCCTGGTTGGGTCTGTCCTCTGGTTTGCCTTTGGTGCCTGCCCCTCTGAGCTTCCTGGTTCTGTCTTAGCTGCCACTGGCTCTGTCGTCTGTCTCATCCAGAGCCTCTGAGAAGCCTGTCGGCCTACCCGCTTTCCTCTCCAAGCACCTGCTTCGTGTAATCTGTTCTTTCTCTTGCCCCTATGGCTGCACATGAGTGAAGAAGAGACCTGCCCATCTTTCCTTCTTAATCCTCCTGTTTAATTAATATTTGAAAACAGGCTCTGGCCTGTCTCAGTAAACAAGATCCTCAGGTTCTCACAGTGTATTTGGTGGGATAAACACGTTAATTGAGTGTTCATCTTTCATGTTTTCAGTCAACAAATATTTATTGAGGCTGGGATACAGTGGTGGGTAAAAACAGAAATTCTTCCTCCCATGGGATGAACATTTCGATGAGGCAGATATGCATTAATTAGACGACCGCGCAGGTGAATGTTAGAGTTTGGCTGTGTTGAATTCCGTAAAGGAGGGCGCCATCATGCTGCGAGGATGCGGTGAGGGGGTTTGTTCTGATTGAGAGAGCCAGGGACAGCTTAGCCTCTTTGAGGAAGTGAAGGGTGAACTGGGATCAGAAGGCACAGGAGGAATTAACAAGGAAAGGGGGGCAACAGGGCAGGAGTCGAAGATGCGAAAGTCTGATGCTGAGAGGGTAGTTGGAGCATTTGAGGAAGTTAAAGAGCAGAGATCAGGACAGAGTGATGCCAAACGAGGCTGAAGAGATGGGTGACAGCCAGGTTTTGCCGGGCTCTGTAGAACATGTTAAGGACTTTGGTCCTTGTTCTATGAGCAACAGGATACCTTTGACATGCCGTAGGCAGGGGGAAAGAGGGAGGAAGGTATGGGAAGAATTTCTATTTTTAAAACACTGGTCTGAATACTGTGGAGAGCAAAGGAAGATGGGTGTAGATTTAACGCAAGAGAGAGAACGCGAGAATGCCTGTGAGGAGGCTGCTGTGGCGGTGTGGGTGCATAGTGACGTGAGGTGTTAGCAAAGATCTACTCTCATTTTCTACTAAATGTATTTGTTTGTCCAAGAAATTGTTTTTGAAGGTTGACCTACCATAAAATAAACAATAAACAAGTCAAATGAGAAACAAAGGGTGATTCTAAGGGGTATGAGTGGAATTATACCAGGAGATCAAAGATAAAGACAATGATTGCAACCAGGTACAAAACGTAGCTCTGAGCTCCTGGCAGCCTAGGCATGGAGGGGAATCGAGTAGGTCATGTGATAATTAAATTAGAAAAAAGGGAGCATGAATTATAATCTTTTCTCAGTCTAAACATTTAAAGTACTTTATTATAGAAGCGACATAAAAAAGCCTGGATAGATCCAGATTGTTGTCACACCCTAGACCTCAGTTCTTGACATCATAGTGTTAATCCTTTTTTTGTTGTTATTTGTATTTTTTGTTTTGTTTTGTTTTGAAGACAGGGTCTCATGTAGCCCAGGCTGGCCTCAAACTCAAGATCCTCCTACCTTAGCTTCCTAAGTGCTAAGATTCCAGGCGGGCACCATTGCACCGGCCCTTAATCTACTTTTAGTAGTAGGTCACACTGACATTTTACAAAGTGAAAATTTCAGGAAAAGCTGGTTGTGGTAGTATATGCGTGTAATCACAGCACTTGGGAGGCTGAGGCAGGAGGATGGCAAGTTCAAGGCCAGCCTGGGCTTATATAGTGAGCTCAAGGCCAGCCACATAGTGAGACCCTGTCCCAAAACACAAACAAGCAAGCAAGCAAATTCAGCAAAATATAAAATCAAATTGCATGCATGCATTTCTTTTGTGTGTGTGTCTGGATTTTTAAATTTTCATATATTAATTTTACAAAATAATGGGCGTCACTATGACATTTTCATACATGTATATGATGTATATGATGTAATTTGCTTATATTCACCATATTGACCTCTTGTTGCAGGTTAGGGGATAGAACGGGGTTAGAAAAGAAGCCAAGAATAACAAAGGAAGTGAGAAATACAGACTACATGAGAAGCCCATATGACAACCCATAGGTTTGAAACAGACCCTTAATATAGTTCCCTGAGGATATTCCCACTGCCTTCCTGGGCACTTTTGCCTTGCCTGCCTCTCCAGTAGCTATTTAATTTGTATTCACAGATACTTGTTCATAGAGAGTATCCCTCCTCCTTTAGAAGACATTACTCAGGGACAAAGAACACCATAGAGAGAAGTGGCAGTCTTATTTCTTAGCTGTTTACAATCTGTACATTAAAACATACTTACAGAATCGAGAACCTTAAACAAAAAAGTCATCCGAGTGGCTTTCCTGTGCATTCTCTGCCACTGGGATGTATTCTCCGTGCAGTTTCCCTCCCAGCCCTGCGCTCCTCCGGCAGCTTCAGCTATACTGCCTACTCCCTGCTATGAGGTGAGGTCCAAAGGCACAGGAGGGTCCCAAGAGAGCCAGAGAAAGGAGCACAATGTGGAGCAAGAAGTCAGATAAGTACAGACCGTTGGCTCCCAGTGCTTCAGCTCTGGAGATAGTGTCATGGATCCATTTTTGATAGTAGGTCACATTGGCGTAGACTCCAGGGAAATGTACACCACACCGAATGCCCCAGCTCACCAGTCCTATCTGGATCCATATGCCATCAATGAGACATGACAGAGGCCCTCCAGAATCACCCTAAGGAAGACAGAAAGGGTATGCATGTAGTAAGAAGGCATGGAGAGTTCTTTAGAACTGGGCCATGAGACCTCCAGAGTTAAGGAACTGAGGGAGCTGGACATCCCACTGCTTTAGGGAGTTGTTGTTAAGTGCCATTGAGTCAGGTTCAACTCCTAGTGACCCTGTGTACAACACAACAAAACATTACCTGACACTGTGCCGTGCCCAGCACCATGTCAGTGCTTCTCTGATATTCATAGGATTTTCAATGGCTGATTGTTTTGAGAGTGGGCTGCCAGGTCCTTCTCCCAAACCTAGAGCACTCGGTTTTCCAGGTGGTCTCCCATCCAAGGACTAACCAGGCCAACTCTGCTTCGCTTTCAAGATCAGATGGGATTGGATTCTAGGGTGATATGGCTGCAGAATGCTTTACAGAGAGATCCCAGGAATTCTGGAATCATAGAACTCAAAATCAGTAGGGACCTTAGCAAAGTACTGTCTGTTGGTGATTTCATAATATTCATCTGATATAATAAAGCAAAATAAATTTATCCACTTGGATAAGCTGCCCTTGTTTTTCTGTTCTTAGAATCTTACTGCCTTTCTTGTGTTAAGATAGTTGTTTTTTATATAAAATTAATGTGATCATAGTTGGTAGTATGTCTCTTAGTCATGTTTTCTTTTTTTGACAGATTTGAGATGTAGTTCATATGTCATGTAATTCACCATGTAACATGCTCAGTTGAATGTTTTTTAGTATATTTACCATGTTGTGCAACCTTCATGTCCAGTTTAGAACATTTTAGTTACCCACTCCATTTCTTCCCAACTCTCCTATTCCTAAGCCAACTGATAATCAACTTTGTCTGTTTCTATGGATTTGTTTATTGTAGATATTTCATATAAATTAAATTATATAATATGTGGCCCTTTGTGATTGTCTTCTGATACTACTTGTTGTTGTTGTTAGGTGCCATTGAGTCAGTCTGACACATAGCTACTCTCATAGGGTTTTTAATGGCTGATTGTTTTGGGATTGCTTTGGGAGTGGACTGTCACATCCTTCTCCTATTTTTGTGGTGCTGAGGATTGAGCCCAGGGCCTCAGAAAGTGCAAAGCAGCACTCTACCAACTGAGCTAAACTCCACCCCTTCTAATACTTGTTGTTAGGTGCTGTCAAGTCAGGTCTGACTCAAAGCAATCCTATGTATAACAAAAAGAAACACTCCCCAACACTATGCCATGCCTGGCACTGTTGTCAGTGCTTCTCTGCTATTCATAGGGTATTTAATGGTGGAGTGTTTCAGGAATGGATTACCAGGTCTTTCTCCCTATCCTACAGTGCCAGATATTCCCAGGCAGTCTCCCATCCGAGGACTAACCAGGCTGACCCTGCTTAGTTTCTAAGATGAGATGAGGTCAGATACCAGGGTGCTATGGCTGCAGACTTTGTGATACTTAGCATACATTTCTCAAGATTCATCTATGTTATAGCATACATCAGTACTGCATTCCTTTTTATGGTTGAGTAATAGTCCATTGAAATCTGTACATGAACCAGGAGGCAGTTGTTTGAATAGAACAAGAAAACACTGCCTGGTTTAAAGTTGAGAAAGGTGTGTGTCAGGGCTGTATACATGCACCATATCTCTTCAATTTATACACTGAGCAAATAATCCGAGAAGCTGGACTTTATGAGGAAGAACGGGGCATCAGAACTGGAGGAAGACTCATTAACAACCTGCGTTATGCAGATGACACAACTCTGCTTGCTGAAAGTGAAGAGGATTTAAAACATTTACTGATGAAGATCAAAGATCACAGCCTTCAATATGGGTTACAACTAAACATCAACAAAACAAAAATCCTTATGACTGGGTCAGCATGCAACTTCACAATAAATGGAGAAAAGATTGAGGTTGTCCAAGATTTTGCTTTGCTTGGCTCTATAATCAACACCCGTGGAAGCAGCAGTCAAGAAATCAAAAGACGCATTGCTCTAGGAAAAGCTGTGGCAAAAGATCTCTTTAGAGTATAGAAAAGCAAAGATGCCACATTGAAGACGAAGGTGCGTCTGACTCATGCCATGGTATTTTCAGTGGCATCATATGGTTGTGAAAGCTGGACATTGAACAAGAGAGACAGAAAAAGAATTGATGCTTTTGAATTGTGGTGCTGGAGACATCTATTGAATATACCATGTACTGCCAAAAGAACCAACAAATCTGTCCTAGAAGAAGTGCAACCTGAGTGCTCCTTGGAAGCAAGAATGGCCAGACTGCGTCTTACATATTTCGGACATGTAGTCAGGAGAGATCAATCCCTGGAGAAGGACATCATGTTTGGGAGAGTGTCAGGTCAACGCAAAAGAGGAAAACCCTCCACCAGATGGATTGACACAGTGCATGCAACAATGGGTTTAAACATAAATAAGATCGTTTGCCTGGCACAGAATTGGCAAGTGTTTCGATCTGCTGTAGAAAGGGTCTCTATGAGTCAGACTCGACTCAATGGCACCTAACAACAACAATAGTCCATTACCATTACACTGATAAGCCATATTTTGTTTGCTCATTTATTAGATATGCTACATTTGAGGTTTCTCAACTTTTTCACTGTAATAAATAGTGCTTCTGTGAGCATTCATGTACATTTTTTTTTTTTTTTTTTTCCGGTACTGGGGGTTGAACCCAGGGCCTCGCACCTGCATGCTCTGCAAGTGCTGGACCACTGAGCTGCACCTCAGCCCATTTTTTTTTACTTTTTGAGACAGGGTCTTGGTAAGTTACGCAGACTGCCTCTGGTCTCGAACTTGCGATCCTCCCGCCTCCGCCTCCCAAGCGGCTGGGATTACAGGCGTGGGCCACCACACCCGGCCATGTGCATATTTTTATATGGACATGCTTTCATTTATTTTGAGTATATAACTAGGAGTGGAATTCCTGAGTCATATGGTAACTTTGTGTTTAACCTTTGAGGAACTGCCAGCTTTCCAATGAAGCTGTTGCATTTTGTATTCTGAGTAACCACCTATGGAGGTTCCAGTTTTTCTACATCTTTGCCAATTCCTGTTAGTGTCTGCCTTGATTATGCCATCTAGGGAGTGTGAAGTGGTACCTCATTGTGGTTTGGATTTGTATTTCGCTGATGGCCACTGATGTTAAATGTCTTTTGTGTGCTTATTCACTATTAATGTATCTTCTTTTGAGCAATATCCATTTAGATTCTTTGCCCTTATAAAAATTCTGTTAAAGAGATACAAGTATTTTTTAATTTTTTTTTCCCCCGTACCAGGGTTGAGCTGAGGGCCTTGCGCCTGCATGCTTTGCAAGTGATGGACCACTGAGCTGCACCCGCAGCCCCTTTTTTTACTTTTTGAGACAGGGTCTTGCTAAATTATGCAGACTGCCCCTGGTCTCGAACTTGTGATCCTCCTGCCTCCGCCTCCTGAGCTGCTGGGATTACAGGCATGTGCTACTGCACCCAGCTTTAAATTTTTCTAGCTACAGATCTCTTATACATACAAACTGTGATAAAAATATGGTGCATGTTTAAATTGAAAAAAAAAATCACAGTAAAAGACACATTGCTATTAATCCCCCTCAAAATACTCTCCCCTGGCTTTGAACTTACCCCATTGTTCTTGCCACTTTCTAAAGCAGTTCTGAAGGCCTTTCTTGTGAGTGTCTTTAGTTTCATCCTCCATCATGACGACTCTTTGTCACTCATTGCTTCTGGCATGGCAATTTCTGTCAAAAATTTTGCAGTGTGTCCTCATCCACCTTATTTGCTGGGTCTGGCACCGTGCAACTTCTGGCACTTCCCCAAAGTCAAATGACCATGACAGACAAATGTTTTGGATTGACTCAGGACATCAAGGCAGCCACAACAGCACAGCTAAAGACACTCTTGAAAGAGGACTTCCAGAAGTATTTCAGAAAGTGGCAAGAACGATGGGATAAATGTACTCAAAGCCAGGGAGAGGATTTTGAGGGGGATTAATGGCACTGTGTTTCTTTTAAGTTTAAACATTCACTGTATCTTTAGATCACACCTCATATAATTTGCAGATAAATGTTTTGTCCCATTTCATAGGTTATCTTTTTACTTCCTTGATGGTATCCATTGAAGTGCAGAAGTTTTGCATTTTAAAGAATTCTGTTTTTTCTTTTCTTATGCTTTTGATATCATGTTTAAGAAAACATTGCCTGATCTGGTCATTTTCTTCCAAAAATGTTATACTTTTAGTTCTTCCAAAAATGTTATACTTTTAGTTCTTATATTTTGCTCATAGATTCATTTTGAGTTAATTTTTGTATAGGGTGAGGTAGGAGTCCAAGTTTATTCTTCATGTGGATTTCCAGTTGTCACAGTATCATTTGTTGAGATGACTGTTTTCTGCTCATGAATTATTTTGACACTAGTGTCTAAAAATTAGTTGATCATAAATATAAGGGTTTATGTCTAGACTCACAGTTGTATTCTGTTCACTCTGTGTGTCTAGTCTTATTTCAGTACCACACTGTTTTGATTATTGTTGCTTTGTAGTAAGTTTTGAAATCAGAAAGTGTGAATCTTCAATTTTGAATTTCCATATGAATTTTAGGATCAGCTGTCAATTTTTGCAAAGAAACCAGCTAAGATGTTTGATAGCATTTATGTTGAATCTGTAGATCTCTTTGGAGAATACTGGCATTTAAATAATACTAAGTCTGTATCAATGAACTTTGATTTGTCTTTTTACTCATTTAGGTCTTTAGTTCTTTTCAACAGTGTTTTGTGTTTTCAGAAAACAAGTTTTCTACTTCTTTTTTTTAAGTTTATTCCTAAGTATTTAGTTGAACTTTATTTAATTAATTAAATTAATTCTTGTGCTGAGATGCCCAAGGGCCATTTGTGCTAAGTCTGCATTCTACAGCTAAGCTACACCACCAGTTTCTCCTAAGTATTATTCTTTTTGATACTGTCGTAAATAAAACATTGTTTTCTTAATCTTTTCTTGGATTATTTGTTGAACGTGTATAGACACATAGTTGGTATTTGTATATTGTTCCTATATCCTACAACTTTACTAAATTTATTCTAATTTGGGGGAGAAGGAAAAGATTGCTTCAGATTTCTTATATATAAGATCATGTCATCTGTGAATAGTGACAATTTTACCTCTTTCTAATCTGGATGTCTTTTATTTCTTTTTCTTGCTTAATTGTCCTGGCTGAAACCTCCAGTACAATATTGAATAGATATGGTACGAGCAGATATTGTTGTCTCTCTCCTGATCTTAGAAGGAAAACATTCACCTTTCACCAATTAAGTGTGCTAGCTATCGGGTTTGATTATTTGCTTGTTCGTTTGTTTGAGATGGAGTCTCACATGTAGCCCATGCTGACCCTAAACTTTTGGGCTCAAGCAATCATCCTGCCTCAGCCTCCTGGAGCTGCAGCCCTACACCCACTGCTGCACCCCACTCAGCTGTAGGCTTTTTGTTGATGCCCTGTATCAGATTGAGACAGTTCCCTTCTATTCCAAGTTTGCTGAGTGTTTTTTTTTTTCATCAGAGGTTATTGGCTTTTTCTATATCAGTTGACATGATCATATAGTTTTTGCCATTTAGTCTGTTTAACATGGAATGTTATATTAATTGATTTTTGAATTTTAAACCTTGTTTTTGTAGGATAAATTCCAGTTGGTCATGCTTTGAAATCTTTTTATATGTTGTTGAATTTGGTTTGCTAGTATTGAGTATTTTTTGCACCTATATTCATAAGAGATATTAGCTTGTAATATTCCTTGTAATGTCTTTGTGTTAGGTTTTGAATCACTGTGACTAAAATATCTAGCAAACAACTTAAGGAAGGAAAGGTTTATTTTGGCTCACGGTTTCAGAGGTTCAGTTCATAGTTACTTGGCCCCATGTGCTGGGGCAGAGAATCATGGTGGTGGGAACATGTGGTGGAAGAGAACTGTTCACATCATGGCCGATCAGGACCAGAGAGATTGGCTGGAACTGGAGGGGCCTCGTATTACCTTCAGAGGCCTGCCTCCAGTGACCTGCTTCCACCAGCTAGATCCCACCTCCCAAGGATTTCATAGTCTTCCAGAGTAGCTCTACTAGCTGGGACCAAGCATTCCAACACATGAGCCTGTGGGGAACATTTTATATTCAAACCGTAACAGTCTTTGTCTGGTTTTGGTCTTTGGGTAGTAATGATCTCATAAAATGAGTTGAGAAATGTTCCTTCTGCTTCCATTTTTTTTTTTTTAGAAGAGTTTGTGAAGACTTTCTATTAATTTCTGTCCAACTTTTGAGTAGAATTCACTAATGAAACTATCCGAGCCTGGGTTTTTATTACCTGGTAGTTTTTGTTTTTGTTTTTGTTCCTTTAAATTACTAATACAATCTCTTTCATTGTAGGTCTGTTCAGATAGTTTATTTCTTCTTGTGTTAGTTAATAGTAGTTTGTGTGTTTCTTGTCATTTGTTTGTGTTATCTCGTTAGGTACCGGTAAGTTGGGTCTGATTCATAGTGACCCTATGTACAGCAGAAGGAAACACTCCCTGACACTGTGCTGTGCCCAGCACTATCAGTGCTTCTCTGCTATTCATAGGGCTTTGGATGGCTGATTGTTTTGGGATTGTTTCAAGAGTGGGCTGTCAGGTCCTTCTGCCGTGTTTGTGGTGCCAGGGATTGAACTCGTGGCCTCAGAGAGTACAGAATGGCACTTCACCAACTGAGCGAAACCCAGCCCAGAGGCTGAGTGTACAGCCTGGCACATGGTCTCTTCTGGAGAATGTTACATGTGCATTTGAGAAGAAAGTCTATTCTGATGTTAGGACTCTTTCTGTTTTTAAAGTTTTACATGTGAATAGCTTGTCTCAGATCAGCCCTACTGCAGACAAGAATTATAAATTGTGGACAACTTATAAAAGCCAACTATCCAATGGAGAATGGGCAAAAGCAGACAGAAACTGGAGTTAATCCTTGGAGGAGGAGAATGAATTTTTAAAAAAATAGTTTTTCCCTCAAAACAGGCCGCAGTCATTATGACGTGTGGTCGGTGGAACTTAAATAGAAACCCACAGTCTTACTGGCTTGAGAATCAGAGGACAGAGTTCAGAGCGGTTGGAAAGCAAAGGCAGAAATACCAGAAATGAGAGAGCCACAGATCAGGAGCCCCAAATTCAACATATCACCTCTGCTCCAGGCTCTGGCTGGCTGCTGGAGTGCGCATGCATTGGGTTAGACCCCAGGCCACTCAGCTCAGGCTGAAAAAACTCCTACTGCCTAAAGAGCAAAACCACACTGTACCCCAACAAGGATAAATACAAGGAAAAGGGTGCCCTGCACCTGGCACATCACGTTCAAGCTGCTGGCAATCAAAGATAAAGAAAAAAATACCGAAAGCAACAAAGACCACCCAACACTGAGTGGAATGAAGATACAAACAACGGTTTGTATCTTTGTATTTTTTTCTTCCTTCCTTCCTTTCTTTCTTTCTTTCTTTTTTTTTCTTTTCTTTTCTTTTTTCTTTCTTTCTTTTTTTTTTTTTTTTGTCTTTTGTCTTTTGTCTTTCTGCTGTGCTAGTGGTGGATCCCAGAGTCTGGCACATGCTGGACAGGTGCTGTACCACTGGGCAATGCCCCTGAGCCCTTGATGAGCCCTTGATGACTGATTTCTTATCAGACAGTTATGATCAGGAGACAAGAGGGTGACATTTTCAAAGTATACTATGAAATGTTTTAAAAAAATTTTAAAGATAGCAATTGTGTGTTAACCTGAACATATTTATAAAAGTTTATAGGTTTGTAAACATTTAATGACCAGTGATTACATTGGTCTAGATCAGGCATGTCCAACCTATGGCCTGCAGGCCACATGTGGCCCAGGGCAGCTAGTAATGTGGACCCGCAAAATCTTTTAATATCCTGTGGTTTTTAGCATTTATTTTCTTCATGACTCCTACCTATTATGACTTTGTGCTGTAACCATGTTATATAATTTATATGCAGGCCAAGATAATTCAAATTCCTCTTTACTTGATATAGACCAGGAAAACGAAAAGATTGGACGTTTCTGGTCTAGATCATCTGTAGTCTTATTTGAAGAGATTAAACTCATATACATAGATTAAGTTATTTGTTCAGGGTTGTTGTTGTTGTTGTTAGGTGCCGTCAAGGCAGGTCTGACTCATAGTGATCCTCATATGGTTTTCAATGGCTAATTGTTTTGAGATTGCTTTGGGAGTGGATTGCCAGGTCCTTCTCCCATTTTTGCAGTGCTGGGGATCGAACCGAGGGCCTTACAGAGTGCAGTGCAGCACTCTACCAACTGAGCTAAACCCCAGCCCTTGTTCAGGGTAGCATAAGAGCCCTCATTTTTTTTTTTTTTTTTGGCTTTCAATTTATTGTTTTGCCTGCAGACATATTACCCTGGCATTGATCCCATCAGATCTCAGGAAGCTAAGCAGGGTCGGGCTTGGATGGGAGACCACTTGGGAATATTGGGTGCTGTAAACTTGGGAGAAGGAGCTGGCAGCCCACTCCCCCCAAAAGCGATCAGCCATTGAAAACCCTATGAATAGCAGAGAAGCACTGACATAGTGCCAGGTATGTCACAACATCAGGGAGTGTTTGGTTCTATTGTATGTGGGGTGGCTATCAGTTAGACTTGACTTGATGACACATAAAAACAAAACAATTTATTGTTGTTTACATATAGGAAAATCTGGATCTGAAGTAAGATATCTTTAAAAAAAAAAAGTTGCAACACTAACCTTGCAGCTGTCCTTCATCTTTCGAGTATCACCAGCACAAATCATGTCTTCCATGATGACTGGATCCAGTGGGAGGAAGGCACCAAGTGGGTTAAAGAGATCTTCACAAACCTGGTGGGGAATGAGGGGGACTTCAACTTCCTGGAGGATAGAAGGGTATTTATCTGTAGAGGAAAGCAGCAGTGAAATGTTAAAGCAGCCTGGAAAGCCACAGGGCCACACTCAATTAGAACGTGCAGAAGTCTCTCAGTGGGAACTTCAAGGCAGAATTCCATCACTTTCCAATCATTTGCTAATGGAAGGATGTTTTGGTATGGCTAAAACGAAAACAGTTGATACTTTTAAATTATTTCTGTGTGAGGATTTTCTGTTGTCCCAGTGTTCTAAAGAAAGAATAAATCTGATAACTTTGATTGTGTAAAGATGTAAGTATTCTAAATTATTCTAAAGCTTTTTCTTTCCCATATCCCTGCTTCTAGATCAGTTCTGGTCTCACCTTTAGTCCATCCTGGTAAAGTTGACACAACACTTCAAAAACATAAAAAATATTAGAATCTCCTCTGTTCAAAAGATGTTAAATTGTCAGTATCTACTCTTCCAGCTGTGGCTATGCAAGATACAGGAGTAAAGAAATATGTACATGTCAAAAAGACATATTATTTGAAGACTTGCAGATGATCTCATTAGGTTGATGTGGTTTTGCTGAAAAGTATTTGCTGGAGCCGGTGTTGGTAGTGAGTGTGGTGGCTTAGGCCTGCAATCCCAACCCTGGGAGGGAGGCAGAGGCAGGAGGCTCATGAATTTAGGGTCAGCCTAGGCTGCGTAGCAAGATTGTGTCTCAGAAAACCAAACCAGCCAACCAACCAACCAACCAAAATGCTGTAAGAAGGAGACACCTAGGACGCGGATGTTCTGAAGTAGTTGTGATGTGTAAGACAGCCCTTCTGTCTGTCCATTCTCACCTGTACTTGGCTCAGCTTGTCCCCATCCAGTCACCCAGCAAGAGGGTGGAACTATCACCTGCTTCGAGATATTGGGCAAGCAGATGGGCAGAATGAGCGAGCTGAAGGAGACCCGGGAGGACAGTTTGAGCAAGGCAACGTCTGCTTTGGTATCGTTGTGTTTGGGGTGGACGATGATTCGGGACACGTAGTACTCCTTGCCTTTGCTTGAGTAGCCCACGTTCACGGATCCCAGCCACACGCTGTACAGAAACGGAGTCTGGTCCCTAAGGGGAAAGAGGCGGGACAGTGAATGCTCACGGCCTGCCGCTGTAGCAGAACTCACCCCTAGAACCAAGTCTGAGCAGGTGGTTACTGGGGGGCTAGGGTTGGTTTGTCTCCACCACTTCCTCTCCCTTCCCTCCCCAGCCCTGCGTCCTGTGGAAGGCATATGCTATACCCAGTGATTTGTCCTGCATTTTCTCTGCTTCTCTCCCTTACCCCGGCCACTCCCCATTGTTCTAACCATCACTTGAATATTTAATAGTCATTGCTCTTTATTGCCAGTTTTTTATTTCTCTTCTGAGCACTAGACCTTTATTTCTAAATAAAAATTTAGAGCAAAATGTAACCCAAGTTATACGTCATATAAAATGTCAGGTAGTTTGATAAGATGTACAAAATAAATAAATAAGCAGAAGTTCTGTGCTCCACTGCTCTCAGTTTGCACTATTTAGAAGGAATCATGTTTAGCTCTTTCAGCCCTTACTAATTAACCCTATAGACTGCTATTTCTTGAAATTTTATCCCATTTTTTTAGAATATTGGGTCCTAATATGGTGGGGGGCAACAGTCCTCCCCAAGACTGCCCACCTTTAGTCAGCAGCAGCAAGCCCAGGGGCTCCCAGGCCACCTACACTTTTGTTTAGGTTTGGCAATTAACTAGAATGGACCTTAGAACTCAGGAAAACACTGCAGTTGAACCCTAAGCCACACAGGTTTGAACAGTTGAGGGTCTGCTTGTGAGTTTTTTTTGAGAGACCAGTAGTGACAATTTGGAAAAACTCAAAAATGGGCCGTGTATGCTAGAAATATTGAAAAAAAACTAAGAAAAAGGCTTGTCATGAATGCATAAAGTATATGTAGGTAATACTCTATTATATCATTTACTGGGGCTGGGGTTTAGCTCAGTTGGTAGAGTGCTGCTCTGTGCTCTCTGAGGCCCTGGGTTTGATTCCCCAGCACCATAAAAATGGGAGAAGGACCCAGCAGCCTGCTCCTGAAACAATCAGCCATTGAAAACCCTATGAATAGCAAATGGCAGAGAAACAGTGACATAGTGCTGCACATAGCACAGTGTCTGGGAGTGTTTCGTTCTGTGGTACACAGGGTCACAATGAGTCGGACCTGACTTAACAGCACCTAACAACAACAGCAACAGTGTGGGTGGAGGGTGAGGACTGTGCTTTCCTGCACATCACTGTGTAACACCCACCCTGTCCTTTGTTTCCACTCATCTTCCTAATCAGTATCATCATAACTTTCTGTTAGATAAGACTTTAATGGGTATGTTTCTATGACTCTGCAAACATTATTTACTGTGGATCATACAGGGTTCTGCGGTGGCATTTCTTGTAGAACCGTTTGCTTCTTTTGGAGTTTGTGGTATCGCTTTGTTTTCTCAGTTTCCTGTGTACCCATCACTCAGTCATCATTTCTTCCTCAGACTCTGCCAGAAGTCCAAATCTCCTCTCAGTAGGCCAAACCTGCCTGGCATTCAATTCGGACTGCACTCTTGTTTTAGTTGAGGCTGCTGAGCACCTATCGTTTTGGCACTTTCCTTTGTCCTTTCTGATTTTCTTGGGAATTCTCCTTCTTATGTGTCTCCTCTTGTCTGGATCCATATTTTCCTGGTGTTCCTCCCCCTTTATTCTCGGGAAACACATTCTTATGGCTTTCTGAGAAAACGTGCATGACAGGTAGCATTTTTGCTGTTGTGCATATTTGACAATGTCCCCCCTTTAAACCATTTTTACTAGTAATTTTTAACATACAAGTTAATGGGTCTCATTATGACATTTCCATACATTCATTTCATTGTCCATTGCTCATGTTAACTCCCCTGTGACCTTCTAAATGTCTTCTACCCCATGCTAATTCATAGTTGGAATATGGGTAGAATTCTAGGTTGGAAATCATTTTCCCTGGACATGTTGAAGTCATTGCTCCTTTTCTTTGAGCCTTCTCTGTTGTGGCTGAAATGTCCATGATTTTGACTTCTGTGCCCATGTGTTGTCTGTTGAATAACAACAGGCTGCAAAGCTCAGTGGTTTAAAAGAACAAACATTGGTCTCACGGTCTGTGGGACAGGAGTCAGGTGTGACTTCATGGGGCACCCTGACTCAGGGTCTCTCGCGTGGCAGCATTCAGGGTGGGCTATGGTCACCTCAGGCTTGATCAGGGGAGAGTGTGTCCAGACTAACTTGTGTCGGCTTTGGGTGGCTGCCAGCTGCTGTCTGCAGACACCAGTTCCGCATGGGCCTCACACAGGGCTGCTCACAGCAGGACAGCTTGCTTCTCTCCCTAATGGCTCAGAGGGAGCTCAGCCAACCCCCAGCTGCTCTTTAGGAAGTTATTGGGCAAAAAGTAAGGAAAGTGGCCACTAGAGTGCCTGTCTCCGTCACTCCTTCCTCTTCCTCCATGTCCTGTCCTAAGTCACTCTCAGTTCTACAGTCCAAGGTCTCCTTCCACCTCACTCATCTTTCCTCTTTGATTGGTCTGTTGGTTCATTCACGAAGCCTGCCAACTACTTGCTGAGAGGCTGACTGTGTGCCAGCGCCCAGCTGGAACTCACCTGCGTACGCAGTGTGCTGCCGTCAGTACCCAGCGCTCGTTGATGAGGGAACCTCCACAGATGTGGTCCTCGTTCAGACGCAGGCTGACCTGCCAAGGCCAGCGGCCCGCCGCAGCGTCCTGGCCACCCACAATGCGGCTGGAGTACACAGGGCGCCCACACACTAGGGGAGGAACAAAGAGGGAGCGAGGGGATCTGAGAGTCTGTTCCGCTGGTCCCCATCCCATCTCTTCCTAGGACCTATGTCCTCCCTAGACGCCATTCTCCGCCCTATTCCAGCATCAGCCAAGCAGTCCTGAGCCCGAGTGCAGAAGACTCACCTGATTGCAGACTTTTGTTTTTGGGAAAAGAGCAGGGGCAAAACCCTAAAGAAGACACACCATATCATTAATAAATAATCGCATATTTTACACCTAGATACACTGAACAGAGAGCCTTCCCAGGCTGGTGTTAAAGCCCCAGATTTACAAACAGCTACCTGTTAGCAGGAATCTTTAATTACGTACTTACCTACCTTTTAAGATAGCTGCAATTTTCCTTTTCCTTGATGATTCAAGGCCCTCATTGGGAATATCAGGTATTTCGGGTTGTGAACTCAGTGATGCCCTCTGTATTTTTGTGCTTTTTAACTGATGGGCATTTCATAGTATTTACATTTGTTCCTTTTTGCTGCCTGTGACTTCTCTACTATTGTTAGCATATCCTTCTTTTAAATCATTATGGGCCAGAAAAATAAAGGAACCAGCTTTTGCCTGAACCACTTCCAATTCCCTCTGCTTGATATTTTTTTTTTTTGGATGGTACTGGGGATTGAACACAGGGCATTTTACCACTGAGTTACATCCTCAGTCTTCTTCAAGTCTTTATTCAAATTACTCGTTAGTAAGGCCATCTTTGATTACTCTATGTAAAGTTATGGCACTCCTCTGTAGCCCAGCTGGCCTGGAACTGCATGTGTTGCCTGGGCTGAACCCAGGGCCTCACTCCTGCATGCTCTGCAAGTGCTGGACCACTGAGCTGCACCCTCAGTCTGTTTTTTTACCTTCCTTCCTTCCTTCCTTCCTTCCTTCCTTCCTTCCTTCCTTCCTTCCTTCCTTCCTTCCTTTCTTTCTTCTTGTGGTACTGGGGGTTGAACCCAGGGCATCGCACCTGCATGCTTTGCAAGTGCTGGGCCACTGAGCTGCACCCCCAGCCCATTGTTTTTACTTTTTGAGATAAGGTCTCGCTAAGTTATGCACACTGCCTCTGGTCCCAAACTTGTGATCCTATCCTCCCACCTCCGGCTCCCGAGCGCTGGGATTACAGATGTGCGCCACCACTCCCGGCACCAGTTTTTTACTATTCTTGAGACAGGGTCTCGCTAAATTACGCAGACTGCCTCTGGTCTCAAACTTTCGATCCTTCTGCCTCCACCTCCCGAATCTCTGGAATTACAGGCATGCACCACTGCACCTGGTTTTGGCCTTGAACTCTTGACCCTCCTGCCTCAGCCTCCTGAGTTACTAAGATTCAGGAGTATATCACCATGCTCAGCTTAAATTATGGCACATTTCTTGGCCCTGAATTTAGATGCCCTTTTCCTTTTATGCTTATTAACTACAACATGCTTTATAATGTACATGTTTAATATGTGCATTGGTTCTAAGGCCTGTGGAGAGCAGGGATCTTAATTTTGTTTACTATTATATCCAACTGAGAGCCTTAGGGCAGTGCCCGGCATGTAGTGACAGCTCAGGACTTTCTTAGGTCGTGCTTGTCATAATCTCATGGGTGGGGTGCCATTTTTCTATATGATCCCTTCTTGAGTCAGAACCCTCTATCTCTCCCCTCCCAGCCCAGCCCCAAGACTCACCCAGCAGAAGGAACAGCAGAACTGCCCAGGCGGCAGGACCCATGTCTCTGTTCCCAGGGGCAGCACTTCCTGCTTCCTGGACTGCAGCCAGGGAGAGGGGGCAGGAGCAGTTTCTCCTGGATGGATTCCTCTCTTTCAACTCTGCCTCTTCTTTGGCACCAGCCCCTTCAGACTTAAGAGCAGCTGCAGCACTGGGGGAGGAGCTGGGGATCTAGGCCCCCCCTGCAATCTGGGGAGACCCCAGTGTCTGGGGCTGGAAGGTGGGAAAGGGCGGGTGGAGCAGCAGGTTGAGGGCCCAGGAGGAATGGAGCTCTTCTCTGGCAAAGAGAGGGAAGGCAGAAGGAGTCTGAAAGCATGAAAAGAGGAAGCTGGAAACCCACCCACTATCTAGGTCATTTTCACCAATTTCTGATTTGTTTTCATGTTTGTTACGGTATTAACCATAGAATACGCTGCAAGTCAGGGTTCCTGGGAAATAGACGCCAAGAGAAATTTGTATGCAGTACGTTGACTGGAGGGTGCTCTCAGGGTGAGCACCTAGGGGGGAGGCAGGAGAGAGAACCAGAGTGGGGAAAGGGAACCCTGAATTCTCCTGCATTTGGGGACAGAGGCCTCAGACTATCCAGGTTAGCCTGGAGGTCGCCCTTTAGAGACATCCTGGACCGGGAGGCGAGGACCTGTGCCTCACTGGATGCAGGCCATGTCCAAGAGGGCGTCTTGTCCTGGGTGAGGGGCTCTGCGGCCAGTCCTCGGGACAGTACTTAACTGTGGACTGTAAGTGGCCAGTGCTCCTGGCTGCTGGGGGAATAAACGCTTCGTTCTGGGGGGGATCGGCTCCAGTTCTTCTCTGTGCCTTTTACAGTTTCTGTACCAGTTGTGTATGGAGTACTGGGTCTGTGGAGGCAGAATTCAATGAACTGTTGAAGTGTGTTATTGCTGCCTTTGTAGCTTGAAATATCGGGAGGCTTGAAAGAAACACACGAATAGTTAGAAATAATAAAAGAACACAAAATCTAGGTGTCTGAATGAGTACAATTCAGTTACTGGGAGAAGGACCCACAACCCACTCCCAAAACACAATCAGCCATTGAAAACCCTATGAACAGAAGAGAAACACCAACAGTAGTGTTTCACCGGTTGTACATAGGGTCACTGTGAGTCGGATACTGACTGGATGGCACCTAACAGCAACAGTAATTCAGTTACTAGCACCAGAGGCCCATCTGAGCTAGTTCACCTCAAGTGGGGATTATTTTAAAGATAGTATTCTGTGCTGAACTGTGTCTCCCTAAAAAATTCATGTTGGCATTCTAACCCCTAGGTAACAGAATGTGACCATATTTGGATAAAATGGCCTTTAAAGAGGTAATTGTGTTAAAATGAAGTCAATAGAGTAAGCCCTAATTCAGTATGAATGGAGTTCTTATAAGAAGAGGAAGTTTGGACACAGACATGTACAGAAGGAGAACATGACTATTTATAAGTCAGCGAAGCCTGGAACAAATCCATCTCTTATGGGCCTAAGAAGCAACCAGCTCGGCTGGCCCCTTGAACTTGGACTTCTGCCCCCGAGAACTGCATGAGAGTAAATTTCTTTTGGGTAAGCCACTCACTCTCTGGTGCTTTGTTATGGCAACCCTAACAGACTGGTACAGATACCGTCGGAATAATAAGATGAAAGTAACAGGACATCTGGAACAATCTCAGGACAGACCAGGGAACAAGAGCTGGACAGGAGCTCTGGCTTCACTACAGTGTGAGAGCTCACAGCTGTTCAGGATCTGACTCTCTGCCATCCATATGGCTCAACCACATTCTGTGTCATTTCTTTCTGAGTTTCTTTCCAAGTGTTTTGTTATTTTCAGTTCAAGTTTTCAGGAAATCTTGTTTGGTATAGATTATATGTTCTTAACAAGGGTATAGGCTCATGACTTTGGATTGTCTTTGGGCTGGTTGGAGTTAGGTAACATTGAGTTGGGTCCAACTCATAGCAACTTAAAGTACAGCAGAATGAAAAACTACCTGACACTGCCATGCACACAGTCTTTTTTCTTCTTACATTTGAGTCCATTGTTGCAATCACTGTGTTTCTTCTCATTTTAAGTCATGTCACATAAGCAACTGGAGATCCCAAGGGCTTTACTGTGTTCTTGCCATTAAGGTCAACTTTTCTTTGAGGAGGCTACCATTTCCCAGTTGTTTCTTGAATGCTTTCCAGCCTGGCAGGCTCATTCTGCAGCACTAGATTTGACAATATTTCTGTTATTCATAGGGTTTTCAATGGCTAATTGTTTTGGGAGTGGGCTGCAGGGTCCTTCTCCCTGGTCTGTCTTAGTCTGGAAGCTCAGCTGAAACCTGCCCACCATGGGTGGCCCTGCTTGTATCTGAGATACCAGTGGCATAGCTTCTAGCATCAGAGCAACACACAAGCCTCCATAAGCATGACAAGCTGACAGACACGTGGGGGTCTTTGAGGCAAGTGCCCTTATATGGCAAATGGGGAAGCTAGAGATGCAGAATATGACTGGTTATGTACCAAGGACTGTTGTGGCAGGGCAGATGTAAGGTTTGCTATTTATCAGGACAGTAATATAAAGGTGTTTTCATCCCTATGTCTGTCTGTCTTTTTTTTTTTGGAGACAGGATCTCACTATGTAGCTCAGGCTGGCCTTCAACTCCCAAATGCTGGGATACCAAGCCTGTACCACGATGCCCAACCTCTTTTCTTTTCTTTTTCTTTCTTTTTTTTTTGTGGTACTTGGGGGTTGAACCCAGGGCCTCGCGCCTGCATGCTTTGCAAGTGCTGGACCACTGAGCTGCACCCCCAGCCCATTTTTTCAGTTTTTGAGACAGGGTCTCACTAAGTTACACAGACTGCCTCAGGTCTCGAACTCGCGATCCTCCTGCCTCCGCCACCCAAGCCGCTGGGATTACAGGTGCGCCACCATGCCTGGCTCCCAGCCTATCTCTTTATTTAAATAAATGCATTTTTTAAGATGCTGAGAAGAAAATACTTGAAAAATCAGATCTCTATTTATTTGTTTACTATCAATTTTTACCAAATTTATGTTTTTTAGATTTATCTTGATTTGTGTCTGCTTGATAGGAATGAAATTTTCTTTTATATTTATGCTAGTTTCTTTATAAGTTTCTAATATTCTTGTTTTACATACCTTGTTTTTTGTGGTTTATATATTCACTCTGGTTTTATCATTTTATAACGACTCTCTTAGTGCTTTTCACCTTATTGTTTTCCTGAAATTAATGTTATTCCCCATAGTTTTCTCTTCTTCATTTCATTGAAGAAAAAAATTCCTTATTCATTTCACAGCCACCTATGTGGCTATTTCAGTTAATTTGTGGTCTTTATGTTGTTTGTTGTTAGATGCTGTAGATGTTGTTAGGTACTGTAGAGTCGTGTCTAATTCGTAGTGACCTTCATAGGGTTTTCAATGGCTGATTGCTTCGGAATTGTTCTTGGCAGTGGATTGCCACATCCTTCTCCCATTTTTGCCATGTTTGGGATCTAACCCAGGTCCTCAGAAAATGCAAAGCAGCACTCTACCAACTGAGCTAAACCCCTATTCATAGGCAGTTTTAACTTTTATCTTGTATAAGAATAGCTTTGCCTGTAGCTGTAGCCCTGTGGCATCCGATCCCGTCAGATCTCGGAAGCTAAGCAGGGTCGGGCCTGGTTAGTACCTGGATGCAAGACCGCCTGGGAACACCAGAAGCTGTAGGCTTGGGAGAAGGACCTGGCAACCCCCTCCCAAAAATCAATCTGCCATTGAAAATCCTATGAACAGCAGAGAAGCACTGACAGTAGTGTTTCCCCTGTTGTACAGATGGTCGCTATGAGTCGGATACCTACTCGAAGGCACCTAACAACAACAACAACAACAACAATAGCTTTAAAATAAAAAAAAAGTCAGGGGAATGAGGGTGTAGCTCAGTTTTGGAGCACTTGCCTAGCATGCCCAAGGCCCTGGGTTCTATTCCCAGCACTGGGTTGGAGGGTGCAGTCAGATCTCAGTTTGAGATTTGCCACAAGTCATGTTTGGAGCAAAGATACCTTATTGTTAATTTTCCACAGATTCCAAAACTCTAAAGAGGTCTTTCTTTTGACTTATCACAAAACAACTCTAGAGTCTTGTGGTTGTCCCAGGCTGTTGCACTTTTGTATCAGTGGACAAATCTGAAGTCTTGACTTACATCCTTTATATTAGTTGGGCTCCTCACTGAATCTTTATCTCCCTATCTATCTACCTATCTATCTATCTATTTATTTTTTGCAGTACCCAGGGCTTTTCATGCACTTTGTAAGTGCCCTACCCCTGGGCTGCACCTCCAGCCCATTTTTTATTTTTTGAGACAGGCTCTTGCTAAGTTATACATGCTGCTGCCTTGGGCCTTAACTCGCTGTCTTCCTGCCTCCACCTGTGCCTCCCGAGTTTCTGGGATTATAGGCATGTGGCAACACACCTGCTAAAGTATTTTATAAAATATGTTTTGGTGGGTGTTAAATTTTGTTGGAAATTAACTCTTTTGGATAGAACCAAGATACCAGCTCCTTATTCTGAAAATTGGAAGGTAAAAGAAAAATTAAACAGTTGTTCTGGTTTCCCTATACAAACTGTAGTTCACAGTAACAAAATAGGCTTAGTTGATGAGGGAAGAATCCCAGCTCATAAGTGTAGTTGGACTGGTAGAATTAGAAAATCACCACTTGTAGCCCCTCATGAAGTCTTAATTGAGAGAATGATTATCAGTAGTTGGAAGCCTTAGGTTGAAAGGTTGATGAAGGACTTAGGCTGTTACCATTTGAAACCCCTGATCAAGTTCAGCATCACGGAAAGTGGGGCAAGGCAGACATGTACCTCTTGATGCTATGTAATATGAAGTACACAGTCCACCTCTGCTCTATCAGTGTCAAAAACGTGAACCTGACTCTAAAGCTACTTTCACCTACCGGGACTATAAGGGATAGAAGGATAAGTTGAGTTACGACACAAGGAAGCAAATAGTCAAATCCAGAACGTGGGACATTTATAAAGCGGCTGACCTAGTTTCTGTAATAAGTCAACTCTGTGAAGGTAAAAAGGGAGAGAGCTTGCTCCGAGATATAAGAAACTTAAGAGAAATTAAGTGTGTGGCCCTTGTTTGGCTCCGGAGTTAGCAGACCAGTTCTAAAAAGACGTTCTGATACAAGCAAGGGAATTTGATAATGAACTAGTCATTAGACAGAATGTTGTTAATCTTGGTAGGTGTGACAATGGCATTGAGTTACGCAAGGAAATATCTATTAAAGAGAGAATTGGAAGCCCATGAGTCTTTCCTGAATCTAAGCTGAAGTCTTTTGTTGTCTTGGAGAAAGGGCCTTTGGCTCCCAGCCTGCCCTGCTGTTGTGTTTCTTCGTATGGCAGTATGGCCTTATGCAAGTCGCCTCTGTCGTGAGGTCTCTCTTTTCCTATTGTACCATGAAGGTGCTGGAATCAACTAATGATCACAAAGATTCTTTATAAATATAACATTGATTTATGCATTGTTATTCACCTAGGTCTTTATCTTTATGCACTGCCTCCATTATCCCTCTACAAAGACTTTCTTAATTTTGGTTCAGCAATCAAGAAATTTGTTGAGTCTGCCATGTGACTGTGCCCTTGGCCCTTCTCAAATTATGAAGTACCGTGGAGTTGGAAAATAGAGAGTGGGTGCTGATGCACCAAGAGACTCCTTTCTGCCTCTTTCACCATGCTGTCTCCAAGTCTTAGATCTTCTGGCCCCAGATGTTGTCATTAAAGTTACCTTTAAAGCCACGTGTGATGGCATGGACCTGTAATTGAGCACTCCAGAGGCTGAGCTGGAAGAGCAAGGAAAGTTTGAGGCCAGCCTGGCCTCCACAGTGAGTCTCTGTCTCAAAAAACAAATGAACAGACAAATAAAAATAAGTAAGTAAGTAAAGTTGCCTTTACATGTGCTTGCTGTACACGGTAACCATTGGCTTGGGAGCTGGGAATGTGGCAGCGGTGATAAGAGCTTTGTTACTAGATCTTGACGCTGTGGACCGGTCACTGTCTCCATCTTTGCAAAGCAGCAATCATAGTACCCCACGAGATTTTTGTAAGAATTGGATGAGTTATATATGGAGTTAATACCTAGGTTGGATTTGACCTATTCAAGCACACAATAATAAATGATAGCTGCTGTTTTTTAATTATTGTTGTTCTTATTGAACTGATACCGCAGCATGAAGTATTAATTTACTTCTGGGCAAACAGATTCATCTAGTGATAGCTCAGATGCATGTTGATGGCCCCTATAGACTAGGGCTTGTCAGCCTTGTCACTGTTGACATTTTGGGCCAGAAGATCATTTGTTGTGGGGTGGCTGTCTGCTCATTGTAGGATATTAAGTGACATCCGGCCTCTGTACCAACTACTCCAATTTGTGACATTATCTCCAGACATTGCCAAATGTCCCCTGGGGGGCAAAGTCACCAAGGAGTTGAGAGTGCTCCTGTAGCTCATGGATGCCACTTTAGGAATTCAACCTGGTTTTGAGCACCCTGATGATAAGATAGGGACAGCAGTGGATTTACAAGTTTGTAGTTTTTGTCTGCATTTCCAAGAAAGGCAGATGGACTCTGTTGTCTCTCTTCTAATTGAATCTATCAGATCAATTTACTATATTGGAAACTGAAGTCCTTTTATGAAACTGTCCCCTGAAGAATCATTGTTTTCCCAGTATGTAACACACCTAGGCTTTTGCCTTTTTTGGTCCCTTGAAGCAACAAATACCTCTGCCCTCTAAGAAAACACACAAGCCCTCACAACCTGACAGACACGCTGGGGAGGAATCCAATAAGAGGTACAAATAATGAGGACAATTTTGGTATAAGGAAGAACCTTGACTAGAGCTTTCTAACAATGAGTGAAAGTAATTTATTATAATGGGAAGAACCTCATTTTGGAACTCAGACAGTCCTAGATACATCTGTTAAATCAACCATTAGCTGTATGATCTTAGGCAAGTTAGTTAACTTCTCTGAGCTTCACTTGTTTTGTCCATGTTTTCATTTGTAAATGTGGGATAAATAACTTCCTTGAGTTGCTGACTAGATTAAGATAATAAGGTGACCAACATGGTATCTAATACAGAGGAATCAAAAAGTAAATACAAGTTTCTGTCATAGTTAAGAGATGAGATAAAGATGTCATGCTACCCACAGAATCCACCCAGGCAGGTCTTTCACAGACAGCAGGACTTATGGGCTGGGGTTTAGCTCAGTTGGTAAGAGTGCTGCTTTGCACTCTCTGAGGCCCTGGGTTCAAGCCCTAGCACCCCCAAAATGGGAGGAGGACTTGGCAGCCCACTCACAAAACAATTAGCCATTGAAAACCCTATGAGTAGCACAGAAGCACTGACATAGTGCTGGGCATGGCACAGTGCCAGAGAGTGTTTTGTTCTTTTGCACATAGAGTTGCTATGAGTCTAATGGGACTCCATAGCACCTAACAACAATGACTTGGCTCAGCTCATCTCAGTCTTGACACTAGGCCCTTACCTTTTTAGCTTCTGGCATTCAGGGCTTGCCAAAACACCTAGAATAGATCAGAGTCATTACATCTTAAAAAACTTGTATAGAAACCAAAATGTTTTTGCAGCGAGGGCTATTCACTTCCATTATTTGGAATTTTCATTTTTCGCAACCAGGGAACTCTCTTCTTGATTATGAGTTATTGTTAGCTGCCATCAAGTCATTTCTGACTCATAGTGACCCTGTGCACAACAGAACAAAACACTCCCTGATTCTGTACCAGGTACATGATCTTTTTTATGTTTAAGCCCGTTCTTGCAGCCATGGTGGCAACCCGTCTAGTTGAGGGTCTTCCTTTTTTTCATTGACCTGCCATTCTCCCCAACGTGATGTCCTTCTCCAGGGATTGGTCCCTCCTGACAACATGTCCAAAATATGTTAAGACTCAGTCTAACCATCCTTCCTTCCAAGGAGCACTCTGGTTGCACTTCCTCTAGGACAGATCTGTTGGTTCTTTTGACAGTCCATGGTATATTCAATATTCACCTCCAGCACCATATGGTTGAGTAGGGAAGCCAAATTAGGAAGTAGGTGATTGTGGGGTGCGCCTGGTGTAGCTTGGATATTAGTGGCGGAGCGCCGCACATGTAATATCTGTACCTGAAGCTCGGAGACCCTCGGGTAGGGCGAGCATCAAGGAGCAGAGGAAGAGCCTCGGGATGTTTTCCTTAATTGCAGCTCTTTATTGCTGCAGCCCTTAGAAGGGCAGCGGAACCCAGCAAGGTTACAACTTGTAAGTGATGTTACCGCTCACAGGGGTTGCAGCTTGTGAGCCTACAGCTCCCCGTGGCTGCCATGCGGGCAGTGGCGGGGGGCTTCCTCGTTGTCCCTTCCTTGCCGCTTCTGGCGCTCTCCCACTGCCTGCTGCGTCGATGACATTCGTCACAGAGGTTCCTAGACAGTGCGCTTGTGCTGGTGGTCGATGTAGAGAGAGAGGGGGGGAAGAGCTGCAACTGTTTATATAGTTACTGCAGACCAATCGTGTTTAAGGGCTTTGTTTACTTATTAGCCAATCACAGGGGAGAATCCCAAAATTGTTTTGAGATTGTGTCCAATCAGGGTCGGGGGGAATTTGCAGGGTGGGGAGGGGCTACATTTTCTGGACAAATCCGGGCAACTCACTGGCTTGTTTCTTGCAAATCCCTTTTGCTTTTAGTTTTTCAGGCGATCCTTTAAGGCCTCAAACCCAGAGTTTCCAGAATTGGGTTTTTTGCCCAAATTAGATAAATTTATCCCTATAGGTGGTGCTCTAAAGAACTTTAAGAGTAGAACAAATGGGGGAGGCTGATCTCCATGAACGTTTCACTGACTAGGACGGAATATTGTCAGCCCGTACTTTAAAAAACTGGGGAAGCCAGTGCCGGGTTGCACTTCTGTTGTCCCAGCAACTTGGGAGACAGCGATAGGAGGATTGCAAGTCTGAGGGCAGAGGCAGCCTGTGTAACCTAGCAAGACCCTGACTCAGAACTAAAAATGGTCTGGGGATGCAGCCCAGTGGTGGAGCACTTACAAAGTATGTGTGAGGACCAGGGTTCAACCTCCGAGTACCACCAAAACCAAATAAACAAGCAAACCTGGATAAAACAGCACTTCTCCATAGCAGAATATGTTTTTCTAAATGCAGTTTACGGTGATCAGACGTAGGATCTCTTTTCCTTGACAGTGTGGAGTCTGAAGACGTAGTAGTCTGACTTTTTCCCTTCTTAGAGTCCATGCTAATCAACCCTCTTCTTAATACTGTTTTTCTTCAATTGTTGTATGATATTGCTGGTTTGGTTTAAGCTTTCTTAGGTATGATCTCAGCCCTGGTATGCTGCCTGGAGATTGTTCCCAAGTCTCCAAGTGCAGCTCATTCCTGTGGTACACAAAGCATGTATTTATGGAAATCATTTTTTTTCTAGAGGTAATTAATTCATTTCATCTCACCCATTATGTGTACATTGTACTTAAGTGTGAGTTTTAGAAGATTCTGGTGGACAGGCGGTACGGCAGGGCTGGTTAGTGAGCACGGTGCCTTTTCCTATTCTTTCCCACACAGCTGAGTGAAGAGGGGGATGCACCATCTATTGGACCTGTTAAAAATCAACCTTATGCCTTGACCTGGAAGTTATACCAGCTCATTTGTAAAGTGCCTTCTGGCTAGTTTATTTTGTGCTTCTTTTAGCTTTTATCTCTATGTTATATTTTTTTCCACTCTAGTATCTAGATCAGTTAGTTTCTTTCACATTCTTTCATTTTTTCTGCATATTTAGCATCCTTCATGTCTGTTATCTTTTCCTGTGCTGAAGCATTTTCCAGTGTCAGGTATTCCTTGCTTGAATTCTATAATATTATCATCTAGAAAAAGTTCTGGTCAGATATTCTGGACATGAATAGTGTCTCTTTGAGAATAAATCATAATCCTGTGAATTTTGCTTATAGTTTATATAATTTCTGCATCTGGGATTTTTTTCAAAGTTTTTACCACTTCATATGTTTTGAAAGCGTTTTCATGGCCTAGATTTAATTCACTTATGTAATTGCCTTATTTTAGTGGTTATTAATGACTGTAGTCTTATTGGTATCTAATGAAATTTGGGCATGTTCTGTTCACTTTGCCGTTCATTCTACTGTCTTGCCATAACTCCTTCCAATGATTTTTTACTCTGACTTATCAAGTAATACAGATCATTCTGTTATTTTAATTGGTATTTTATGAGGTCCATGAATTAACTCAGCCCTTATCCAGTGTCAGATCCCATGTTCTTGGTTTATTGTGTTGTATTTTAATTAGTATACAATACAGTGGGCGGGCTTCATTATAGCATTTTCTTACCATTATATTCTGTACTTTGTTCTTATTCATCCCCTCATTCACCCTCCTTGTTACTCTTGCCCCTCCTGCTATTTCCCTCCCCACTTACATGTGTAGGTGTATATATGTACTTTTTTTTTTTTCCCCCCAAAACTAGATTCTACCTATGAGAGAGAACACTGGCATTTGTCCTTCTGAGTCTGGCCTATTTCATTCAATATGATGATCTCCATTTCTATCCATTTTCCTACAAATGACATAATTTCGTTCTTCTTTATGGCCAAACAAAATTCCATTGTGTATATATACCACATTTTCTTTATCCATTCATCTGTAGATGGACATCTAGGCTCGTTCCACATCTTGGCTGTTGTGAACAGTGCTGCAGCAAACATGGAAGTGCAGGTGTCTCTAGTATGTTGACTTAGGTTCCTTCGGGCATATACCCAGGAGCAGAATAGCTGGACCATATGGTAGTTCTATTGTTTGTCCTCAATTGTTTGAGGAATCTCCACACCAATTTCCATAACGGCTGTACTAGTTTACAGTCCCATCAGCAGTGTAGAAGGGTTCCTTGTCCCCACATCCTCACCAGCATTGTTGCTGCCTGTTTTGTTGATGGTAGCCGTTCTGACTGGGGTGAGGTGGAATGTCAGAGTGGTTTTGACTTTCATTTCTCTAATGGCCAAGGATGTTGAACATTTTCTTATATATTTATTGGCCATTTGTATTCCTTTTGAGAACGGTTCAATTCATTTGTCCGTTTATTGATTGGAATGTGTTTTTTTAAATTATATATCCTGGGTATTAATCTTCTGTCAGATGTATACTTGGCAAAGACTGTCTCCCATTCTGTGAGCTTTCTCTATCCTCTGTTGTTCCCTTTACTATGCAGAAGCGTTTTAATTTCATGCCATCCCATTTGTCAATTCTTGCTACTATTTCCTGGGCTAAAGAGTGATTAGGAACGTGGCATTTTTTAAAAAAACGTTTTTGCCCGTGCTAGATTTAGTGCTATCTCCATCAAAATTACAATGACATTCTTCACAGAAATAGAAAAAAAAAAATCCTAAAATTCATTTGGAAGCACAAAAGACCCCAAATAGCAAAAGCAATCCTGAGTAGAAAGAGCGATGCAGGACGCATCATAATACCTGACATCAAATTATACTACAGAGCCATAGTAACAAAAACAGCATGGCACTGGCACAAAACAGACATGCATGTAGACTAATGGCATAGAATAGAGGACCCAGAAATAAACACATGTAGCAACAGCAACCAGATTTTTGACAAAAATATAAGAAACATACACTTGGGAAAAGATACCCTCTTCAACAAATGGTGCTGGGAAAGCTGGATATCCATATGTAGGAGACTGAAGCTAGATCCCTATCACTCGCTCTTCATAAAAGTCAACTCAAAATGAATCAAAGACCTCAATGTAAGACCTGAATCTTTGAAACTGCTAGGGGAAAACACTTTAAAAGATTCAGGCATAGGCAAGAACTTTCTTAATCATTCTTTGTATACCAAATAAAGTAGCTTTATATATGTTATATAGGAAATATGTTCCTCCTTTTTTTAATTTTAAAAAAATGTTTATTATTTGCAGTACTGGTGAGTTGAACCCAAGGCCTTGCACATGCTAGGCAAGTGCTCCACCCTCAGCCCCCTTTTCTATTATTTATTATTAATATTATTATTTTAATGGTACTAGAGGCTTTAACCCAGGGTTTCATACATTCTTTACAAGTGCTTTACCACTGACCTGTAATCCCAGTTCATTTTTTTTATACGTTTAATTGTGAGATAGGGTCTTGCTAAGTTATGCAGGCTGCCTCTGGCCTCAAACATACAATCCTGCCTCTGCCTCCTGACTCCCTGGGATTACAGGCATGCACCACGTGTCTGGCTTATGTTTTGAGACATGGTCTTGCCAAATTGCACAGGCTTTGTTCTCAAACCTGTAATCCTCATACTGCAGCCTCCTGAGTCGCTGGATTACAGGTGTACATCACAATGCCCAGTTTGAAACACGTTCTTAGACTCCTGTCTGGTCACAGGTTGTTATAAATTGGGTATATTGTTAGAAAACACCTTCCCTAACCCCCACACACCTGTGAGTGCTACTATGAAATGCTTTCAGTGGGTGGGTTAATGGTACACTCTGAAGGGATTCTCCCATGCACGCCCCTATTTAATCTTTGATGCCTAAACACAGTCAGCTTTAGCTTCAGCCCCTCACTGCAGACCTTCCCTTATACTCTGGCTATGGAAGACAGCCATCAGCAGGGTCCCCAATGGTCTTTGCCTCCAGATAGTCACACCCTCCATTCCCATCATCAAACTGGACCCTACTTTGAGGAGGCTAACAGCCATGGTGGGATTTAGCTCAGTTGGTAGAGCGCCGCTCTGCAGTCTCTGAGGTCCCAGGTTCAATTCCCAGCACTCCAAAAATGGGAGAAGGATGTGGCAATCCACTCCCGAGGCAATCCTGAACAATCAGCTATTAAAAATCCTATGAGGGTCTCAATGAGTCAGATACAACTTGATGGCACCTAACAACAACAGCCATGCCACCCTGGGATCCAGTCTTGTTAGGTCTTGTAAGCTAGGCATGGTGGACCTGGTTAGTCCCAGGATGGGAGACCACGTGGGAATACCAGGTGCTATAGTCTTGGGAGAAGCACCTGGCAGCCCACACTCAAAACAGCCGTTGAAAACACTATGAATAGCAGAGAAACACTTACATAGTGCTGGGCATGGCAGAGTGTCAGGGAGTGTTTTGTTATGTTGTACATAGGGTCGCTATGGGTCAGACCAACTGTAGGACACCTAACAACAACTGTTTTGAAGAGACAACTCTTCCCCAGTCGTTTCTTCAGTGGCTTCCAACCTGAGGGGGCTCATTTTCCAGCTCTATATTTGACAATCCTTCTCTGCTATTCATAGAGTTTTTAATGGCTCATTGTTTTGGGAGTGGGCTGCAGGGTCCTTCTCCCTAGTCTGTCTTAGTCTGGAAGCTCAGCTGAAACCGGTCCACCATGGGTGGTCCTGCTGGTCTGAAATACCGGTGGCATAGCTTTCAGCATTACGACAACACGCAAGCCCCCACAGCATGACAAGCTGACAGACACGTGGGGGGCTTGGGGATTAAGTTATAAAAACCTGAGTGTTCTCGCTGCCTCTGGCTTGGACCATCCACTCTGGGGAAGCCAGTTCCCCTGAGGCAGCTCTGCAGAAGCAGATCCTTTTCTAGTTCTACACCTTTTCTAGGTCAGTTGGGGTGTGGCTGATGTAGCAGCAGCAGCTGGTGAAAGACACTGAGCCCTCCCTGGTTGCTGATCCACAGGAACTAAGATTTAATGTTTCAGCTACCAAGTTTTAGAGTAATGTGTTGTGCAGCAGTAGGTTACTAATACACTGCTTGGGCTTTTCTAGCCTGCTGTGCTTCCCCAGAAACTTCCAATTGTGTAAGTCCCTCCTTTTCCTTCAGAATCAGTCTAGTCCCTGCTTGGATGCTTTTCATATTGGATTCAGCCAAACGCAGAGTAACCTCTGAACTCTAGCTTTGTCAGCTGAATGTGGGAAGTGGTTGGGCCAGGTGATTTCCAGATTCTTTTTAGCTCTAAAGTTCTGTCCTTCTATATTTCTCCCCACATCCTGTCTGCAGTATCATCAAAAAGAATGAGTATGAGAACTGTTGGGATCAACCACATTTTTTTGGTTTATGTTACTTTAAGTTGACAGGTAATAATTATACATCTTTATGGGGTACAGTACAACATTTCAGTGCATTTATACATTGTGTGATGGTCAACTCAGGCTGTTTAAGTTGTCCATCATCTCGAGTAGTCACTGTGCCATTTCGGCTTTCCAGGCTGATCTGGGTGAGAAAGGCAACAAACAGATTAGGCTTATGGCATGGCAGAACTGCCTCTGGCTGATTCTTCACAATCCTTAGCATCTAAAATTTCCTCTTTCTCCTTGGTTCTCAATTATCCCTTCACCCTGGCCACATTGCCCTGAAGAGTTAAGGGGGCCCCAGGAACATCAGAGGCGAGAGCACCACCGGGAGGATCCCCAAGGGGCATGGGGTAGCAGAGAGCTGAGTAAATGGGCCCACTGACTTCTCAGCCCAGGTTCTGTATAAGCTGATATTGGGGTACACCCCAGGCTCACTGGCTCTAATGCAGTTTGAGCCCCAGCTCACCACCCCTGCCAGGGCCCAGAAATCCTTGACTTGACATATCAGAGGGTCTCCTCAGCTTTCCTGAGGGAGAGAGGAGGGCTGGACAGGCAGGCTAGTGCAGGGGTAAAGGGTGCAAAGGGAGACTCTTTGGTAGTTTAGCCAGAGACTGGGGAGTTAAGCCTCCAGGTCCAAGGGCTCTGCAGATGGAAAGAGATGAAAAGGAGGCATAGTGGGGAAGGGAAGGCTGTGTTGGGGCCCCAGGGACAGATTCTTACCCTGCACTGATCCATCTGCCCCACTGGGAGCTGGGAACAGCTAATGGCTTTGCCATTGGTGGGCTCCATTCCAGACAGCACGCTTTCCCTAGATAGGGGAAACTAGAATAGCCAAGTATAATTCTAATTAAGGGAACTGAGAAAATATTTTTAAATATTGTTACTTGTATAGATGTAATGAATATATGCTTAGGATGAGGGTAAGGACAGAGAGTATGTATGTGAGTGAGTGTGCTGCATACCTTGGTTGTGACTTTGTGCTTGTCAGCACAATAATTTCATACACCCTTAAGTGCTTTGTAGTTGAGCATTTGTGTAAATACACATTTGTTGGACTCTCAGAGCAGTCTTGCAGTGGGTGCTTAAATGTTTTGGAGGCTCTCTTTATGTCTTTAAGTAAGAGATGATAGAAAAGTTAACAGATGGCCAACAAGGATACCAAGTTTACAAGGAAAAATTTAGTTACTTAAAAAAAAAATTAAATCGGTATAAATTCACTATAAGAAAAGCCTCAGAGTGTGTTTCCACTGAAGTGTTTTGTTTGTTTGTGAGGCCTGGGGGAGGGAGAGAAAGAGGCAAAGGGAAGAGGACCCACACCGCCCAATGGCTGGTCGACCTGACACTTGGTTTTGAAGTTCATGGTCTTTCCACTTCTCCAAGAGTCTATTTCCTGTTCACTTGAATCATTGGAAGGATTTCTTAATGCTCAAAGCAGTTTTTCCTAATAACCTTAGATCTAAAAATACTACTGACTTGATTGTGCATGTTTGAACATGTAAAAAATATTTCCTTGTTAAAGTAAGTTTAATCTACTTAATGTTCCCTGCTAGGTGGGGAGAAGTTTGAAACTAAAATCAGAAATCAAATGACATATATACTTCTTAGTCAGAGAAGTTTCTATTCAGTGCTGACTAAACATATTTCGGCTGGTCTTCTAACCAGCTGTGCTTAATTCTAAGCACTAAATTCCTGAACATTTTGGGTAAAAACACTTTGTCCATTTCAAAAATAGCTGGACTCTTCCTCCTGTCTCATTAGGAAAAATAAAAACGGAGTTAATAAAAATAAAATGTTTTAAGTATCTTATAGTTCCAGTACCTTATAAAATATCTAAAAGATGGTGAACATGAAAATGAAATGGCAATTCCTGATGTATCTGAGGCAGGCTGGCGGTTGTGATCATGCATTAGTGTTTGGTTCCTTTTCCTTGCTTCCCATAGGTCTGTTAGGGACATGTGTTTCTGGAAATCTCAGTACTGAACATAA
Source organism: Pedetes capensis (assembly GCA_007922755.1). NCBI lineage: Eukaryota > Metazoa > Chordata > Mammalia > Rodentia > Pedetidae > Pedetes > Pedetes capensis. The sequence continues at coordinate 46,151 of VMDO01002018.1, forward strand.
GAAAATGAGAACAGTCATGCTGTTTGTTTTTCCCATGGTACCAGGTAGTTTTGCTTTGTTTTTGTGGAACTGTGGATTCAGCCCAGGGCCTCACCCATGCTAGGCCAGTGCTCTATATTGAGCTACACCCCCATCCGTTTTAAAAATTTTCTTTTGAGACAGGGCCTTGCTAAATTGCTCAGGCTGGTCTCAAAATTGTGATCTTCCTGCCTCAGCTGAGATTACAGGCATGCACCACCACCTTCTGCACCACGTGCTCATAATGAACTGTAAGAAAATTATACCGCTGGTCCACAGTACCACATTACTTTCTTAAAAAGAAACATTGTTAGCCCAGAAAGTAGCACAGGCCTGTAATCCTGGGAGACTGAGGCAGGAGGATCACAGGTTTGAGGACAGAGACAGCTCAGTGTTAAGAGCTCTTGCCTAGCATGTATAAGGCCCTGGGTGTATATGTGTGTGTGTGTAGAGAGGAGGAGAGAGAAAGAGACAGAGACAGAGACAGGGAGGGAGAGAGAGGTGAGAAAGTAAACATTGTTTCTGTAAGAGTCACATATGGTACATCCAAGATTTGATTCTACTGCTATGTCTTGTTTAATCCATACAAAATGAACATCTGTTCAGATGCATTAAGGTTATAGAGTTATATTATTAAAACAAAATGGAAGGATTGGAGAAGGCAACAAATTGTGGGTAGGTAGGCAAAGAGTTTTTTTAGGGTGGTGGGAATATTCTAAAAAGGTTGATGATGATCGCATATCTTTGTAAATTTACAGCAGATCATTTAATAGGATGCTTCAAACAGTTAAATTGTATGGCTTGTAAATGATCCATCAATAAGGCTGTTTAACTTTTGAAGAAATAAAATAAAAAAAGTCACCATTACCAATCCCAGATTTCATAGAAGATCCAAAAAAAGAGCTGTTGTTTTTGTTGTTGTTGTTACTATTATTATTGGAGGTATTTGGAGGTTGAACCTAGGGCCTCGCACATACTTTGCAAATGCTCTACTACTAGGCTGCTCCCCTGGCCCATTTTTAATTTTTAATTTTGTATCAGGGTTTCGCTAACTTATGCAGGCTGTCTCTGGCCTTAAACCTATGATCCTCCTTCCTCTGCCTCCCTAGTCTCTGGGATGACAGGGGTGAGCCACCATGCTTGGCCAAAAAGAAGAGTTGCTATTGATGAAAGAGAGTTGTTGTCAAAGAGCTACCCTCTCTTTCCTTTCCTTCAGGGTATGAAGGAAATCCTACCAAACCTTGAAGAAATAGATCATTCCAATCCTATTTTAAACTCTTCTAGAATGTAGAAAATGAAGGAAAATGTTCAAATTCCTTTTTATTAAGAGATAATGACATTGATATTGAAATAAGGAAAAGCTATTTCTCTTGAAAGCAAACCAAAGACCACATTCCCTTGCAAATATTGAAACAAAAATCTTTGAAGGAAAATTACAATTTAGAATCCAGTGTCACATTTGAAAAACTTTGTAAGTGTCACACTTGAAAACTTACAGAACAGCAATACTGGCTCAGTGCCAAGGAGTGCTGGTTCGAAATCTACTATAACAAGGGCACTGTGAGTTCAAGGCCAACCTAGGCTGTGTAGTGAGGCCCTGGCTCAAAAAATAATAAAACAAACCTTGGATTTACATTTAAGAGTCGATTTTAATCACCTTAATTATTTAACTTACAAAGTAATTCTGGCAAAAAGTTTAATCTGTGGTCCTTAGATAGAGAAACAATTTAGGATCAGTTATCTTTCTCCACTTTGTTATAAATTCTGTTTTCTAAGTTAACATGGGCTGGGATTTAGCTCAGTGGGTAGAGCACTGCGCTGCAGTCTCTGAGGTTGCGAGTTCAATTCCCAGCACCGCAAAAATGGGAGAAGGGCCTGGCAATCCACTCCCAAGGCAATCCCGAAACAGCCATTGAAAACCCTATGAGGGTCGCTATGAGTTGGATACCACTCGACAGCACCTAACAACAACAACAAGTTAACATGAATGTTCATATTTTCTTCCTATACCTTATCAAGGTATATCAAGGTTTTGAACAATTTCTCTAAAACTTAAGGTATAGTTCCCCAAACTCATATATTCCTGGCATGTCTTTGAACAAAAGGGTCCAAAACAAAAACCTTTTAGTGTTGTGGGATTTTTATTTTTGTTTTTTGAAATGTGAAAAGGTTCTGCATTGTTGCAGAAAGAAATCCATGCTTTGTTTACTACGGACCCAGAACCCTTTGACCACTACCAGAAGACATATGTCAAAAAGTGAGTGTGAGCGCCGGGCGTGGTGGCGCACACCTCTAATCCCAGCAGCTTGGGAGGCGGAGGTGGGAAGATCGCAAGTTCAAGACCAGAGGCAGTCTGCATAACTTAGTGAGACCCTGTCTCAAAAAGTAAAAAAATGGGCTGGGGGTGCAACTCAGTGGTCCAGCACTTGCAAAGCTTGCAAGCGCAAGGCCCTGGGGTCAACCCCCAGTACTGCAAAAAAAAAAAAAAAAAAAAAGTGAGTATGTATGAATTTGACCTAAAAATCAAGTAAGTGATGGAAAAGGGCATTTAAACTCCTATTATGCATTCCAGTGAGTTTGCTAATCATGTTCTCTCCATTCTAATGAAGAGGCTCTGGAAATAAAATACCTATTGTCACATATTTTGATTTGAAATTGGTAGTCAAAGGGTTAAAGGTCAACCCAGCTCTTGCTCCCTAGTGATGTCATTTCACTAAGCCACAAAAAAGGTTCAGCCTACCTTTCAGTCACTGCCTGCTGGTGCCTTGAACAAATGCACATAAAACTGTGGAAATTAAACTCCACAGTGAGTCTTCAAAGTCCACCACGTTTTTCACTCATTGGAGGGGATGTATGTGATATTTGGAGATGTGCTTCCTGTTTAGTTCTTGTTCTAGCAAGGATTTGAAAATCTCCATTTCCGGTTTGTCTTGTTTTTACCAGCAGTTCTCAAACTGCGCTACCCAGTGTGCTGGAGCCTGTGTCAGAATGACAGTTTTCCTCAGTACTCAGGAAAAAGAAATAGAGCTGTAAAATGCCTCCCTTCCCCCTAGCATTTGCCATGCTCTGACTTAGGAAGTAGCCTTGCAGACATGCACTGCAGCTCTAGTGTTTCGTGCTTTGTTCCCATTTCCAGAGCAATGACATTAATAATTACCATTTGTGTTGTGAAGGATCTTCACACTCACTATCTCTCTTAATCTCATGTCCACTGAGGACTTCATTTCTGCCAGTAGGCAGTGACAAACATGAACACCTAAAACAGTTGAAACCTCACGCTGGGATTGGGAGCTTTGGGAGTTGCTCCGTGGTAGAGCTCCTGCTTAGCATGTGTGAGACCCTGGTTCCATCTCCAGCATTGGAAAAACAAAAACAAACAAATAAAAAACCTTTCATGCAGTCAGTGACATCCTTTGCGTGTCAGAGACAGGAATCACTGACCCAGCATGTTTCCCTCCATGTTTGTCTGGACGGTCCGTGTCATCAGTGCTTGCAATTTGACTCCCATATCCTAATGGTATTTACAGAGGGATATAGCAAGAAACCTTTCTTTTTCTCTTTTCTCCTATAAAGGCTTCAATTTTCACTTACTGTTTGTTGTACTTTTTATTTGGTGATAGACTACTCTCAGCTGAGAGAGTCAATGATTATTCCGATAAATATTTGGACACAGATTACTGAAGAATGACATTTTTATTTTTTGGGTGGTCCTCGGGGGTTGAACCCAGGGCCTCATACAAACTTGGCAAGTGCTGTACCACTGAGCTACATCCCAGCCCATTTTAAATTTTTTATTTTGAGACTGGGTGGGTGCAACCCCGGCTCATTTTTAGTTTTTAATTTTGAGACAGGGTCTCACTAAGTTATGCAGGCTGCCTCTGGCCTTGAACTTGTGATCTTTCCAAGTTGCTGGGATCACAGCATTGTGTCACTGCACCTGGCTAAGTATATAGATTCTTGATTACATCTTTATTTGATGTAAGTTAGTTGGCATCAAGAAGATGGAGGACAGATAACTATGAGAAATCTGTTTTTGTTGTGCTCTCTCTGAGGAAATGGAAGAAAATTTTAGAGGATATTCTTTCTAAATCTATTTTTTTTCTTGCAGTACTAGGGGGATGAACCCAGGGTTTCACGCATGCTTTGCAAGGGCTCTACCACTGAGCTGCACCTCTAGCCCAGTTTTTATTTTTATTTTTTATGTTGAGACAGAGTCTTGCTAAGTTACACAGGCTACCTCTGATCTTAAACTTATGATCAGGGATTGTAGGCATATGCCACCATACCCTCTTTCTAAACCTTTTTGCAGTATAACAGTCAGAATTACCTCATGGAATCTTTAGTCAGGTGTGTCTGTCACCTGCAGTTATTATTGGGAAATTTCTTTTGTTGACTTTATTTTTCCCTCTTGATTCATACAGCTTAGTTGTTCTGTCGGTGCCAAATCTTTGTTCAGCTTATCTACACCTGGGAGATTTTCTTATATAGCTTTTTATTTGAAAAATCACTTATCTTTTTTATTCTCATGTATATTTAAAGATTTAGAATCTTATATCCCTAGTTACATTTAACTAGGTTTGTGTTATTATTATTGAAGCTCTCATACCAGAGACTTTATGTCTTAAAATATGGTTATTAATATGCCAACTGTCACCTAAGGATATAAAGAATCACATACAATCTTATAAAAGCTGTCCTAAATACACCATCTCGTTTCTATTCCATTGCAATTTTTCCTCTTTATAAGCAAAAATTCTACTTATTAGCAAAAGTTTGATGCTTTTACGTTCACTATTTTTAGATATACATCAGGAATATGCTGTTCTGAAAAGCCATTTGGAACTTGGGATTTGATTTAAACTAAGCTAGGTTTCAGTCCCATATCTGCCCTTTACCGGTTTTATGACCTTGGGGAAGCAAAAAAAATGAAGGGACACAAAGAAGTCTCCTGATTGGTTACCCGTCCCAGTGTTTGGCTTATTTGGACATGTTTTGAGAGTTTCCAGCCTAGGATTGGCTGAAAGCTCTGCTCCTTGTGAGAATATACTCTGCTGGGTGCAGTGGTGCACATCTACAACCCCAGCTGCTTGGAAGGCAGAGGCAGGAGGAGGGGGGAGGATCGCAAGTTTGAGGCAGCCAGTATGACTCAGCAAGACCCTGTCTCAAGATAAAAAATAAAAAATGGACTGGGTGTGCAGCCCTGTGGTAGAGCACTTGCAATGTATACACAAGGCCCTAGGTTCAGCCCCCCACTACCTCCCCACACACACTGAATATACGCTCAGGTTGAAGTTTGTTTATGTTATTTAGTTAGGTGACAGTTCTCTACTTATGGAGGCATACCTAGGCCAAGGTTAATTTAACAAATGCGATTTTTCACATAGATGCCTCAAACTGTTTGTTTCTCAAACTGTATACAAAACCGAAAGTATTCCCACCACTCCCTCATCTTATTTTGTTTCTACTTCAGTTTGTGGTAGTATGTTCCATGTACAATGCCATCCTTCTGCTTCCTGTCTCAATTCGTGTTGTCCTTTCCTAATTCTTTTCTATCTTTCTAGTCAACTCTCTCACTCTTACTTTCATCATAGCAGGATTTTAATCCTAGTTGATACTGTTGTAAGTCGTCTTTCGGCTTCCATTCTTTACCTCTCTACCCAAGTCCATCTCTCCAGGTTACCTTTTATCCATTGACTCCAGAAAAGGGTAAATGTAATAGCATAGAGAACATTCGTGAATTGCCCAATATGATCTTGAATTAACTTTATATCATCTCCCAGAGTGTTTGGGGCTCTTTGCACCTCTACATTTTTTGTATTTTTGGTTCTCCTGAACTTGGAGGTACATCATTTTATCTTTTCTTTTCAAACTTTACCAGCCCAAAGTTATACTCAGATCAAATTCTGTCTTCTCTGGGAAACTTTTGAAATTTTTAAAGTCACAATTATGCCTTCCTTATAATTTCATATTTTAGTAGTTCCTTCTTGTTGTTGTTGTTAGGTGCCATCGAGTCAGTATCCAACTCCTAGTGACCCTGCGTACAACATGCGAAACACTATTTATTGTCAGTGCTTCTCTGCTGTTCATAGGGTTTTCAATGGCAGATTGATTTTTGGGAGTGGGTTGCCAGGTCCGTCTCCCAAGCCTACAGCACCTGGTATTCCAAGGCGGTCTCTCATCCAAGGACTAACCAGGCCCGACCCTGCTTCTGAGATCTCACGGGATCAGATGCCACAGAGCTAATGGCTGCAGGCACAGTGGTTCCTAGACATGTCTTTATTTAAAATAAATGTTCACCATTTGATTATTGACTAGCCAGCCTATGTTGTTGTTAGGTGCTGTCGAGTTGAGTCCTACTCATAGCGACCCTATCTACAGCAGATCGAAACACTTGCCAATTCTGTGCCAGGCAAACGATCTTATTTATGTTTAAGCCCATTGTTGCAGACACTGTGTCAGTCCATCTGGTGGAGGGTTTTCCTCTTTTGCGTTGATCTGCCACTCTTCCAAACATGATGTCCTTCTCCAGGGATTGATCTCTCCTGACTACATGTCCGAAATATGTAAGACGCAGTCTGTCCATTCTTGCTTCCAAGGAGCACTCAGGTTGCACTTCTTCTAGGACAGATTTGTTGGTTCTTTTGGCAGTCCATGGTATATTCAATAGACGTCTCCAGCACCACAATTCAAAAGCATCAATTCTTTTTCTGTCTCCCTTGTTCAATGTCCAGCTTTCACAATGATATGATGCAACTGAAAATACCATGGCATGAGTCAGACGCACCTTCGTCTTCAGTGTGACATCTTTGCTTTTCAATACTCTAAAGTACAAGTAATTAGAATGTCAGCTAACACAGGGACTTTCCTGGTTACTGATGACACTTTAATGGAAGTTGAAAAAGCAGTTAACTCATGTCTTAAAGGTATGTATAGAAAATACATGGATTTTGATGAAACTGTTATTTAGGAGAGGTCTGGAGATTTGTGGGGCTTGCTTGCTTTCTCTCTTCCTTCCTTCCTTCTCTCCTTCCTTCCTTCCTTCAGTGGAAAGTTGAACCTAGGGCCTCACAAGTGCTGGGCAGGTACTCCATCACTGAGTCGCACTTGCAACCCCTTGCCCTTCTTTTTTGAGACAGAGTCTTGCTGAATTGCAGAGACTGCCTCTGGCTTCCAACTTATGATCACCTTTCCTCAGCCTCCCAAGTGACTGGGATTACAGGTGTGCGTCAGGGTGCCTGGCTTTTTTTGTTATTTAACACTTACATTTACAGTTCTCACATTAGCCAACAATGTTACAGTTCTACACTTTTGATAGTAGCAGTGTGCATTAGAAATTATTTGTTTGTTTCTCAACATAGAGTGTGAGTTTGTTGAAAGTAGATTGTGTTGACTTCTAACTATATTCCCTGTCCATTAGTCTCCAAGACATTTAGCATTATCTTTGTTTTTTCTCTGGGACAGACCTGGGATAGATCAGAGAGGTCTGTATTTGAACAAACAGAGCCAAAGAGTGAGCAAGGCTAATAATGCCTGTCCAAGTCACCTCAAACTTGCACCTGCAGATGTTTCTTCCATGGCTCCATGGAAAGAAAGCTTACAATACCTTACTCTGGTTTCTGATAAAATAGAGTAGGTCCCATTGTTGCTGTGGAACAAAGGGCGCAGTCCTGTCTTCAAGATTCCTGGTCTTCTTGATAAAAGAATTGAAGAACTTGAGGATGGTGTATTGGTGTTAGAAGGGCGAGTACTCTGAGCATCAGAGTGCAGGTGCCAGGGAGAGGAGATGGAGCGGGTGCATGAGGAACCCATGCTTTCTGAGTTGGAAGCCAGCAAGCAGGTGGCCCCGCAGCTAAGGTCGGCAGGCCGCTGCGTGGAGAGAACGGGGCTCTGAGGGCTTCGCGATCCATTTCTCATGAAGGGGACAGATGTTCCTCCCATTCCCTTTTCCTGTCCTCAAGTTTGTCATACTACTTCCACCTTTTTGGCTTTTACTGGCCTCCTTAGGCTGTAAAACAGGCTTTCTTCCTTAACCCAGGAGGAGTCTTGCCTCAAAGGAGGTCTCGTGTCTAACCCAGACCTGAGGCACCTGTTGTCTCCACGTGCAAAGCATGGCCGCTAGCCTTGGCCGTTTGTAAAGTGTGTTATTCACCGGGACAGTAGTAACCACAGATGAAGCCAGTTGTCTCAGCGGAAGGAAGCTCATCTTCATGTGTTTGTCTCACATGGTGCCTGGGAAGCCGCTGGCTGCAGGAGGCCCTTTTATCCCTGTTCTTCCTGCCTGGCCACCCCTATCTGCATGTTCCATCTCTGCATTGCTGCACATGTCCCCTGACCAAATGAGTGCTTTGTTTCTCAGACATTTTTCTGTTTTATTCTCATACTGGGGGTTGAACTCAGGCCTCACATGTGCTAGGCAAGCACTCCGTCACTGCCCTGCACCTCCAGCCCCTTTGTTATTTCTTTATTTTGATGCAGGACCTTGCTAAATTGGACAGGCTGCCTCTGGCCTCGGACTTGAAATCCTTGTGCCTCTTCCTCCTGAGCTGCTGGGATTACAGGTGTGTACCCTGGTGCCCAGCTGTCAGACCTGTTTTTAATTGCCTCCTGTGCGTGACTGATGCAGACAGATATGTTTTCACATTTGTCCATGAGTCTGGGTGTGAAAATCTTCTCGGATGGCAATGACTGGAAAACCCAAGGTATCTAAAACTCTGCTTTGCATAAATGACACATAAGCTGCCCCAGAGCCTGCTTTTTTGCACGTGGTTACTGTATCTTAAAGATTTTCCTTCTCATCTCCTAAGGTTTGAGTGTTTTCACTATCTTTTTAAAGGGTACATCTTGCATTACAATAAAAACCTCTAATTAATTGTGTTACAATAAAAAATGAGCAGCCCAGATTTCTGTCCTGTAAAAATGTAATATTTCTGTCAGGTCACTTGACTCTTAAATTTTTTACTCTTAAGAGTACAGGAATTAATAGGAAACAGTATTTCAACAGCACTCAAACCTATCCCACATCTGTTGATTTTATAATGAATGATGATCATAAAACTGCCACCTCCCTATCATCGCATAGGTGTGCTCATAAATTTAATGTTAGTAACATAAGATTATGGCTAACACTGGGAATGAATTGGAACTATTCTCCTGGCTCAAACATCTTGTCATAAGACACCCAAGTCAAATGCTTCTCTAGTCCTAGGAGTTTATGGAGGGTGTTTGTGGAGCTGCAGAAAAACTCAGAGACAATGAGAAGGAATTTGAGACTGTAGACTCAGTCTCTAAACAATATCCCACCGGATACTGCAAGGTAAGTGTGGCTTGTGGTGAGCAGCGTTTCTGCTCATTGACCCTGGAGTTCATCAGGCAAGTGAGGCCTCAGCCTTCTCATGTAATAGGAGGAGCAGGGACTTTGGGGTTCTTCAGATGCAGGTTCAGAAGTTCCTCCTTTCTCTTTAAGTAACTTCTCTGAGACCTTGCTTTCTCACGGAAAACAGCCAAAACCTGCATCATGAGACTTCCCGTGAAGATTAAGTGAGAATGTGCCTCTAACCTAGTAAACATTCAATGAATAATAGCTATCATTATGCTGGTAGCCAATTTTTGAATTTGTTCTGATGATTTTGTGTGACCTGAAAGCCACCGAATCAAAACCTTATGTAGGTCCCTGTGTTTCTTTGTGATAAATGTATTGCTTTCCCCGCTTTAAACAGTACATTTGTCGTTAGATGGATGTTACGTTTTTACTAATTTGCAAAAGTGGGAAACAAGAAGACTCAGTAGTTGGAAAATATGGCCTTGGAGACAGAAATGATACTGGAGAGCACATGATAGAATTTTGCCAGACCAATGACTTTTTCTTCATGAATAACATTTTGTAACCAACATAAACGGCAACTATACACATGGAATTCACCAGATGGAACATACGGGAACCAAATCAACTACATTTGAGAAAGAGATGGTGGAAAACCTCAATATCAGATGTCAGAACAAGACTAGCTTCTGATTGTGGATCAGACTATCAGCTGCTCATATGCAGGTTCAAACTGAAACTGAAGAAAATTAAAACAAATGTATGAGAGGCAATGTATGACCTTGAATATATTCCACCTGAGTTCAGAGATCATCTTAAGAACAGATTTAATGCATTAGGCATTAATGATTGAAGACCATACAAGTTGTGGCATGATATCAAAAGCATCATTCATGAGGAAAGCAAAAGGTTATTAAAAAGACAAGGAAAACAGAAAAGACCAAATTGCATGTCAAAAGAGACTCTGAAACTTGACCTTGAACATGCCAGTGGCTGAAGTAAAAGGAAGACATAATGAAGTTAAAGAACAAAAGATTTCAAAGGGCAGCTCCAGAAGATAAAATCAATTATTACAATGACATGTACAGAGAGATAAAAAACCAAAAGGGAAGACCATGCTTTATTTGTCTCAAGCTTCAAGAACTGAAGAAAAAAATTCAAGCCTCTAGTGGCAAATATGAAGGATTCTACAGGGAAAATAGTAAATGATGCAGGAAACATCAAAAGAAAATGGAATACACAGAGTCATTACATCAAAAAGGAGAATGATCAACCATTTCAAGAGCTTGCTATGATCAGGAAACAATGGTACTGAAGGAAGATGTGGAAGATGCATTGAAGGCATTGGCGAAACACAAGGCTCCAGGAATTGATGGAATACCAATTAAAATGTTCCAACAAATAGATGTAGCACTGGAGGTGCTCACTTGTTTATGCCAAGAGATTTGGAAAACAGCTAACTAGCCAACTGACTGGAAGAGATCCACTGTGTGCCTATTCCTAAGAAAGGGTATCCAACAGAGTGTGGAAATCATTGAACAATATCATTAATATCACACATTAGTAAAATTTTGCTAAAGATCATTCAAAAGCACCTGTAGCAGTATATTGACAGGCAACTGCCATAAAATCAAGCCAGATTTAGGAGAGTGTGTAGAACCAGGGACATCATTGCTGACATCAGATGGATATTAGCTGAAAGCACAGACTACCAGTAAGGTGCCTATCTCCATTTTATTGAGTATGTAAACCTGTGTAGATCACAATAAATTATGTATAACATTGCAAAGAATGAGAATACCAGAGCACTTAATTATACTCTTGAGGAGTCCATACATGAACCAGTATGCAGTTGGTCAAACAACAAGGAAATACTGCTTGGATTAAAGTCAGGAAAGGTGTGAGTCAGGGCTGTATCCTTTCACTATACTTCTTCAGTCTCTATGCTGAGCAAATGATCTGTGGCATCAGGATTGGAGGAAGATTCATTAACAACTTGCATTATACAGATGCCAAAACATTGCTGAAAGTGAAGAGGATTTATAACATTTACTGAGGAAGATCAAAGAACACAGCCTTCAGCATGGATTGTACCTCGGCATCAAGAAAACAAAAATCCTTACAACTGGGTCAGCAATCAACTTCATGATAAATGGAGAAAAGGTTGAGGTTGTCTAAGATTTTGTTTTATTTGGTTCTGCAATCAACACCCACAGAAGCAGCAGTCAAGAAATCAAAAGATTCATTGCATTGGGCAAATCTTTTGCGAGAGATCTCTTTAAAGTATTGAGAAGTAAAGATGTCACCTTGAGAACGAAGGTGCACCTGACTCATGCCATAGTATTTTCAGTTGCATTGTATGCTTATGAAAGCTGGACATTGAGTGAGACAGAAGAAGAATTGATGCTTTTGCATTATGGTGCTGGATATGAATATCGAATATACCATGGACTGCCAAAAGAACCAACAGATCCGTAGTAGAAGAAGTACAATCAGAGTGCCCCTTGGAAGCAAGGATGGCTAGACTACATGTTACGTATTCTGTATGTGTTATCAGGAGGGTCCAGTCCCTGGAAAAGGACATCATGTTTGGAAGTGTGGTGGGTCAGTGAAAAAAAGGAAGACCCTCAACTAGACAGATTGACATAGTGGCTGCATCAACACGCTTAAACATAAAAAAGATTGTGTGCATAGCAGTGTTGGGTAGTGTTCTGTTCTGTTGTACATAGGGTCGCTATGAGTCAGACCTGACTTGACGGCATCTAACAACATAGTTCTGAAGTAGCACTTTAAAACACTTTTTTCACCCCAAGTCAAAATTACCTTGCAGACTTTGTGTGATAGTCCATAATCGGTCTTCCCTGTCATTAACAGCCCACCCCCCAAAATGAACAAATATCACACCAGCTTTTTAGCTCACCTTGTTTCAGTTTTGCAGAAGTGTGGGGGAACTCACTCCTGTATATTCAGCAACAGATATTCACGTTGAGGTTCCCACTCTGTGTACGATGCCAGGCGTTTCAAGGCGGTGTCCTAAAACACGTTGTATTAGCATAAGCAGTAGGACATCAACATGTGATTAAGTCCTGCCAGGTGTACTTAAGCCTGTGTAAGGGAGAAAGAGAGGCATGGTTACTGCCTATGGGAGAAGATCAAACAAGACTTCCAAGCAAAAGGGGTTGATGTCTCTCTGGTATCTCTTCCCACTCAACAATTCTGTGAGTCTTTGGAACTGAGTCCTTACCTTCGGCCTTCCAGACAGTGAAGAACAGAGCAAGACAGTTGGGCCTTCTGGTTGTCTGTGTTTCTGTGTTCTTTTGAAGGTGGTTGTGTGATGGAAGCTAATGAAGTAGAGAGGAAGGAGCTGAGTGGATTTGACTTTGCAAGAGGCCATATTCTGTGCAGAGAATGAATACAGTCCCTATCCCTAGGTGAGGTCATTGGGCAAGACCCAGATGTGGCTTTACCTTTTCTTGATGAGGAGAAAAATATTTGTCATCACTCTAGATTAGAGATGAAGACTGCCCCACTGTGGATGAAAATCTCGGCTTGCAGACCCAGATCAGATGAACCCTTGGCTAAGTCGGAACAGTTTGCATAGCCAGAGCGAGGTGCCGGGCATTTGGAATAACAGGGTCCTCTGTGTCTCTGGCCCTCACTTCTCCACTTGGCAGCATTCAGGCCGACTTCTCTGTAATGTACCTCACTTCTTTCCTGTGGGGGTTATTCACAGAGATTCTCTGTAGCTTCTTGGCTTTTTTAACCGAGAGAGTAAGACCTTTCTTCAGTTCCATGGTGTGTTAGGCCGACAGTAAGAAATACATAGTTATTGAAAACCTATCATTGAAAACTGCAATGTCCTAGTCACTGTGGGATCTCTAAGGATGTGCACATCAGTTTGGAGGTACCTGGCAAGGAGGTTCAAATGGAATTAGAAGGAGCAGGTGGGTCAGCATTAGGTGGTGTCAGTGATTTTATAGCATGAGCACTGGTTTCTTTTTAAATATACACTTTTTCAATTTTCTCTGCCTAAGTCAAGGAATGATTTAAAGTTTGTAGAAAAGCTTTTGAAACTCAGATGTCTGGTATGTAAAATTTCACGCACATTTTTCCTGTGTAGAATCAGTTTTGCTGTTTAAAGAGTCACCAGAGGCTCAGGGACCCAGATTATTTATGTCATATAATGGATAGGTTGCTTATTTTATTTATTTACATCTGCTTGTCACAAGTAAAAAGGTTATGGCATTGTTGCTGCAAACCCAGGCATAGGTGGGATATACATGATGGAATATACTATAGATCAGGAATGTGTCATTGGGTGATTTTATCTTGTCTGCACATTATCCAGTGCTTAGACCCAGGTGGTCTAGGTCACTCAGTGAGGCCTCTGGATGCTGTCGAGAGAAGCAATAAAAATGAAGTATGTTGCCAGGTGAGGGGTGGTGCACGCCTGTCATCCCAGCAACTCGGGAGGCAGAGGCAGGAGGATCGCAAGTTTGAGACCAGAGACAGAAGCTTCTGTAATTTAGTGAGACCTGTCTCAAAAAGTAAGAAAATTGGCTGGGGGTGGAGCTCAGTGGTCCAGCACTTGCAAAGCATGCAAGCTCAAGGCCCTGGGTTCAAACCCCAGTACCACAGATACACACACACACACACACACACACACACACGCACACACACACACACACATTGAAGCTGCCTCTGTACCATGATGTACTGGTTGGCAGTCAACTTTTTTTTTTTTTTTTTTGCAATACTGGGGGGTTGAACCCAGGGCCTTGTACTGCTGGTTAAGTGCTCTAGCACATTTTAATTTTATTTTTGAGACAGTGTCTTTAAGTTGTGCAGGCTGCCTCTGACCTCCTGCCTCAGCCTCCCAAGTGTCAGGGATTACAGTCATGCACCATGACTACAGTCAGCTTTTTTATATAAGTGCAAGGAGAACACTCTAAGAATAAAGAAGTAAATACATAAACCAGTCATTAGTCGCTTGTCACTAGAAGTGTTACGTACCGTATGTAATTGCACATGCCGTACCTCTGTGTGGCCAGCAGGGCAATAGATGTGTTTACCCCAGTATCCCTGCAAACACGCGGGGAATATGTTGCACAGTGGTGATGGTATGAGAGATGTGATGTCGCTAGGAAGAATTTTTCAGCTCCTACAATCTCATGGGGCCAACCCTGTGCATGTGGTCTGTCACTGACCAGATCATCCTTCTGTGGCACATGACTACTTCTTTTCAGACTCTGTGGAACCTTATTTAGCATAAAACAGCACAAACGATTGGTGTAGGATTGGTCCATGTTTTAAAAGTAACGTATAAGCCAGGCATGGTGGTCCACACCTGTAATCCCAGTACTTGGGAGGTTGAGGCAGGAGGATCAACACAAGTTCGAAGCCAACCTGGGCTATAATGGTGAGTTCCAGGCCACCCCAGGTCCCGTAGTGAGACTCTGTATCAAAACAGCAAGAACAACAAAATAGTAACATATAATAAGCCAGATGTGGGGACATGCTTCAATAGTGCCAGCTACTTGGGAGGCTGAGGCAGAAAGATCATTTGAGACCAGCCTGGGTGACATAGTGAGACCCCTAAAAGATCACACACATTACAGAATCTCTTCGCAGACTTTCCCCTTCCTAGAGATTTTGGTGTTCCCATATGAGGCATAAAACAGATTGCCTTTCCGCTGCTCCCTGCTCCATTGTGAGTTTAACTGTATGCCTTCATTTGTGGAGAGGGATTTCAAAGAGCAACTTAAGACCTCTCACATCTGACTTCAGCTACTTAATGTAAGTCAGTCCTCATCCAATGAGGGTTGATTTTCCTCTTCAGTTAAATGATCAAAGCCAAATCATCAAAGCCTGAGTGTCTTACAACAGATTCTGGTAATTTCTGAGTTAACCACTTGTCTTAGGTCTAATCAAAGCAAAAGATGACACTTGCATTTTTGTCATCTCTATGTCAAAGTGTTTGTGATATTATTAGACTGAGAATCACCCTGAATGATCCCACACCAGGGGGATCTGTCCAGCCATTCCCAAGAAGCCGCCCCTGCCAGAGCAGGGGCCCTGCGTAAGCGGTGTGACACTTAAGTTCATTAACACTGGATCCCATATGTGTAGATGGCACAGATCCAGATGTCGTCATGAAGGGAAGATGCAGATGACCTGGAGTTCTCACACAGAGTCTGAGGCCCCCAGTAACTTCCTCCCACCCCTTAACTGTTCTCCGGTCCTTTTGATGAGCCATGGGTATTCCCGATGCCATCCTCTGTCCTTTCACATATGTGCAGATGGCACAGATCCAGACATCGTCATGAAGGGAGGATGTGGATGACCTGGAGTTCTCACACAGTCTCTGGCCCCCAGTAACTTCCTCCCACCCCCCAGCTGTTCTCTGGTCCCTTTGATGAGCCATGGGCATTCCCGATATGCCATCTTCTGTCTTTCCACAGTGCACACGGCCTTCAGAAGACAGTGTCAGCTCTGCTTTGCTGTCTTGGTTCTACTTGCAGGGTGTCCTTCCATTTCCTCAATCAGCTGTACTAACCAAGAGGCCTGCCTGAGTGGGACAGGGAAAGAAGAGAGGGGTGTTTGTGTGTGTGCATGCATGTGTGTGACATACTCTGTATTCCTGTAAGAGCAACAATCTTTCCGTGGTTACAGCCATGCTTCCCCTCCCACTGAGAGCACGCTGTTGGCCTTCGAGTGACCGAAACCATTTTGCTGTGCTTGGTGGATCCCTGGAGCTAGGGCCCGATAGCCAGCATTTAACAGATAAATTTTAGAGTTAGCATATTTTATTTTTAAATCATTCTTTTTCTCATAGGAATGGTAAGATTTTGAGCTAGTAAGTTACTCACGTGATTTGTAAACATGCCGAACGAAGTTCAGGAAGCTTCTGCAAGTATATTCTCTCCTGATTATTTAAAAATCAGAAGCTCTAAACAAAACTAAATACTAAAGAGTATTTGATTTGAAATAAACAGGATTCATTCTCTTCAAGCCCTGAGTAGAGAGCCAAGATGAAATTTCTGTTTGCTATCGATCTGTTCTCTTGCTTCTTGAGGGGATTTTATCCAAATGTCTCATTTTGTTGGCAGGAAAACAGCACTGGAATCTGCCCTCAGTGATTTGTTTTGTTCAGTCTTGGCTTTTGGACCAAAATAATAATCATTTATTATCTTACCAGAATTTTTGTGTTGCCACTAATGTGTTTTTGACAATTGCACAATATTCTTGGTTATTGTGAAATGAATTTGCTTAAAATGTAAGTATATTTTAAAAGTATAAATATAAGTCACAGAGGCACACAGCACATAGACACGCATTCATCCCACATATTGGTGTGTATTTAAGCTAAAAGATGGCACTGTGGCAAAATGTGGCGCCCCATTAATTGTATACTTTGAGAAGAAAGATCAAGCTGAGAACACGTGTTTCAATTTGTTCTCCACTGTCAAAAGTTGGGGGGTGGGGAATATTGTCAGTAATGGACAGTTTACCCTCACTTTCAAATTATCAACTATGTTTTTGGGTGCCTAGGAGTATCGTGTTACAAACACCGTGAATGCATATTTACTTAGGAACCGTACATTGTTGTTGTTGTTAGGTGCCGTCGAGTCGGTATCCGACTCATAGCGACCCTCTGTCCAACAGGGGAAACACTATTGTCAGTGCTTCTCTGCTGTTCATAGGTGGTGAGGAAATATTCAAACGTCCTCCCACAGTCAGTCAAGCGTTTTTGTTTATTTTATTTTATTTTATTTACTACTGTGGTAGGGTCATACTGTGGGAAGGCGTTTGTATTTTCTTAGGGCAAAAAGTATAAAAATGGCTGTAGAATTTCCTGTGTGAATCCAGAATGAAGGAGAGCCGAGAGCCATTTGCTTCCCGAGTGGCTGCATTCCAGCTGTGCAGACTGGTCATAGCACATCTGCCAATCAGGATGGGCCCCAGGGGAAGCCCTTGGATGCCGACTTGTTTATATGCATCATGACGCCTCCTGTGTGTTGCGCCACTAGGAGCATTAGTGGGGGACTCACTGATACACTCCTAAATAAACTGTCCGAAACCGGGATCCCGAACACAGCAAAGGACATCCAGGGCAGTGTTAGCTCTTCTTTAGCTGCAGGTAAGAGCTATTGCTTTGTTGGAGGAGGATAACTGATTTCTATCCAGTTTCTACCTTTACTTTTACTAGCAAAACCAGTAAGCTAAAAGCCAGAGAGGAATGCTTTTTTTTTTTAAATGACTGAAATAAATTCAGTGTTAATATTGACTTTAATACTCAACGAGTGAAAACCATGGTATTTTTACTTACGGAAGGGGTAGAACCAAGTTAAATTAAGACAAAAGTTTAAAAACCTACAGAAACACCAAAGTCGTATAGAGAAATTAGAACCAGAAACATTAACATTGGCACTTGGAGTCTTTCAGAAAACAGTGTCCTAGTATGTACTTTTGGGCTTAAATTTTTTTTCTGTTTTTATTATGAACCTATTTGGAGAGAATTGGAGCATAAATGTTACTGTGGAAATCCTATTCCTTTCCCCCATATTTCTCTAGAAGTTTTAGTCTAGCTTCATTATCTTCTTTAGGCTGCTCCATCAGCAGTAAAATTAAGAAGAAAATAATTCCTTGCTAATCTTTGCTTGACCTTTAACTTCCATCTTGCTAACAACATTAATTACAAAGATATCATAGGAAACTATATTTTGGTAATGTTCCGTAAGATTTTTGAAAAGTCACATAGCTCAATATTGTGGTTTTTGTACTGCTTTCTATTGTTAATTTTTCCGTAACACTGTGACTTGTTTCATTTAAGCATTTACTGGGTAAAAAAATGTTACTTAGATGCAGAAAAGACTACTTGAGAGTTTTGTCATTCTCTTGTACGTGATTGTCTTCAAATTAATTAATGGCATTTTATAGCAGTGTAGAGAAGGACTTTTGAAAACTTCTTAGACAACTAAACTCTATTTCTTACCCCGTAGCAGGATTTCTCAACCTTAGTGTTGTTGATATTTTGGGCAGGATAACTCTTTTGGTGGGTTGCCCGGTGCACTGCAGACACTTAATAGCATCTCTGGGCTCTCCACACTAAAGCTCCTCCCTTCCCAGCTGTGACCACCAATATGTTTATATAGAGAGAGCATATTAGGCCTAATTGTTGATGAAGCATTGAAATCCCCCTTCTGAAATGTTCTGGGTGACAGAGAGTTAACGATGAGGCTGTGCTGGTCTTAGTGTATTTGCAGATGTTGTAGCTGTTTGCTCATTTTTTTCCCCTCCTCGTTCTGTTAGAAGCTTCTGCCAACCATGATTCATGGAATGATTTTTTTGAGCTGAGTAATCTGTGGCTTTTCAGTTTCCTTACTTTCTTTCCTTAGCTAAATCTGGTTTGGTTTCAGCAAAGTGTTCAACACAGCAAAGATCTTTTAAAACAAAATAATACGTGTAGTGACACTTTCTCCAAGCAGACAGTTTTAACAAACCTTCAAAAACTTTTATGCCTGTCTGGAGCTGGGTCCTTTCTACCTTCCTGTCAGGCAAAGCCTCTCAGCCCTGGTGAAGAGCACTGTACCGGGAAGGCACAGCTGCCTTGCACAGTCCTTTGTGAAAGCGAATGGTATGGCAGCTGCTGTTTGAGAACTTCTTTTCCATGGCTTTTAAACAGCATTTTGACATGTAACTGTCTTCTTTTCTTAACAGATCGCAACGAACGAAATAAACCAGAGCATCGTTCTTCAAGGTATGGATTTATAGTATTCAATAATTATGTGTAAAGCTATTCATTTGAAAAAACATAGTTTGGAGGCAATGGAGGTGTCCCTTTAGGGTTACTGCTATGTTGGAATCTTCTGTGGCATTCATATAAGCTTCACAAGGGAAATATTATTCATTCTCTGAATAAAAACCCTCTATAAAGTTACTGGCCTGCAGCTGTAGCCCTGTGGCATCCGATCCCGTCAGATCTCGGAAGCTAAGCAGGGTCGGGCCTGGTTAGTACCTGGATGGGAGACCGCCTGGGAACACCAGAAGCTGTAGGCTTGGGAGAAGGACCTGGCAACCCCCTCCCAAAAATCAATCTGCCATTGAAAACTCTATGAATGGCAGAGAAGCACTGACAATAGTGTTTCCCCTGCTGTACAGAGGGTCACTATGAGTCAGATACCGACTCGACAGCACCTAACAACAACATAAAGTTACTGAGTACTTGAAGATATGTTTTACTTTGAGAATTCCTATCAGTGACAGATATACCTTCATTAAAGTTTTTTCCTCATTTTCCTTATTTGTAACTTATTTTCTGTCTCTACCGTTAACTAGTACTTTAAAAAAATATATGTATTGCTATTTTCCTAATTATAAAACTAATATGCTCTCATTAAAATTTAGAAAAATTATCTTTAAAATACAAAGCATGAAAAAACAAAGTCTAGCATGCCTTCCATCAACCAGACATGGCTGGCTGTTTCTAAGATTTTGTGGTATTTCTTTGTAGACTTTTTATATTATATGTTGTTGTTGTTAGGTGCCTTCAAGTGGGGTCTGACTCAGCGATAATATATACAACAGGTGAAATATTCCCCGACACTGTGCTGTGCCCAGCACTGTTGTCAGTCCTCTGCGATTCACAGGATTTTCAATGGCTGATTGATTTTTGGAAGTGGGTTGCCGGGTCCTTCTCCCAAGCCCACAGCACCTAGTGTTCCCAGGTGGTCTCCCATCCACGTACTAACCAGGCCTGACCCTGCTTAGCTTCTGAGATCTGATGGATCAGATGCCAGGATGGTATGGCTGCATACATACATATTTGAGTTAATCCTTTTAAGTTTTTGTTAGATAATTTCAAATGTCCAGGAGTGTTAGTACCACTTAAGCCTCTTACCTATACTGAGAATGTGTTTCCCCAGGCTTTCACCAGCACTGAGGAGTGTTTGTAAAAATCGTTTTAGGTGAGTGTGGGGTAGCATCCCTGTAATCCCAGCATTTAGGAGGTGGAGGCAGGAAGATTACAGGTCCAGAGCCAGCCTAGGCTCCATAGCAAGACACTTTCTCAAAACAAACAAACCCAATAAAAATCCTTTCAAACTTGTAAAGGTGGGAACAATCTGACTTTCTCTCGTAGGTAAGACTCATAGGCTATTTTAGATTTTTAACCAATTCTGTGAAACATTATAATTTACTAATATTAATTTCTCCTTATTCCATATTCCATCACTTTTTCTTTGTATTTTGTGTTTTGGGAACTGACAAAATGGTAATAAGGCATTCATTAGCTTGACTGGTTTGGTAAACCAAACCCTGACACTTTTTCTTTTGTTTTTTAATTGTACATATCTACGGGATACAGAGTAATAATTTAATCCACATATTCAGTGTGCAGTTCTGAAGTCAGTCTTGTTGACACTTCTATTTCAATCATTTTACAAACTTTTTTTGATTAACATGTAATGATAATTGGACATATTTATGAACTATGGCCTTTTTTATTTTCATAGACTTGCATCTTGTATTTTGCACTACTATCTCCCTCTTTTATCCGTCTGTTATTCCTCCTCTGCCTCCCACCTTCCCCATTACCTTCTCCTTCCCACTAGTCTCCTTGCCCCTCATTGGATCCACTCATATTTTCCAATCTTAGATATGTGCCATGTGTATACATATGTGTGTGTGTGTATGTATGTATTTTTCCTTTAAGGTAGCTCTAGCTTCCACATATGAGTGAGACCATGCGGAATTTCTCTTTGAGTCTGGCTTATTTCACTTAAAATGATCTCCAGTTCCATTTATTTTGCGGAAAATGACAAAATTTCATTCTTCTTTACTGCTGAATAGTATTCGATGGTGTGAATATACCTTTTAAAAATCCAATCATGTGTTGATGGGCATCTGGACTATATCCTTGCAATTGTGAAGAGTGCTGCAATAAACATGGAAGTGCAGATGTCCCTGTGGTATGATGATTTGTCTCCATTTGGATATATTCCTAGAAATGGTATAACTGGGTCATATGGTAGCTCTATTTTTATCTACATTGACTTCCATAATGGCTGAACTAATTTACAGTCCTACTAGCAGTGTTAAAGGGTTCCTTTCCCCACCTATCCTCATCAGCATTTGTTATTGTTTGTTTTGTTGATGGTAGCCATTCTGATTGGGGTGAGATGGGGTCTCAATGTAGTTTTGGTTTGCTTTTTCCTTATGGCTAAGGATATATTAAGTATTTTTTCATGTGTTTATTGGCCATTTGTATTTCTTCTTTTGAGAACTGTTCAGTTCCATTTCCCACTTATTTATTGGGTTATATATTTCTTTGATGTTTAATTTCTTGAGTTCATTGTGTATCCTGGATATTAATCCTCTGCCAGATGTATAGGCTGAAAATATTTTCTACCACTCTGTGGGCTTTTCCTTTACTCTGTTAGTTTCCTTTGCTGTGCAAAGATTTTTTAATTTTACGTAATCTCATTTGTCAATTGTTGGTGCAGTTTCTTGGGCTACTAGAATCTTATTAAGAAAGTATTTACTAGCCAGACATGGTGGCTCATGCTTATTAATCCCAACTATTTGAGAGGCAGGAGCAGGAGGATCGCAGGTTCGATGCCAGTGGCAGCCTACATAATTTAGTGAGACCGTATCTGAAGATAAATTTAAAAATGGGCTGAGGGTGCAGCCCAGTGGGAGAGCACTGGCAAATGATGTGTGTGGCCCTGGTTCTAGTAGTTTTAAAGTTTCCGGTTTTATGTTGATCCGTTTTGAGTTGATTTACATATAAATCAAGAGATATGGGCCCTGACTGCTTTTTCACGGGATCAGACCCTAGGAGTCATTGACCTCAGTGAATAAAAATATAAAATCCTTGGAAACTCCATGACTTAGAAGAGAAATGCATTTTGTAGAAATTATCAGTCAAAATGAATTAATGAGACCTAATCTGAGAGATTCGGAGAAGGACCCAGCAATCCACTCCCAAAAAATCAATCCACCATTGAAAACCCTGTAAATAGTGGAGAAGCACTGACAATAGTGTTTCGCCCGTTGTACGTAGGGTTGCTATGAGTCAGATACTGGCTCAACAGCACCTAACAACAACAACAGTCTGAGAGAGCCTGCACCTGTAGCACTGTGGCGTCTGATCCTGTCAGATCTCGGGAGCTAAGCAAGGTTGGGCCTGGTTTGTACTTGGATGGGAGACCACGTAGGAATACCAGGTGCTATAGGATTGGGAGAAGGATCCAACAACCCACTCCCAGAAAACAATCAGCCGTTGAAAACCCTATGAATAGCAGAGAAGCACTGACAGTAGTGTTTCATCCATTGTATGTAGGGTCGTTATGAGTCAAACACCAACTCGACAGCACCTATCAACAACAATCTGAGAGAAACAGCTGGGGTTCATCTCAGTAAGTAGAGTGTCACTCAGCACTGGAAAAATGAAAGGACCTGGTGGCTCATTTCAGAAAAAATTCTGCAACAATGAATTGCAGAGAAACATAGTGCCAGGCATGGCACAGTGTTCGGGAGTATTTCATTCTGTTGTACATAGAGCCGCTATGAGTTGGACCTGACTCGACTAGACCTAACAACAACAACAATCTGAGAGAATATAGTTGGATATTTAAAATGTTGACTGATGTTTTTTAAGTATAATTTATATACCTTAAAATTCACTTTTGGCATACGGTCCTGAGTTTTGGCAGACATATAAAATTATATACTTATTACCACAGTCATAAAAGAGTTGATCAGATTTATTTTCTTTAAATAGCTTTTTTAAAAAAAGAAAAATGTAAGAAAGGCAACATAAGAGAGCATGCTTAGCTACAAATGATGAGGTTGAAAGGGTAGAAAAAATACTTAGGGTGATAAAACCAAGATTCATCAGACCCTTGACTCACTGAAGATTGGAATAAATTGGGCTGCATATTTAATGATATTTAATGCAAATCCTTACAGTGAAACACCAGTGGAACATAACACGATGGGAGAGGAACTGGGCCTGGTGGCACAGATGAGTTCGAAGCCAGACTTGTCTACATAGTGAGTCGCAGGCCAGCCTGGGCTACAAAGTGAGACTCTGTCTCAAAATATCAAAAGAGAAAAAAGAAAATTAAAAGAAAAAAAAAGATGCAATTTAAGTAATATGTTGAAAAATCATCTAAGATCCAGGTCTTCATAGATTCATCACGATTCAAAACTTTTTTGTTGATTGTCTCCACCTTTCCCTTGAGGAGAAAATCTTTTGAGAAGATTTGCATTGATTTGATTATATTGAAAGAGAAGTATAGTATAATAAGAAGTATAATAAAAGTGGTAGCTCTACTCTATGCAGTTGATATTCTACCCAATTCTGGGTCCAAAAGGCCTTGAAAAATTGCCATGTGCAGTGGAGTGGCTATATTGATATCACAGGGGGAGCTTAAAAGTCAAAACAGAATCCGTGCCTTGTCCCAGAGGGTTTGACCAGTAAGCCAAGAGTGAATCCTCAAAGTCTGTGTTATTCACATCCACCAGTGATGTGTTTTTTTTTCTTTTTCTTTTTCTTTTGGTACTGGAGAGACAGAGTCATCCTGTGTAGCGCAAGCTGCCTTGAATGTGAGATCCTTTGCCTCTACCTCACACACGCTACGACTATAAGCACGTGCTACCACCTCTGACAGAGATTTAGGTGCTTTGTTGTTGTTTTCTTTTCTTTTCTTTTCTTTCCCAGTGATTCTGATGCATAGCCAGGCTGGGGACCCCTGGTTAAGCTACATTGGGACAGATAAATGAGAAGAGTAGGTGGAAAGTTGAATCTATATCATAAGAAGACTGGCTTGAGGAGTTAGGAGAACCTGGCCTCAGCAAGGAAGTTTCCGGAGCGGTTCAGGACAGAAATGACAAGTGGCTTCCCACGCCAGGACTGGTACCTGGAGGAGATGAGCAGAACCGTTCCTCGTGGTGCTGTTTCCTACCAAGGGGCATCCTGGCACTTGGCAGAATAGCTTACCTCACCTGTTGTCCCTGCAGGGGAAACTAGGGACTTCTAGTGGAGACAGAAGGCTGTAAAGTGCTCAGCTAAGTTGAGTCAGGACAAAAAGGACATAGGTGATGGCTTCAGAGAGACTGGCCAGATTCGGGATGGTTTGAGTATTGGGGAAAAGATTATAATGGATTAGAAAATATTGGATTTTTAAAATGTCATGTGGAAGAAATGACAGGATTTAGAAATTTGTCATTTTGCAGTTTGCCCTGTAATAGCTGACTAGGCAAAGATCATGAGTGGCAGCTAACATTGCTATAAAGAGTTGGTAGGAGCCAGATACTGTGGCACACACCTGTAACCTCAGCAACCTGGGAGGTGGAGGCAGGAGGATTCTGAGTTTGAGGCCAGAGGCAGCTGAGCAACTTAGCAGGACCCTGTCTCAATTAAAAACCAAAAAGGGGTTGGAGATATGTCTTAGTGGTAGAGCACTTGCCTAGTGTTAGCAAGGCCCTGGGTTCAACTCTCCAGTACTGAAAAATAAACAAACAAAAACGGTTGTTGAGGTGCAGACCTTCATATAGCCTTACAATATCATCCCACAGATGAGTTTTTAATTGCAGAGGGGAAGTCACCATTCTAATCAAGTGGCCAACATATATGTGTGTGTGTGTGTGTGTGTGTGTGTGTGTGTGTGTGTGTATAAAGAATATACACACACACACTAAGAGGCCAGAGGCTTCCTGAGTAACTTACACACACACACACACACACACACACACACACACACACACACACGATGTTGTTAGGTGCTGTTGAGTCGTGTCCGCCTCATAGCAACCTTCATAGGGTTTTCAATGGCTGATTGTTTCAGGATTGCCTTGGGAGTGGATTGCCATGTCCTTCTCCCATTTTTGCTGTGCTGGAAATAAAATCTGGGACCTCAGAGACTGCAGAGGCAGCGCTCTACCAACTGAGCTAAATCTCAGCCCCAGTCTCTCTCTCTCTCCCTCTCTCCCTCCCTCTCTCTCTCTCTCTCTCTCTCTCTCTCTCTCTCTCCATATATATATATATATATATATGTATATATATATATATCCATATATATCTCATCGCTAGTGACACAACCCAGTAATGTGTGTGTCCAGATCATGAAATCAGCAGTGCACACTGATCACATTTATACACTAGTCCTAGCAGAGAAAACACCATAACAACAACAAAAAAGATAATGTCTTAAAAAACACAAAAAGGCTGGGAGAATTGTTGTCAGGTGCCATCAAGTAGGGCCTGATTCATAGTGACCCATTTTTGCAGTGCTGGAGATTGAACCCAGGGCATCGGAGTAGCACTCGATCAACTGAGCTAAATATTTTAGATTTTAAAAACATCTAAGAGCGGGGTGTGGTGGCACATGCCTGTGTTTTCAGGACTCAGGAGACTGAGGCAAGAGGAGTGCAAATTTGGGGCAACGTGGACTACAGAGTGTGTTCAAGGCCAGCCTGAACCACATATTGGGGCCTTGTCTCAATAAAACAAGAGCTGGGGATGTGCTCAGTGATGGAGCATTGGCTAGCATGAGCAAAGACTTGGGTTCCATCCACAGCAAAGAAGAAAAAATAAGTCAGAGATTAATTTAATATTCTAAAAACAAAACAAAACAACAACAGAAAATCAGTCTGTGGAACTGGGGATGTAGCTCAGGGTTAGGGTGCTTGCCTACCACGCCCAAAGCCCTGGATTCAACCTACTGCCCCCTAAAACAACAATAACAACAAATCTGTGATAAAAGAACTCCCCCCAAAATAAATTAATTTTAAAAATCCCTTGCCAGGTGTGGTGAAACACACTTGCAATCCCAGCAACTGGGAAGGCAGAGGCAAGAAGATTGCAAGTGTGAGGTCAGGGGCAGCGTTCATAACTTATTGAGATCCTCACTCAAAATTTTAAAAACAGACAATGGGCTGGGGGTGCAGCCCAGTGGTAGAGCACTTGCAAAGTATGTGCAAGACCTTGGATTCAGCCCACAAGTACCACCGTACCAAATTCCCAAATTGAAAAAGAAATTGGAGGGGGTTAAGGTGGAAAATTTAAATACGGATTTTATTTTAGGCAGTGTGAACCATTACTCTTCATGGGGTTGCACAGGAATATTCTCAGGAGATAGATGTCAAAGTGTTAGGGCCATGTGTCTTGTGTTTACAGCCTACTCTGAAATAACTCAGGAGTGAAACAACCATGAGATGAAGAAGCAAGTATGGAGAAATATTAGTGATTGGTGAGTAGAAGAAAGGCATATTAAGCATGAGTTGTACTGTCTCTTCAGCTTTTCTGTAGACTTGACGTTGTCAGAGGAAAGTAGCCATGAAGGAAAGTAGCCATGGAGGGAAATCTTCCATGTGCTCCTCCAAGTCCCAGAAGGGAGAGCCCCGCTGTGGGTGGAGCTATGAGGGGTGGGGTTTCTGCACAGTAAAAGGATGAATGTCCTGTCCCAACTGGTCAAAGGTGGCTGGACTGCTCTGTGAGCGAGCTTTTAGAGTGCCTAGTCCACAGTCACCACCTAACAAGTACCTGTTGGATAAGCGACTGACAGCTGTATGTCAAAGAGACAAGGGGAAGTGTAGTATTGTTCGCTTACGCACCTACTCTCACAAGCTTCCCCACTACTGTTATTGAGCATGTTTACTGCATAACACCAAGGAAGAGTGCCCTGTAGGAAGGGAGAGAGCCGGGCACGGTGGCGCACGTGTGTAATCCCAGCGGCTCGGGAGGCGGAGGCGGGAGGATCGCAAATTCGAGACCAGAGGCAGTCTGTGTAATTTATCAAGACCCTGTCTCAGAAAGTAAAAAAAAGGACTGGGGCCGCAGCTCAGTGGTCCAGCGCTTGCAAAGCATGCAGCCACAAGGCCCTGGGTTTAACCCCCAGTACCGCAAAAAAAAAAAAAAAAAAAAAAGGGAGAGAGAGCCAGCTGCTCCTCACATGCCCGCCATCCCAGCAACTCGGCAGGCAGAAGCAGGAGGGCCGCAGGTTCGAGGCCAGAGGCTTCCTGAGTAATTTAGCAAGACCCTGTCTCAAGGTAGAAAAATTTAAAAATGGGCTGGGGGTTTACCTCAGTGGTAGAACACTTGCAAAACATATGTGAGGCTGTGGATTCAACCCCCAAGTACCACAAGGAAAAAAAAAGAGAGAGAGAGAGAGAGAAAGAAAGAAAGAAACCAAGGAAGGAAGGGAGGGAGGGAGAGGAAATTTTTTTTGCAATAGATCATTGTTTCTATCCACGCTCTCTGCTCAGACTGGCAGTGCTCTGTTCTTCAACCATCCTCAGCCAGGCAGGGCTGCCCGCTCCAGGCCAGCAGTGCATCAAGCAGATTAATACCTGCTGCATCAACAGAGCAGAAAGATGAACATATAAATAAAAAGTCATATAATTTTGGTGTTTTTGGATTCTCCTCAGGCCACTCAGCAGCAAGAGTGATGGACTGAAAGCCCAGCCAGGATAGAGAAATGCATTTTTCTTGTGTTTTTGGAAGGCCAGGCACCTGGAGCTTTCCCACGGAGAGGCAGATAAATGTGAGCTGTCTGCTTGTCCCTTCATTTCAGCGCTGAAATGAGAGAGAGTGCACAGCTCCCGTCAGGTTAAAGGAAGGTTTTACCATGTGTAGACCAACACTAAACCCCTAGCTGAAATGCATTTTCAGAAGCTTGATGAGGACCTTTTTTTGTTGTTTTTTTGTTTTTGTTTTTGATTTTTGCTTTCCTGGGGAGCTGACCTAGGTCCTTGCGCATACTTTGTAAGTCTTCTACCGCTGGGCTGCATCCCCAGGCCCTTTTTAATTTTTTTATCTTGAGACAGGGTCTCATTACATTGTACAGGCCGCCCCTAACCTGGAATTCATGATCCTCCTGCCTCCGATTCCTGAATTGCTGGAATTACAGGCGTTGAGCCACCATGCCCAGCAGTGAGTGTCTTTTGATTCCTTTGTTTTGAGGTTATTTTTTTAAAATTTGCTTGTTCCTGATTGATCATTGCAGAGCTCATAAATACTTAAATCTTGTTTCTACCTTGTTAGTTTGAACAAACAGTTGCCCAGATTGATGTCCCATGGAACACCCTTGTGTAGGATAACAGGATGTCATGAAGTAAATCTTTGGACTGGGGTGTGACTCAGTGGTAGAATGTGTGCTTAGTTAGCATGAGTCCCTTCCCCAAAAGAAAGAAGGAAGGAAGGAAAGAAGGAAGGAAAGAAAAAATATTGCTGTACCAAAAAAAGAGTATGAACTGATGAGTTAAGCAAAATTAAACGCTTCTTTACTGCAATACTGCCCAGACTCTGACACTCTAAAGTGCATTATAAAACTCCAGGTGAGAACTACATGATTTTAAAATTTTATTTGAATTTGTAACTTCTTTTCCCAGACGTAGCTATTAATAACATCTAAAAACAAAAAAACAAAAACAAAAAAAAAAACAATGCCATGGAATAGCAGTTTGGTAAACTAAGTAGAGGGCAGTTGTTATTAGGTGTCGTCGAGTGGGTATCTGAGTCATTGTGACCGTATGTACAGCAGGAGAAACACTATTGTTAGTGCTGCTTATAGAGTTTTCAATGGCTGATTGTTTTGGGGAGTGGGTTGATTGTTTTTGGGAAGTGGGTTGGTGGGTCCTTCTGCAAAGCCTACAGCACCTGTTGTTCCCAGGCGGTCTCCCATCCAAGTAACTAACCAGGCCCAACCCTACTTAGCTCCTGAGATCTGACTAGATCAGGCACTGTAGTGGTAGCGCTGCAGGCAGAAGGCAGTAGGAGTTGGAGATAATACATAATGTTAAGTGCCACAAGTAGAAAATTAGAAACTCTTTTTAGCACCCCTGAGCTTTCAGTAATAGGTCTCAATGACGTACAGGGTCTGAATACCATAGCTTGTACATCTCATATGTTTTCTCTAGTACAAGAGAGTAATGTACAGCAGCAAAGAAAGACAGCAGTGAAACAGAGAATCTTAAATCTATTTCTTAGTTTCCCAAAAGCTTTTTTATTTTTAAAACCACCTGTCATAATCTCCCTTGATACCCATTCATAAAATTTAATGGAGTTTTATTAAATACCATGAAAAAAAAATGGAAACTCAGCAGAGTGATTCTAATCTCTATAAGAAAGAGCAAATATAATGAAGGCAGATTTGAAAACCGAGAAGGGGAGGTGGACTGTTGTAAGTAATCGCGACAGTGCTTTGTCAGAGAATAGAGGAATAAGTCACTGGCACAAAATAGAGAGCCCACAGACCAACAGGCAGACGTACATATATATATAATTCTATATCAAGTAATGAGGTAGAAGTGGCATTGCAGATCAGTGAGGGGGGTGCTGTGTCAACAAATAGCGTTAGAGTGATTGATTATCCAGATTGTTAAACAGCTCCTTTTTTTTTTTATAACAGTCTAAAGACATGAAAGTACAGAAGTAAAACTGGAACGTTTTGAAGAAATGTGTAAGAATATCTTTAGGGACCAGGTGCCATAGGGCACACGTGTAATCCCAGCTACTTGGGAGGCTGAGGCAGGAAGAGCATGTGGTCAAGGCCAGCGGCAGCCTGCGCAGCTCAGTGTGAACTGGTCTGAAAACACAGGGGCTGGAGAACTCGGCTGAATGGTAGAGCATTTGCCTAGTGTCTGCAAGGCCCTGGGTTCAATCCCCAATGCTGAAAAAAATAATCTTGATGACTTTAGGATAGAGATGAGTCCTTAAACAAAGCTCAAGAAGTACAAGCCATGAAGAAAAAGATTGGTAAGTTTGAATGAAAATTTTAAATTTATGTACATGAATACAACAAAAGCACATAGAAAGGAAAGTCGTGACTGTGCCATGCACATGAGCGACAAAAGTTAGTGTCTGAGATAAATAAAAACTGCACCCAAGAAAGAAAGATAACAGGAAAATGTGGGCAAAAAGTTCCCAAAAGATGAAACCTAAGTAACCAATTGAAATATGAAAAGACGCTTCCCCTTGCTAATATTAAGTCGTATACTGGGGGGTGTGGGAGAGAGGCGCCAACATGATAATGAGATACAATTTCCTTTCCATTGGGAGGGCACAGAAATGTCAAAGACTGACGATGCTTGGCACATCTGTGAGTGTGTAATTTGGCACAGTAGTAAGGTTGACTTTGTTCAGGACCATAGAGTAGGTATTAGGACCACTGCAGTGGGATTTTGCAGTGGGAAGAGATTGGGCTTAACTCTGACTACAGCATAGGCAAGTTGGAGCGGGGCAAGAGTCCATGGGTGGAATACTGAGAGCAGACACCCAGGGTGCAGGGGATTCTTGCTGAAGGCCAACCAGGGCGATGAGACACGGGCGGGTTAGAGATGACAGAGAGTCAAGAACGTGGTCGTGGTCAGATAGTGAGGGCGGAGGGTTTTTGCTAAAGTGACCTAGCGGGGCTCTTTGCTAAAATGGGATTTTACAAAGAAGTGCACCAAGGGGCCTAAGAGAAAGCTCAGGAGCCTAATTAAATTGGCCAGGGTAGGAGTGTTTTGTCAGCTTAGAGCTGCACTGTGTGGAGGAAGGGAACTGTAGCTACGTGCGATAACAGATAAATCATGGAAACATAGTTTGGGATGATGAAATGCAAGTTGCAGAAGGAAAGGTTCATAATGATATCGTTTATATAAAGCAGAGGTCAGCGAGCAGGCCAAATGTGGACGGCCGCCTGTTTCTGAATAAGGTTTTGGTAGGGACTCAGCCACACCCATCTTTGCACACTGGCTCTGGCTGCCTTCACAGCACAGCAGCAGAGTCTTGCAAAGAAGGACCACGTGGCAGAGGACAATGCATTGCTTATTGCATATGTTTTATGATTGCACATTTGTAATAGAAATATAAAAAGATGGTGAGTGGTAAACTTAAGATACTGATTATCAAAGGAATGGGTCAGGAGAGAGTGCACAGTGAGCTTCAAGTGTGCACTGCCTTGGTTCTTCACCGATGTGACAGGCTTGCAGCATCACCGTGCTTTTGATTTCGAAGTCCTAGAAATGTTCACAACTTTTTTTTAAAGGACCTTAAATTGTATGGTATCAATGAAGATGTTTTTACAGACATGAGCATGAGATTGAGTGAAATCTTTATTTCTGACAGAGAAAAATAAGAAAGGAACAAAAATGTTGAGAAGAAGTCATGATTAAGCACTAGTCAAGTTTCACTCACAGACTTGATCAGGTGTTACCCTTTGCTGAAATGATACTCTTGCTCTATGGATTTTGCGACATTTTTTAACAGTACAAAAACATGTGGCCTCTGCCTTTATCCCCTAGGTAACTATCATTAAGAGTCTAGTGGTTCAGTGTCTCCCCTACTACACTTTCAATGAATATTTATATAACATATTCAAATAATATTTGTGGAGATATGTATATATGCAAATGTGAAGTGTATGTTTATATAGTAACAGGCATTTCTGCCAACTTGCTTTTTTGACTTAGTGTTTTAGTTTTACCATGTCAGTTTCCACCTTATTTTTCTAACTTACTGTGTGAAATTTTTCAGTGTAGCTATAATGTATTTAACTCGCTCCATATCAATACCATTTAGATTGTTTCCTGTTTGTTACAGTTAGAAATGATGTTGCAATAAACATCTTTACGATCCTAGCCTGTGTATAGATGTGTATGAAAACCCTTATTTTTTCTTCCAGGGTAGACTTTTTTCTTAAGTTTTTATTCTCATTCTTATTCATGATCACTTTAAGTTTTAGAATTTTGGCTTATGTTTCTGTTTCTTGCCATATTGCAGATTCATGGTGCTATGTTACTGCTTCAGGTTTAGTGGGGCCCATAACAAGCCCCATCTCTATACTGTGGCCTGAAGTGTCACACCACTCAGGGAGGGACCCAAACTCAACATGCAGAGTATTTGTAGCACATAATTCACACTGTGAGTGAATTAAGTTGACGATGATGATGATGAGTTGATGGTGTTAAAGTCATAGCAATCACTTTGTCATTAAGAATTTAAAAGGATCTTGGTTCTCTGCATTGGTGCCTTGTCGATCTTATAAAGATTTTGAGGGCTTTATTTTGGCACTTTACGACCATCCTTTTGATTTTAAAGAGAATAGCTAAAAGCAAAAGATCTGACTTGTTTTTGCTTTTCTCCTTTCTAACTATGTCTATTAAACTGTCCTGCTCTGCTGGGCTTAGTTTAACTACTGTAATTCTGTAGCATTTCCCTCCCCATATGTTTTGATTCCTGTACCTCTATAAACTATAGCTCGTGTGTGATTACTTTCTGGCATTATGTTTTGAAGGCTGTAAGAGAAACGTTACTCTTGCTATAGCATCTGTAATGCTATAAACAAGGTGAGAAATTAAAGTGGATACAGGTTTTGTGGGGGGAGAACCCTTTTCCAATGGGAGATGCAGGAGGGTCATGAACATGTTATGTTGCCCTACAGAGGATGTACATATTGTGCTGCTTTATTACCGTTTTAAGAAATGTGACGTTAGCATTTCCCCCTAGTGGGATGACAAGAAAAAAACGAGTATCAGTAGGGTACTTGAAAAGTTTTGTCAGCTGACCTACCACTGCCTTCCCACTTAGTGTGGAGGCGTCTCTGAAGTTGGTTCACGTTAAACTATCGGCAGGCAATCAACTTTGGAGCAGCAGCTGGTGCTGAATTTATTACTTTTTCTCTGGATGCGTATGTGCCATCCTCTCCCCTGCAGACCCTTTTCAGCACGTGGAATTCCTGGCTCTGAGATTTTTTCCTGCTATTTCTTATTTCTCTTTCCCTTGGGTTGTATTTTACATTAGTTTTTTTTTACCTTCCTGCAGTATAATTTGTTGTTGATGATGTTGTATAATTTAGAAGCAGTTATTTGCATCATTTTACAAAATCTATATTAAGCCTTTTTTTATTTGTATTTTTCGCAGTACTTGGGGCCTGGACCCAGGGCCTTGCACATACTTAGCAAGTGCTCTACCACTGGGCTTCCTTCCCAGCCCATTTTTTATGTATATGTTTTTTATTTTGAGACAGGGTCTGGCTGAGTTATGTGAGACCTCCTGCCGCTGCCTCCCAAATCACTGGGATTACAGGTGTGCGCCCTGCACCTAGTTTAACTAGTCTTTTATGGAATGAACTTTGTATCCATCTTTGTGGCTCTCAATCTGTTCTCAGGTTACAGTTTTACTCAAGTAATAAATACCCTTGTACCACTGGACTTTAGGTCTCCATTTAAATATTTCCCCATACTGACATAGCATACGCCACATTTTTCAAATGTGCTGGTTAGGATGATACGCCATAAAAGCATACTAATTCCTGGAAGAACTGGTTAAAAAAAAGAAAAACAGTCATAAAATAGTCATTCAGTAGTCTAGTCACCTCCCAGTGCATCAGCATTAAACTGCTGTTCCTCAGAAACCAGTCTTATCCCTATAGGTTAAAAAAACAAGCAAACAAACAAAAAAACCCCTCAGAACCTGAAGTTAGGCCTGGTCCCAAGCATACAGTTTCAGGGTTGGAAGCGCACTGGTGGATTGGAGGCCTCTTTGCATATCAGATCAGAGCACTCATGCATGTCTGCCCTAGTGACGGGGTTCTGCCACTCCAGGTCCTGGCCCTTGGCAGGCTGGCTCTCCAGAGATGCCGAGAGCACCCCTTCTGCAGCTCTTCTGCCTGCTGAAAAACTAAAACCTGGCCCCCAAGAAGGACTTTGTTATATGTGACTCTCCCTCCTTTGGGGCAGGAGGATTGAGAATTGAGAACCCTTTGATAATTGAGAAAATAAAAGAATGGAAGGAAAGTATCAATTGTCTGGAAGGCTTCAGAGGTAACATTGTGTCTAAAGGACAAACATCCTCTGAATTGCAAACCTATTTCCTCAAGATAATATTGTCCTTGGCCCGCTGCCCTACAGCAGTCCAGAGATGCTATGATGACAGGCAGGGCTGAGAGTTTCTCACCACCTATTGCTGGGTAGTTTCTCTAGTATTTTCTGAAGAGAAGCTCCAGGTAGAGAAAATCCTTAGAAGCTGGAACTGCATTCTTCAAAATTTTTGCATATGGAGAATTCCTGTCTTAAACACCATTGCTCTGTAAAAGGGGAAAAAAAAATTAAATGAAATTATACTTGTTTGTTTTAATTATGGAGCCAAACATGTTTATTGTAGAAAATTTTGTGAAGAGAAATAAATAAAAGGAACGAAAATCATATGTAACCTTACCTACCCATAGTTAGTCACTATTACAATTTGATGTATTTTTTTCTGGCTTTTAACTTTTCAAACAGATATTATAATTTTAACTTAGAGTTTTATGAATATATCATTTTTAAATCATTTTTTAAACATTTCTCCATTTCAGTAAATATTCTTAAAAATTATGATGTTTTGGGTTTTTTTTTGGCAGGACTCAGAGCTAAACCCAGGGCCTTGTACATGCTAGGCAAGCACTGGCACTCCACCCCTGAGCTGCACCTCCAGGGCCTTTTTCATTTTTTATTTTGACAGAGTGTCACCAAGTTGTGCAGGCTAATCTCTGGCCTTGGTCCTGCTGTCCTCTTGCCTCAGCCTCCTGAGTCACTGAGATTACAGGTATGCCCCCCAGTACCCAGCAAAAATTTTTACTACAAAAATAATATATGCTTATTATCCCAAGAAAATACCAAGACAAAGAAAAATTTTAAATCACTAATTGTCCAATGTCCATTGGTATATTGGTCAGTCAGTCTTTCTGTATATATTTGGTATACTATTTACTAACACAGTGGGGATGTTGTATATAACTTCTTTATGATTTTTTATTAGCAGTTTTTAGTTGGTGTACAACTGAATGGATTTCATTATGACATTTCATTATGATATTTCCATATATGCATATGCTCACGTTCACCTTGCCAATTATACTCTCCTCCAATCCCCATCCTCCCCACCACAGCCTGCCTTCTGCTTATGTGTCTGTACAAGTCCAGATTTTGATATTTCCCTTCCTTTCCCCCATTACCCTTTCTAAGTGCAGTCTACGCTCTCTTTGGACCCTCTCCCCCTTCAAAGTGTCCCTTCTACTTTCATGATTTATGTATTAAAATACTGAATATAGCACCAGGCGCAGTGGCGCACTTCTATAATCCCAGCAACTCAGGAGGCAGAGGCAGAAGGATCTCAAGTTTGAGACCAGAGGCAGTCTGCGTAATTTTGTGAGACCCTGTCTCAAAAAAGTAAAAGAAAATGGGTTGGGGTGCAGCTCAGTGGTACAGCACTTACAAAGTAGGCAAGCACGAGGCCCTGGGTTCAACTCTCAGTACCACACACAAAAAAAAAAATTGAATACTTATTGAAATCTAGTATCCACATATAAGAGAAAGCATGTAATATTTGTTCTTCTGGGTCTGGCTTATTTCACTTAAAATTATCTCTGGTTCTATCCATTTTCCAGTAAATGCCATAATTTTGTCCTTCTTTTTAGTTAACTAAAATCCTATAGTGTACATATACTACCTTTTCCTATCCTTCCGTTGATGGACGCCTAGGTTGACTCCATATCTTGGCTGTTGTGAATTGTTGTTGGGTGCCGTTGAGCGACCCAGAGTATAGCAGAATGAAACACTACCCAACACTGTGCCATGCACAGATCTGTTCACGCTTGAGCCCAGTGTTGCAATCACTGTGTCTCTTCTCATTTTTAGTAGTGCCATAACAGCAAAAGGAGGTCTCAGGAGCTTTACTCCATTCTTGTCATTGAGATTGAGTCTACTTTGAGGAGGCAACTCTTCCCCAGTGGTTTCTTGAGCGCCTTCCAGCCTGGGAGGCTCATTATCCAGCACTATATTTGACAGTGCTTCTCTGCTATTCATAGGGTTTTCAATGGCTGTTTCTGGAGTGGGCTGCTGGGTCCTTCTCCCTAGTCTGTCTGAGTCTGGAAGCTCAGCTGAATTCTGTCCACCATGGGTGGCCCTGCTGGTATTTGGAATGCCAGTGGCGTAGCTTTCAGCATTATGGTAACTTGAAAGCCCCCACAGCATGACAACGTGACAGACACATGGGAGATGATTCCATATCTTGGCCATTGTGAATAGCTATATAATATACATGGACAGGGTTGGAGTTTAGCTCAGTGTGTAGAGTGCCACTCTGTACTCTCTTAGGTCCTGATTTGGATCCCCAGCACCACAAAAACAGGAGAAGGACCCGGCAGGCCACTCCTGAAACAATCTGCTATTGAAAATCCTATGAATAGCAGAGAAGCACTGACATAGTGCTGGACATAGCACAGTATCAGGGAGTGTTTCATTCTGTGGTACGTAGGGTCTCTATGAGTTAGACCCTACTCGACAGCACCTAATAACAACAACAAACATGGATGAGCACATATCTCTATGGTTGTTGACTTATATTCCTTTAGGTATATACCCAGGAGTGCAATAGCCAGATCTTATGGTAGTTCTGTTTTTAATTTTTTGAGGGACCTCCATAGTAGCTGTACCACATTTCCACCCACAGTGAACAAGGGTTCCTTTCTCCCCACATCCTCACCAGCATGTGTTTGTTTTGTTGATGGTAGCCATTCTGACAGGGCTGATATGGTAGCTCATTGTAGTTTTGATTTGCATTTCCCTGATGTCTAAGAATATTAGACATTTTTTCATGTTTATTGGCCATTTGTATTCTTTTCAGAACTGTCTGTTCAATTAACTGGCCCTTTTTTTGACTAGATAATTTGCTATTTTGGTGTTTAATTTTTTGAACTCTTTATATATTCTAGCTATTAATCCCCTGTCTGATGTATAGCTAGCAAAGATTTCCTACCATTCTGTGGGGTGTTTCTTTACTCTGTTAATTGTCTCCTTTGCTGTGCAAAAGCTTTTTAATTTCATGCCATCCCATTTGTCAATTCTTGCTATTGTTTCCTGAGTAACTAGAGTCCTTTTCACAAAGTCCTAGCCTATGCCTATGTCTTGAAATGTTTTCCCTGTGTTTAGCCCACTCCCTACAGAAGGGCATCGTGTTTGGGAGAATGGCAGATCAATGCAAAAAAAGGAAGACCATCAACTGGATGGATTGACACAGTGGCCGTAACAATGGGCTTAAACATAAAAAAGATCATGTGCCTGTCACAGGGTTGGGAAGTGTTTTGTTCTATTGTACATAGAGTTGCTGTGAGTTGGACCCTACTTGACAGCACCTAACAAGGATGACAACATGTTTTCTCCTAGCAATTTCAAAGTTGTAGGTCTTTCATTTGTTTCTTTGTTGGTAGTACTGATGAAACTGAACCAGCACCTCACACATATGTTGCGAGCGCCCTAACACTGAGCTGTACCCCCAGCCCCTTTTTTATTTTTTATCTTGAGACACAGTCTCCCCAAGTTAGACAGGCTGCCTCTGGCTTCCAACTTGAGACCCTCCTACTGCCACCACTCCCAGTGGTCCTACAGGTTTCTGACATAGTTACAGAATATTAACTCTGGCAACTTGAGGAAAAGATAGACATCTGGTCTTCTGCTATTACTAATAGTAATTTTTTCCACAAAGCAGATTCAGTTCTTCTACAAACTAATTTCAGGCCTTCCAGAATGGCCGTAACCCCCTCTCAGGATGTCTTCTTTGCCCATCACTCAAAGTAGGAAAAGACAAACCACTGAGAAGCTAAGTGGACAATGGCAAAAACCTGAGAGACATTGTTAGGATACTTCCTGGTGATCTTGGGACTTAAGGCTCTTAGGAATCACTCTGGAGTCAACCTCTGTAACTGGTCCTCTTATAGATTCTCTGGGCCTGCACTTCAGTCATGGTTCGTTCTCATGGCTTTGAGCAGCGGGGTGATAGCACAGCACTGTGAAATGTGACCTCATGCAGCGCTGGTGGATGCTGTGCAACTGTTGCTTGCCTGCTTCTCTGAGAACTGCCTCCCATGTCTCCCGTCCCAGCTGAAGTATAGGCTTCCACGTGGTCCTTCCCCATCTGGCCATAGCTGATGGACCACAGGCTGGGCTATAGGCTGTGCTAACTAAGTTCCCTCTCTTGAAATTTTAAACTAAAAGACACAGAGCTGGGAGCTTGAACATGATTTAGAATTAGGCTTGATGGGATGTGTAGGCTGCTGAACACCTGCCACATATGTTGACTAGTCCATGTGTACGGGAGAGGTGAGGAGGAAGGGCAGAGATGATGTGGTCTCAGAGAGAGTGAGGGAGAGCTTGCATGAGAAGCTGCCGCCTTTCCCACCAGTGCTTCCCCACATCAGCCACATTTCGTGTTTATACAAATTCCAATTTCTTTTAGCCTCATAAGATGATGGGGGGCTGGGATTTAGCTCAGTTGGTAGCGCACTGCGCTGCAGTCTCTGAGATCCCAAGTTCAATTCCCAGCACTGCAAAAAATGGGAGAAGGGCCTGGCAATCCACTCCCAAGGCAATCCCGAAACAGTCAGCCATTGAAAACCCTATGAGGGTCACTATGAGTCGGATACCGACTCGACAGCACCTAACAACAACAACAACATAAGATAATATAATTCTATTTAAGAAATGATTGTAACAATATTGTAACTTAGAACTGAAAGTTACCTTCCGAACATACTTACCTTGACTTTAGAACTGTCCCAAACTATAGCTTTGATTCTAAAATTTATTTTCACATAGATTAGGGCACCGTGGATATACCAAGAAAACAGAGCAGAGTAATACTGTGAAGTATTTATGGACAGATTCTTTGCCCTCTCCTGTGTGCCATCTCATATGCTTGTCTTGTGAACACTGATACTATATCTGTACCTTAGTTAGCAATAAATGGGATCCTTTTTTGTTTTGTCTTCTTTCACCAACAAAAGGTGTCCTCTTAAAAAAAAGTCTTTTAAGCTGGGTGCTGTGGCACACACCTGTAATCCCAGTGACTTGGGAGGCAGAGGCAGGAAGATCAGAGGTTCCAGACCAGAGACAGCCTATATAACATAGTGAGACCCTGTCCCAAGATAAAAAAAATAATAATGTACTGAGGGTGTAGCCCAGGGGTAGAACACTTGTAAAGAATGCACGAGGCCCTAGGTTCAACCCCCAAGTACGGAAAAAAACAAAATTTAATGTGGAATTTCCTATATCAATACAAATTACAGCCAGACCCATAAATTTTGAAACATTTGCTTGTATACACTCCTTGATGTATTTTATGAGGAAAAAAAAAATCCCAAGTGATAATATCAAGTCTTAAATCATCTCCTAATATCCTTCAAGACACCTTCCCTATTCTTCCACCTTTGCCTCTGATTTAAATGTTCTAGCAGTGGATGTTCAGTAAAAGAAGACAAGTTCTCAAGAGTCCTGGGTAATTAATTCATACCTACATCAGTGCAGTATATGTTTCCCTCCCAGCAGTCAGCTGTGGGTGACCTTACTGTGAAGCAGTGAAGCACAGTAGTCAGCGCAGGCTCTGTGGCCTGTCTGTCCAACTTCAGACCCTGGCTGCCTCATCACTAGGTGAGAGTCCCTGGACTTTCAAATTACAAAAACCCTTTGCTCATCTGTAAAATCAGGGTAATAACTATACCTCCTGAGAGTGGATGTGTGGATTGAACTAAAAGACATTTGAGTAGTTCAATTAGATTAGCTAGTATTTCATTATTATTATTGGAATGGATTAAATATCAAATCCAATTCCCTTTGCTCTTGTTGGATTAAGTAATTGATTTTTTTTTTTTTTTTTTTGGTGCTGGGGGTTACATGCTTTGCACGTGTTGGACCACTGAGCTGCACCCTCAGCCCATGTTTTTGAGGTTTTTTTTTTTGTTGTTTGTTTGTTTGTTTTAACTTTTTGAGATAGGGTCTTGCTAAATTACGCAGACTGCCTCTGGTCTCGAACTTGCAATCCTCCTGCCTCCACCTCCTGAGTCACTGGGATTACAGGCGTGAGCCACTGCACCCACCTTAGTAATTAATTTTTTTTTTTTTTAATGTGGTACTGGGGGTTGAATCCAGGGCCTCATGCTTGCATGTTCTGCAAGTGCTGGACCACTGAGCTGCACCCTCAGCCCATTTTCTTACTTTTTGAGACAGGGTCTCGCTAAGTTACGCAGACTGCCCCTGGTTTCGAACTTGTGATCCTCCTGCCTCCGTCTCCCAAGCCTCTGGGATTACAGGCGTGCGCCACCGCGCCCGGCTAGTAATTAATTCTTATTAAGTGAATTAAATTTGGAACCTTGGAGTTTTAAATTGCGTATGTCAAACTTTTTTGACCTACGGGTAGAATAGAGAACATCTAATCCAATAATGTCACATTTTAGGTAAGGAATAGACAGACGTTAAGGGACCTGATTATGTTCACAGAGCAATTTGTGGCTGGGCAGAAATTGAGCTGTAGACTTCCAGACTCTTCCACAGTTCACTCTCCAGGTCTGATGACAGAGAGACCATGGTCCTGACCCCATCATGCCCCATATCTGCAGGAGTTCAGTTATAATCTTAATGCAAACACATGCTATATAGAGAGGTGAGCCACTTCTGCCCACATCTGCTTGGCCTTCTATTTGCATAAAGAGACTTTTTCTCAGTGTTTCAATAAAGTGCTGCTCGTTTTGTTTTGTTTTTTCCCAGTGGTGGGGGTGAGACCCAGTACGTTGCTGTGAGTATGCACTCCACCACTGAGCTACACTCCCAGCTCCACCCTAGTATTTTTGCTTATTGAAAAAAATAACCTTTAAATCTCCAATAGATTGCTCCCCGTACACCTGAGGCAAAAATCAGTTTAATATTTATTTGTGTCTGATAGTGGAACGTTCATGATTTTAAAAAATAACATCTTAGGGCCAGATGCAGTGGTATACACCTGTCATCCCAACAACTCCAGAGGCCAAGGAGGCAGGAGGATCACAAGTTCCAGGCCAGAGGCAGCCTATGTAACTTAGCAAGACCCTGTCTCAAGGTTAAAAACAAACAAAAAAAAACCTTTTATAAAGGGCTGGGGGTACAGCTTAGTGGTAGAGCACTTGCAAAGTACACATGAAGCACTGGGTTCAGCCCCCTAGTACTGGCAAAAAAAAAAAAATTTTTAAATAAATTTCTAAAAATTTCCATGAAACAATGATGAATGCAAATTTGGTATCAAACAGCTATATTGGAGGTTCTGTGCAATAATACATTGGAAAATGGGATTCACTTATATTCAAAAATTATTTCTTGTGTTTGATGCATTTTGCTGAGCATTGAGGTAATTTATACTAGAGACATTGGTGTTGTTGAGTGCCATCAAGTCAGATCCGGCTCATAGTGACCCTGTGTACAACAGAACGAAACACTACCCAAACTGTGCCATGCACACGATCTTTTTATGCTTGACCCCAATGTTGCAGATACTGTTTCTTCTCATTTTCAGTTGTGCTGCCTCAACAAAAGGAG
This sequence comes from Pedetes capensis, assembly GCA_007922755.1. NCBI lineage: Eukaryota > Metazoa > Chordata > Mammalia > Rodentia > Pedetidae > Pedetes > Pedetes capensis. Next base: position 87,852 of record VMDO01002018.1, read on the forward strand.
GTCCCAGGGACTTTACTACATTCCTATCATTAAGGTCAACTCCACTTTCAGGAGGCAGCTCTTCCCCAGTCATTTCTTGAATGAACAAGCCTGGGGAACTCATTTTCTGGCACTATATTTGACAGTGCTTCTCTGCTATTCATAGGATTTTCAATGGCTAATTCTTTCTGGAGTGGGCTGCCAGGTCCTTCTCCCTAGTCTGTCTTAGTCTGGAAGCTCAGCTGAAACTTTCCACCATGGGTGGCCCTGCTGGTATCTGAAATACCAGTGGCATAGCTTTCAGCATCACAGTAACACTCAACCCTCCACAGCATGTCAAGCTGACAGGCACATGGAGGCTGACAGTCTTGGAACCCTAAAAAATAAATCTATAGAAATTTTTGCTCAAATGGATGGAACTAGAGAATATCATTTTAAACAAATTAACCCAGCCTCAAAAAGAGAAATACTATATGTCCTCACTCATTTATGGGATCTAAATCTAACTTAAAAGAAAAATAATTATACATATTTAAATATGTGAAGAATGGTAGTGCCTATCTAAGAAGAGAAAATACTAGCAGATGAGAAGAATGAGGGAGGGATCAGCAGGTGGGAGCAGAGGTTAGAGAAGGGGTGGGAAAATGAAGTAGAGGAGTAAAGAAGGAGAGGAAAATCTCAAAATACGTTATGCAACTCTATGAATACATGAAAAAAATCAGAATAACCAACCCATGATGGCATATGATTTTCATTGCATATTAATTAAAGTTCTTACTTTTTTCTTTTCTTCAATTTATACTATTCTGTAAATTTTATAAGGTGACAGGTATGTAAGCAAAGTGATTTAATTGTTATGTAATCCATACAGCAAACCACTTATGACTCTGTACTCCACTAACAATTTATAAATTTAAAAAATAAAAAAAAATTTTTTTGCTCAACCTCACTTACCTTAAACCCTGTGAAGGGTTCAGTCTTCATGCCTCCTCCGTTTTGTTTTTCCTTTTCTTAGCACTTCTGTTCTTTGTAAAGTACTACCCAAATATCCTGCCTTTACGCAGAGCTATTCATAGTGGTGAGTCTTGTAAATAGGCTGGCCTGACCTCACTCCTTAGTTTGGACATGACTTCGCCTTTAGGAAATATGCGGGCTTTGACAGCGTTTTCAATGTTCTAAGTGTTCTGAGGAAAGATCCTGGTACTCAGTGATTGCAGCTCCCTGTTAGACTAATTTGTGTTGGATCTTTTCTGGCACTTTCTGTGAAGAAGCTGGCAGTGTTGATTGTCCTTTCCTGGGAATGCCTTGCAGCCTTCTTCAGACCTTAGGCATCTGGCTTTTGGCCTGTACGAAGAGGTGGAATTGAGAGTAAAGCTTGGAAGCAAGTCTTACATTCTAACCCCACTGGCGGCAGTTACATTTCCATTTCTTACTTTTTGTCACTATCTCCTTTTCTTCCTCCTCCTCTTGAAATTTTAGGCAAAATCCCAAATGTCCTCTGGCATGGTTCAACTCAGACTGAAACAGCTGTGTGTCTCTCCTGGGAAAATAGTGGCCCCGGTTTTAACAGAGTATTTGTCTGAAAATGTACAATATATCATGCCAGCTTTGGGTATTTGCAAAGGCCCTCATTGCTTTTGTCACTCCATCAATAAAATAAGATAGCAGTAAAACAAAGACACATTGTTGGGTAATCATAACTAGTTATGACCCAACAATATGTCTTTGTTCAGTGATTCCTGCTACTTACTGGATCCATCTATATAAGTAGCAAATATCATTCCTATTTCAAAATTAAAATTGCTTTGAAGATAATTTTAAAAAGTCTGTCTCTTCTTGTCCACCACACATTCATTTCAGTTGATTCCCGTTGTTAGTAATTCATACAACACTAAGGACCATGGCTGTATTAGTCAGCCGGTGCGTTGCTGTGGCAGAGAAACCAACCTAAGCAAACTTATGGGAGGAAATATTTATTAAGGGCTCATGGTTAGAGAATCGGTCCATAATAGCTGCAGGGAAGGTGTGGCGACAGCATGGCCCATGGCAGAGAACCTAACATCTTCATGATCAGAGAGCAGAAGCAGGAGTCCAGGTAAAAGCCTCTAGTGACTCATCTCCACCAAGCTAGAGCACACGTCCCAAAGTTCAATGACCCCCCCCAGGACACCACCACCTCCTGGGGACCAAACATAGAAACACATGACTTTTGGGGGACATTTAGACCCAAACCATAACACTCTGCCCCAGGTCCCTATAGGTCATGGCCATCTCATGGTGTAAAATGCATTCAGTCCAAGTCTCAACTGTGTTCAGAAGTCCAAGACCAAAATCTCCACTGAGACTCAAGGCAAGCTTAACTGCAAGTCTCTGGAAAACAAAACAAAAAAAGTTACACACAACACACAGTGACACAGAGTACGTGTTTCTGTACCAAAAGGAGGAACAGTTGCACCAATAGGAAAGATTGTTCCATAGCAAGACCATCCCACTGGACAAAAATCCTTTGGCTGCATGCCTGGCATTTGGCACACATGACATCATCTTGCATCTGGCATCCTCTGGGCTCTAATAGGCTTGGGTCGCTCTGCCCCCACGATCCTCCCATTTGCAGCACTTGCATGCCTCATAGGCTGGCTCCATTTGTCGCTGGCAGCTTCCCTCAGCAGATGGTTCATGTTGCTGGTATCTCCAACATCCTGGGGTCTTTACTGCTGCTTAGGTTCCCCCCTCAAAGCTTCGTGCATCAAGCCTTTCAGAGGCTCTCTCCAGGGCATCCAACCCTGGTACACATGGCATGGCCATGCAGGCTACCTTCTGGAACCTTGGTAGCAGCCACCACAACCCCTTAATTCTTGGATTCATCATGCCTGCAAAACCAGCACCACATGGATTTTGCCAAGGGTTGCTGCTAGCTTGAGAGGTAGCCTCAATATTTTGAACCACAGCTGCAGTGGCAGCCTCTGTATGCCCAGGCCAAGAAACCATTTCCCAGGGCAGCCCTTCTGCAGCAGGGTATCCCAGAGGCATTTTCTTTTCAACCACTCTTCCTTTTATATGGGTTTTTAGTTTCACACCCTGATGTCTTCATTGAGAGAGGCCTGGCCAACTCCTGTTTTGCCCCCCAAGGGATTTCGGTTGTCCCAGTGAAATGGTGGGAGCTTCCCTTTACTGCAGCTTCTCTCTTTAATAATTACAGCTTTCTTGCCCAAAGCAGCTATGTTCTCAGTAGCGTTAGACAGGCTACAGCTGTTTCCCTCTTTACACTGCATGTTTTTTACATCTTCTGCTGTGCCTTTTGCTCCATTTTTTCCCCATAAATCTGGCTAAGAGAAGCAAGCAACAACCATGCCACACTTCCCATACCCTGTCACCCTTATGATTTTCCTCTGCCAAGTTAATTAGTCTGTTACCTTTGAATTCAGCCTCACTCAAACCTTTAGGACATGGAAAAACTGCAGATTAGCTCTTTGCTATATAAATAGTCCAATGCCCAAAAGAATCCTCATTTTCCTCTGAAACCCTGGGAGCCCTATTTACATTTTTATCAGAGGCTGTGTTTTGGTCTTCCAAACTCAACAGCACGGCCCCTTAAGCACAATTTACAGCATTTCAGGGCTTCTCTCACCCACATCTCCAAACTCTTCTAAACTCCTCTCACAAACAAGTTCCTATGGCCTGAGAACCACATGGTCAGGTTTCTGCACAGCAGTGGCCCCACTTTGGTACCAGTGTTCTATATTAGTCAACCAGTGTGTCACTGTGGCAGAGAAATGGAGCATATTTATTGGAGGTAATATTTATTGGGGGCTCATGGGTAGAGGATCAGTCCATCATGGAAGCAGGGCAGGTGTGGCAGCAGCAGATGGCAGAGCCCATGGCAGAGAACCGCACATCTTCATGAGCAGAAAGCCAAGAGCAGAGAGAGTTTAGGAGAATCAGGGGTCTGGGTAAAAATCTCCAAAGGTCCTGTCCTCAGTGATTCATTTCTGCCAGGCTAGATCCTGCCTCCCAAAAGTGCATAATCTCCCAGGACACTGCCACCACCTAGGAACTGAATGTTCAAACACATGGCCTTTGGGGGACATTTAGATCCAAACCATAAAAGTGAACAGTAAACAATTGGCATATAGACATTCTTATGGTGACATAGTCATTGATTACAGGTGTGAGCAGGATGTCCTTGAGTGCAACTAGAAGTTCAAGTCAGTACTGGACTGCCACACCAAACCATTTCTAAAAATATCAGCAGTAGAGTAGCTGGGAGTTTGAGGAGTGACTCTGGCTTTGACTGTTGAAAGAGGCAAATGCACAGTGTTGCTGAGAATCTATTTTATTGTTACTTTAAATTTTTTTCTTATTTAAGGGAGAGATACTTTATTATTTCTTAAAGTCCGAATATACTGTACCCTCTCATTTAGTTTCATTTTATTTGAACTGGCATTCTTGATTACATTTGTGGTATTATTTTGTAAAGACTCGAAATATCTGTGGGTGGGTCTATGCCTGCTGGTCTATATTAAAATGGTCTGCTTACAAAAAAAAAAAGAAGAAGAAGAAGAAGAAGCAGCAGCAGCAGCAGCAGCAGCAGCAGCAGCAGCAGCAGCAGCAGCAGCAGCAGCAGCAGCTGGGTGCAGTGGCACACACCTGTAATCCCAGTGACTCGAAAGGCGGAGGCAGGAGGATTGTACATTCAAGACCAGGGCAGCCTGCGTAATTTAGCGAGCCCTTGTCTCAAAAAAAGAAGTGAAAAAAATGGGCTGGGGTGCAGCTCAGTGGTACAGCACTTGCAAAGCATGCAAGCATGAGACCCTGGGTTCAACCCCCAGTACTGCAAAAACAACAACAACAACAAAGTGAAAAGAAAAAGAACTTGCTTGTTACTTTATTTTTCCCTCCAGTTAACTAAAAGCTCTTTGAAGGCAGGAGCTCCTTATTTTTATTTTTGTTCTTGGCACTTAGGAAAAACACTGAAATATAGAAGACACTCAGGAAATAATGACATTAACGCTTTAAACCTTGGATTTTTCTTGACTTCATTTGATTGCTAATTGTTTGTATTTTATTTTATGTGGGAGCAGTAGGCGTTTGGGAAATATAGAGAGCTCATTTTCTTATTGTAAGCCATTTTGAAGTTGTATGCATATTCCTAACTCATTATTGTAATTCATGTTAGTATTGGGGGATTTTCAACCCTATTAACTGCAAGTACATTTGATCTCAGCCTGCTGTTTCCACAAAGTTGATTGATTGGCTCATGGTTTAAATGTAATCTTAAGTATTCAGAGGTCATGAATTTGACATGAACCAATTGATTTTTTTTGTCATAGCAACTATTTTTTAAAATAACTTACAAATTATAAAGGTGTTTATGCTGATTATGTAAAACTAGAAAAATGGAGAGACATAGGTAGATGACAAATTATTCATTATTCTGTACCTCTTGAAGACAACTGTTGTTAGCATGTTGGACATAGGCAGTGGCGTGCTGTCACATGTTTAACCGTGAACTCTTTGGGTATAATTCCAATATGAATGTTAGTTGATATTTTTGTTTATGAGACATTTTTGTTTATATTAATGTCAGGGTTTCTGTTCATTTGCCAATGGCATGAGCAGCTTCTTTGATGATTCAGAAAATAGTTTTCAAGTAAAGGAAATTTTTTTCATTAATCTTTTGTGGTTTTCATAATGCTTTTCTTTTTGTTTTTCCTTCACTTTTAATGTTACCTTCACTTTTGTATGATGTATTGAATTGTAAGTTAATATAATTTTGTTGTTAGCATTGGCTGTGTTTAACAAGTGGCTTACAAAATTTATAAAAAGTTGTCATCTGTCCTGAGATAAGCTGGCTTCAACACACCACCAGGCAAATATGTTCTCACTTTTCTTGCGTGCATGTGTGTGTATTAGTTCATTCAGGTTGCTGTAACAAAAGTACATAGACGAGGTGGCTTTTAACCAGTAGGAATTCTTTCCTCAGGAATTCTTTCCTGGAGGCTGAGAAGTTCAAGATCAAGGAGCCAGCAGATCTGTATCTGATGGGGATCCTCTTTCTGGTTCATCAGTAGCACCTCTCACTGTGTGCTTACATGGCAGGAATGGCAAGGACTCTCTCTGGGGACCCTTGTATAATAAGGGCTGTGCCCTCATGACCTAGTTGCATCTTAGTACCATCATCTTAGGGGTTAGGGTTTCACCATACTGAATCTTGGTGAGACACAAACATAGACGATGCAAAATATGTAGGCTTTTAAAAGCAAGATTTAAAAAAATAAAATGGAGGTCATACTGCATATTCAGCCCTTTGCCTTGTAGAGGTGGATTCAGTATCACTTGGGTATGTGTGCGGTACTGCTTTGACATAGACCGTGTCCTTCAGGTCATCTCACCGTCGAGTTAGGTGACAATGACTGAATAAAATGCCTCCTGTGTGGGAGGGAATGAGAGGAATAGGGTCGGGGGCAACACGAACGCCCATGCAGCAGGCCAGTTACGTCATGGTGCGCTGCTGCTGTGAGCCTCGTCCTTCCGACAGGGTCCTCACCTAGGAAGCACATTGCAGCCTTGTCCTGCTTCTCCCAAGACTTTGCCCCTTCCTTCAGCTCATTCCCATCCCTGGCGTTCTCTCCTCTATTCTCTTCTGCCTGCTCTCGTTTTCCTCCCTTCTCTTTCTTTTTGTTGTGTTTTAAATATCCTGAAATGATGGAACTACTTGTTCAGTGACTGTGGTGCTCAGTGCCTGTAGTCATTACCCTTAAATGAGGTTGTCCCCAAGTGCATGATACGGTGTCCTAAATCTTCTCTAGAAATTTACCGTAACTACTGGATAATTTCATATGACTTCTGGTAGTCCTTATTTTATTTTTTATTTTTATGTTTTTTAAAGTAGGAATTTTAATTAATGTGTAATAAAAATCAAGGTTATAGTCTTTGATTCTTTTCCTTCCCTCATCTTTCCCATGTATTCATATAGTTGTATCATGTGTTCTGAGATTTTCCTGCCCCTCTTTACCCTTCTATGTTATTTCCTCACTCCTTGCCCCCTGCCTCAACCTCTGTTCCCATCCACAGATCCCCTCCCTCTTTCTTTCTATCTGCTTATATTTTCCTTTCTTGGATAAGTATGATTGTTCATTTTTATATATGGTAGCCCTAATCTTAAATGACTTTAATGTCCTTTAGCTACCAGATGTGTTCTTGGTATCCAGTGGAAAAATTTCCAATGGCTTTGCAAAAAATAGAAATTAGCTGGTGGGATGGCTTCTGGTCCTGCTTATGTAACAGAGAAATGTTTAAACATTTGCGTAAAAGTTTCATGCGTACATGCTGTTGAAGTTTCTGTGGCAATTCCCAGAGGAGAACAAATCCTTGTGTTGTTAGAATGAACTCAGCTGTTTCCATGTTTCATTTACATTCTTGGTCAAGGCCGCCAGCTTTATAACAGAAGCCCTTTAAGAACTGCCTGTGTTTGAAGGACTTGGTTCAAGGAGTTTTTAAGAATGTATTTGTTTTCATTAGTAAAGTAAAGGCCTTTTAAAGGCCTGTAATATATGAAGCCTGTAGCCGTACCACTATGGTGTTCGATCCCGTCAGATCTCGGAAGCTAAGCAGGGTCAGCCTGGTTAGTACTTGGATGGGAGACGGCCTGGGAACACCAGGTGGTGTAGGCTTGGGAGAAGGACTTGACAACCCACTCTCAATAAATAATCAGCCACTGACAACCTTATGAATAGCAGAGAAGCACTGACAATAGTGTTTCCCCTGTTGTACAGAAGGTCGCTATGAGTCAGATACTGACTCGACGGCACCTAACAACAAGAATGTGAATCTGCCCACAATTCGAGACCGTATACCAACACTCGAGGCTTTGCTCAGAGACCCTTTTAAAAAGGTCGGCCCAGCCACAAACACCATCGCTGGCACATACAGATCAGCCACAGTCAATAAAAGCCTATTCCAAGGAGATTGCCAAAGAAACTCTGACTTGCTTCTGATACACTCTGCTCCCATCTCCCTAGCTCGCGAATTCCTAGTGTTTAACTTGGCTAGTCCTCTCTAGCATGTTCCCACTTATCTCTTGGCATGGCATTTGAGTTCAAAGCCCTTATCTGTAACCTTGGCCTTTACATATGCTGTGCTCAAACATGCTGGGCTCTACCCCTGCTACTGTGATGCATGAGATTCACTCACCCAAACCTCCTTCCGCACCCTCTTCAGTGTCCATCAGGACGCGTGTCATGTCTCGGAAGCCCCTGGTGGCATGGTGTATACCTTCTCTGAATCTGTAACGCTAATAGAGGCTGGACTTCCTTAAGTGAAATTGAAAATTACCTTGGTGGTTTGCTTTGCTATTGTCGTTTTCAACATCAGAATGTCATACTTAACGACTTTTGTTTTTTTCTGCTTCTGCCACGTTTGGCATAAGACTCCAGTGAGAAATCTTCTTGGTCAGCTTTATGATTATATGATTATATTGTCTACCTATTGAACTTCATGGAACACCCAGAAACTTTGGCCCATTCACCTGAGCCTGGCTTGTGGAATTCTAGAGTAGAGTCAGACATTAGTGAATTCACATCTGAGTCTGCGACGGACCAGCTGTGCGACCCCAGGCAAGATACCTAACTTCCAAGCCCCAGCCTCCTCATTTGTAAAATGGATTGTGTAATTTGTACATGTAATAATAAGCTGCTCTTGTCATCATCTTCATCACTGAACTCTCATCATTGGAAATCCCTATCATTAGGTTTATAGACTCTTAAAATGCAGCTTTCTTTCTTGCTGGGCATGGTAGCATACACCTGTAATCCCAGCAACTGCGGAGGCAGAAACAAGAGGGTCACAGGTTTGAGGCCAGAGGCAGCCTGTGTAATTTAGTGAGATCCTGTCTCAAAAGATAAAACATTTAAAAAAGGAGGTGGAGGGCACAGCCCAGTGGCAGAGTGCTGGCAAAATACGCACAAGGCCCTGGGTTCAAGCCCCAGTACAGCCAAAAACAAACAAACAAAGAAGCAACTTTCTTTCTTACAAACACCTTCTTAACAACTCAGGTTATGTATGAATGCCCTGGTGGAGAGCGGGGCAGCAAAGCCTGGGCAGGAATCACTGAAAGGGAGTGGGAAGAAAGGACAGGAGGAGACACTGAGCAACTAGCTAGCCCCCCACAGTCTAAGGGCAAGATAAGTCATCAGGTAGCTGGATCTGAGAAAGTTCTGCCAGGACTCCAGCTTGGGTTATCCCCCTCACGATCTGAAAGCCATCTCCCCTAACCCTTTTTTTCCCTCTTAGAAGGGCCTTAGACTCTTACGTTTCAGGAGCTGTTTTATCTGCCTCACCAAGACCAAGAACAGCTGATAATAGTGGCAGCTATGCGTAAAGAGCATGAGGCAAAAGAGCTAGAATAACTCTGCTGGGGCCAGGGTGTAAGCTTACACGTTTGGAATGGAATCAGTTGTATTTTGTGTGGTGTGGACCTCTGAACAGCAGAAATCAGAGGGGAGCAAAGTAAACCTGAAAACAACAATGGCAACAACAGCAAAACTTTTGAAAACATAAATCAACTTGTGAGTCCTACTGTCTGAATATTAGACCCAAGGGATTGTGTCTGTTAAGGATTATGTATCTTGTCAGATGTTTTATGAGACCCCTAAAGAGTATGATGCCTACGTGGCAGTCAGCTTGTCTTCCTTTGCAGGCTTGTTGTTAGGTGCCATTGAGTCAGATCTGACTCATAGCAACCCTATGTACAACAGAACAAAACACTCCCCGACACTGCGCCATGGCCGGCACTATGTCAGTGCTTCTCTGCTATTCACAGGGTTTTTGATGGCTGATTGTTTTGGAGGTGGGCTGCCAAGTCCTTCTCCCATTTTTGCAGTGCTGGGGGATTGAACCCAGGGCCTTAGCGTGTACAGAGCAGCATTCTACCTACTGAGCCAGACATAAGATATTGGTTGATTTGTTTGCACATTCAGCCCTTACATGGTGCTGTAAATCTTGAGAGTTAAAGAACCCCAGCTGGCCCCAGTCAAAATTCTATTTTGTGCCCAGGTGTCACAAGCTGCTTTCTATTGAATTATGACATACTGGGAAGTTCACCAAATACACAGCTCAGTGAATTATCACGTCTGCTCAGTACTCCAGAAAGTCTCCTGTACAAGTTGAGTATCCTTTGTCTGAAACACTTGGGACCAGAAATATTTTGGAATTGGAGTATCTGTGTAATCCTGAGCTGTGGAGCATCCCTAGTTTGAAAATCAGAAATCTAAAGTGCTCCAAACCCAAAACCTTTTTTGAGCGTGATTTCAGCACTCGGAATGTTTTGAGTTTTAGATTTTCGGGGTAGGGATACTCAACCTGTCTTAGTTTTTAAGGGCTGCAGTAACAAAGTACCACAAACGGGTGACTCGGTACAACAGAAATGTACTGTCTCACAATTCTAGAGGCTAGACATCTGGAGTCAGGGTATCAGTCTGTGCTCCCTCTGAAGTTTGTAGGCAAGTCCTTCCTCCCCTCTTAGCATGTGCAGTTTGCCAGCCGTCTGTGACGTTTCTTGGCTTATGACAACATCGCTCCACTGTCTGCCTCTGTCATCACATGGTGCTGTCCCTGTGAATCTCTGCCTTCACGTCACTGTCTTCTAAAAGAACCAGGCATGTTGGACTGGGCTCATGCGGCCTCTACAGGTCAGTTTCATTATCACTGTAACTGAACTCCAGACAGAAATGGCACGAGGGAAGAAAGATTTCTTTTGGCTCAGGGTTTCAGAGAGTTCAATCTGTGGTTGCCCAGCCCTGTGTGCTTGGGCAGACATCATGGCAGCAGGAATGTGTGGCAGAGGCTGTTCCTCTTATGGCAGGCAGGAAGCAGAGAGCAAGGAGGGGACCAGGGACTGGTTACAACCCTCACGGGCATGTCCCCAGTGACCTGCTTCCTCCAGGTAGCCCCGTCTCCTAATCTTTTCACCACCTCCCCAAATAGTGTCTCCAGCTGGTGACCACGTGTTCAACACAGGAGTTTTTGGGGGGCCCATCACATTGAAACTGTAACTCTACCCCAGTCTGACCTTATCTTAACTAGTTGTATCTATGATGACCCTATTTCCAATTAAGTCACGTTCTAGGGCACTGGAGTTAGGACTTCAGTGTGTCTTTGTGGAAGAAGACACAGTTCAACCCATGTCACCTAGCGTCCACCCCAGTCAAAACAACCTTCCTCTGCCAACAGGGAACAAGAGGTGTTTTCAATATGACTCCCTCAAGTCAGTGTTAGTGAGCAGAGAAATTATGATGTACTCAGTAACAACCCTTCTGCATGGCCTGGGCATTCATGCCAAATGTTGGCTTGTCCTCCCTGCTTCTGAATACTGATATTTATTCTTTCAATTATCGGATCTGAGTCAACAAGCAGAATGCCCATTTGTAGATTCTCTCCCCTGTTGCACCAAGAAGTATCTCCTGCAAACCTCCATCAGCCTCTCTGCTTTTCAGGGCAGATTCTTCTTTTATATGACCTTCTATTTTACCTTATATTAATTCTTTTTTTTTTTTTTTTTCCTTTGAGTAGTTCTATAAGAATCCTTTCAAGAATCAGTATTGGTGAGAAAGTTGTATCTGTTTATTACAGTTGTTGCTTCCTGGTATCGAGAGCTCCTATTACAACTTCATTTCTTTCCCTGACATAGTATCATCTCAGTCCATATTTCACTTCTCTAACAGAAAACTACAGACTGGATAATTTATAATGAAATTGGCTCATGGTTCTGGAGGTCCAACATTAAGGGGCTGGGATCTGGTGAGGGTTTTCTTACTGGCAGAAGCAAACGGGGGTACGGGGGTACGTGGCAGAGAGAGAATATGAATGAATGAATGAATGAATGAATATGCAAACATGCATGGGCCAAACTCACCTCTTTATTCATGAGGGCAGAGCCTTTGTGGTCTGAGCCCTCTCCTTAAGCCCCCACCTCCACACTGCTTCCTTGGGGATTAAGTTTCTAACATGTGCTTTTAGGGGAACACAGTCAAACCATAGCAAGTATATCCTCAGTAGCCCCTGCTTAAAATTAACTGCCCCTGCTTAAAATTAACAACAATTTGAATAAAGACAAAGCAAAAAAAAAAAAAAATCAAACTCATAAACTAGTAGCATAAACCAATGAGTCAGCAGAGGCTCTGGGACTGGGGGATAACTTGTCCAGGGTCACACAGGCAGAGAGCAAGGCAGAATCAACCAGCTACTGAACGGAACTCAAAACAAGCAGAAACTCATTTTATTGTTAGATAGTGATGTTTTTAAATCTAATCTGAAGAAGAAATGCTGCGGGCCCTTAGATCAAGTTGACTATACAGGTAATTTATTTAGATCTGATATGGGGAAATAGGAGCTGTAAGGAGTAAAGATCTTTTCGGAGCCAGGTAATGCAATCTGACTATAAAGGGTGTCAAGAGCTTCACTGAAGGGTGCAATACATCTGTTTCTATGACAGCAATTTTAGGGCAAAATTTTATTCACACTGCAGATATACTTCATCAGCCTCCTCGCTTCCTACAAAACATCTTCATATGAAAAGCAGTTTTAAATTGTTCTTTAATTTTTGCCTTATAGAGGGGGTAAGTCTGGAAAATATCTAACCTGCTGCTTGGTACCTGATTAAGTCCCAGAAATGACCCAGCACTGTGAATAACTCTTGTTCAAAAGGACAGATGAACGTGTAATATATTTTTGTTCTCTTTTTCTAGCCAAGGACCTTTGTCATCCATTAGAGCGGTAATCAAAAGATGTAAGTTTGCTTTTTCCTGCTCTACATTTTCCTCTGTGCTAATTTTAAATGATGATTTAGATTTCTAGGAAGGGATTGTATTGGATGAATCGACAAAGAACACGCAAGAGTAGCTTCTCCTAAGAAAGAATAAAACATTTCAGACAAACAGCTAGTTTTTTAACTTTTGTTTGCTAATAAGCCAGTTGTTCAGAATAGTCCCTTTCTCTTATAAAAGGAAGCCATCCAAAAACAAAATCTGGGTTTGTACTTAGTATCTGTGACCTGATAACATGTTATATAATTATTTTCTATAGTTAGAGGATCGGATGGGTTTTAAAAATATTAAACCCTGTCCCTTTTGCCTCGTTTGTTTTCACAAGTTCTATTCAGAATATTTTTTAATCTGTATAAACGCCTATGAAGATAGGCTCATAGTTTTACATAAAAGGAAGGAGTGTGGTAGGTAGAATTCCCTCCAAAGTGACACACTTATACTTTGTATCTTTACTTGGTTAAAGCTTTAACATCTGCTCTGGGTATAGGATTTTTAAATTCTTTTTAAGTAAAAGGCTCTGGAAAGGTCCCCTTTTCAAACAGAACATAGAATACGTGTATAGAAAAATATACAGGTGGGATTTTAGATGTTTCCTCATTATTTGAGCTGAGGTCACCATGCTGAGGAGAATATAACCTACTTTTAGAAATATAATTTGCAATATTTTGTAAGAATTTAAGATATTCAGAGGTCATGAACAACATGCATTTGAATCATTCTAGTGAAAAATTTGTGATATAACAATACAGAAAAATGTGCCACGCTTGATCGGAGCATGGTGGCGCCCACCTGGAATCCCAGCACTTGGGAGGTCAGGGCAGAAGGATCTTGAGTTCAAGGGCAGTCTGGGCTACATGGCTAGACCCTGTCTCAAAAAAGGAAAGAAAAGAAAAATATGGCATTTTCTCTATTTCATTTCTTTTGTTTGTCGGTGAACTGCAGAGATGTGGGCACTCACAGTGTGTGATGATGTGTGAGATGAAAAGTTCCTGATAACTCTACATGTCTTGGGGTCGAGAACAGCGAAGGGGGACAGGGAGAGAGTTTAAGTAGGAAATTAGGGTCTAGAATTTAGTCAAGAATTTTTTGGCCAGAGATATAATTTGGAATAGTCAAAGTTATAGGCAAATTCCTGGAAGTGTCTAAACAGTTAGGGAGAAAGTGTACTGGAAAAGAAGATGACAAGAGACAGAATCTTGAGATAGCTGAGGTCCAGCTTTGCCTTAAGAAACAATAATGCAAAAGGTGCGTGCCCAGCTTGGATGTGGTGGCGCACGCCTGTGATCCCAGCAACTCGGGAGACGGAGGCAAGAGGATCACAAGTTCAAGACCAGAGGCAGTCTGTGTAGTTTAGTGAGACCCTGTCTCAAAATGAAAAGTAAAAGAAAAAAAAAAATGGGCTAGAGGTGCAGCTCAGTGGTACAGCACTTGCAAAGCGTGCAAACCTGAGGCCCTGGGTTCAATTCCCCAATATTGGGGGTATGGGGAGAAAAAAAGGTACATGCCCAGCAAAGCCCGTCCTGCTGACAAGGGTCCTGTCACGGAGTGCTGTCTGCCAGCTTCCACCTTGGTTCCCTGGCCTCTTCCCTTCCTGGCATGTTAGGATTTTGTGAGGCATCACATCCTGTTCCTGACTTGCCACAGATCCTCCAGGACAGATCTTGCTTATCCTAAGCCTCTGGACCATGCTAAGCTTAAAGAAAAGGCAGCTAAGGAAAAGCAGACAGAACAAGCTGAAAAAGAATGGTCAGAGTGATAGAAAAACCAGGAGAGCCTTGTGTGTGAGAGTCTGGAAAGGAATGAAGGAGCCAACGTGCGGCAGCAGGGCCAAGCAGAAGGCGGCTGAGCTGGGTCTTTGTGTGTGGTAGCTGAGGTCAGTAGAGACCTTTGAGGAGCACGTGGCGCAGCTCATTGAAGTTGGAGGCCAGCTTCACCTTGCACGGTGGGTGGGCCGTGGGGGCCAGGTATGCTATGGAATTTTATGACATTGAGGGCCAGAGGAAAAGAGGGAGAGGCTATTGGAGAAGGCAGCAGGGTCAAGCAAAGAGGAGATTTGAACCTGTTCATGGACTGCTTGAGGATGAGGAAGCTTGAAGCCAGTGTGGTGGCAAGGAAATGGCCTGTGGAGAGATCGGACTGGGCAGGAGAGAAGTGGACACTGGTAAGACAGAGGCCTAGCAGAGGGAGGAAGGAGAAAAAATGAATAATTGTTATCTTAGCCAACCCATTAAAATATGTAGTTTATTATCCCAGGCTTAGCCATATAACCCTGGTAAGGAGGCAGCCTTTGTTACTTTATGAAAAAGCAACCTTCTGTAACTGGTTGCAAATTCTTTCATGATGATTCTGGTTCCTGTCAACTGTGGGTCCTTCTTTTTGCATTCATTCTTGTGAGCCCTAAATATTTTTGCTAGGGTTCATTTTATGCATCCTAAATGAGTATATGTGGGATTTCATATTCTTCCTTTCATTAAGTTTAAGAGAAAAATATTTCCAGGAATTCAAATTTAGCTAATATCGATTACTTACGATAAATCAGAAACTGTTTCATATACACTGTCTAATAATGCTGTCTGCATGGTAGGTGTTCACCTTGTTTTACAACTGGAAGGGACCAGAATCCAGACAGGTAAAACAGCCTCTTGAGGTAGAGCTGGGATATGAACCTAGGCTTCCAGACTTTAGGGCCTTTGAGTTTTCTGTTCAGCAGATATTCTTACCTAGTCAAAGGTGTCTGTGCATACCAAGCACAAACAAATGTGGTCAGTGAAGTTGTTGTTGTTGCTGCTGCTGCTGCTGCTGTTATTGTTGTTATTAGTATTATTATTATTATGCCGTTCACCAATAAGGTGGTTCTATAGCAAAGAATGTCTGCAGCCATACCATCCTGACATCCAATCTTGTCGGATTTCGGAAGCTAAGCATGGTCGGCCTGGTTAGTCTTTAGATGGCAGTCTACCTGGGACTACTGGGTGCTGCAGGCGAGGAAGAAGGACCTGGTAGCCCATTCCTGAAACAATCAACCATCAAAAGCCCTATAAATCCCTATGAATCACAGAGAAGCACTGACATAGTGCCAGCCATGGCACAGTGTCGGGAAATACTTTGTCCTGTTGTACGTAGGGTCACTGTGAATTGCACTTGACTTGGCAGCACCTAACAACAACAAAAACATAGCAAGGATATTTCTAATTCAATAGTCTTTCTATGTGTTTATTTCTTCTGACCATTTAATCTACATTTCTGAATTATTTAGAATCAGGACTAGCATTTAGTTAGCCTGGCTCCCCAAGGACCTGAACTGTGAAGAGAAACAGACTGCCCCCAGCCTCACCCTAACGGGCTATGTGACCTTGGGATGGCTCACCTAACCTCTGTGCCTCAGTCTCCTCCCCTGTGGTGTGAGGTGGACGATCAGTGAGGATCTGTCCAGGCTTATGATCCTACTGGAACTCAGAAGCATTCGGAATCGGTGATAATAATACAAACATACATCTCAGCTCTTTTACAAAGAGCCTAATGTGCCTTGTTCTAAGAATGTCACCATTGAAACTAGGAAAGTTGTGATATAATTCTTCATAATAATAAGACAAGTAACTGAACATATGAAATTACTTCAATGGCATTAACCCCAAGTGCACAAGACCGGCAGCATATGGGGGAGAGGTTAAGTGGGGTGCATTGGTCTGTATGGGCATGGGTGACAAATGAAATTCTCTTGGTGACAAACTACATTAAATCCATGTAACGTAAGAAAATGGAAGTGACACATGTAAGTAGAAGTTGAAAAGTTAGCGGGAAGAGAGTGAGAGGCCACTTGACAATCAAGAGTGTTCCTAGCTCTTCATCTTGTTTAACTCTGGCAAAAAGTGACAGTTGTTTTATAAGGATCGAAGGAGAAAAGATAGATTTCATTGGAGGTGAATGGACACAGAAAGACAGCAGAGGAAGAGAGGGGAACGCAGCGATTGTCAGGCAATGTGGAGAAAGACCTGCAAGCATGGCTGAGACCCCTCCCCTCCCCCTGCAGCTCAGAGAGTGATGTGCCACTGCTGTGGGGCTGGAGGACCTTTACCAAGGACCTCTGGGGCAAAGGGACAAATTCAACTTAAAAGCCACTGACTTAAAAGAATGTAAATTGACTATTAAATTACCTTTTAAATATTATACTTCAAAATCAATCCTTATTTAAGTAGCAAATTGATTTTGCCAAGATGATTTTTAGATTTTTTTTTTTTTTTTTTTTTTTTTTTTTTTTTTGCACTGTTGTGAGAAACTACAGGCAGATTTTGGACTGTGGTGGTGTGTATGAATGATCTGTCTGTATAGACAAATCTTTGCAGCAACATATTTCTTTAACCTCTGAAACCATGGTCCATCAACTTTTCTTTTCCGTGGTAAGTGTGCGGAGTGGAGAAATACAGTGGCATGGCAAGATGACCTGGCTCCTTAATTTCTCATAACGCATAGGCAACAGGGTTCACTCTCTTTTCTCCCTTTCTTCTTCTATAACCCCTTCTTTTTCTCCCTTAGCACTCATGAATAGTGCACAGCAAAATGCCCCGTGGAAGAGGTATGTTTGTAACAGTGACATGAAGTCTTTTAAAAGCTCTGTGTCTGCTGATTCCAGCTTTAGTGGTGACGGTGGTGATGGTGGCACACTTGGGTGAGCCTCTGACAATGAAACCTTTTTGCCAATCAGACACATCGTGCAGAGGTCTGGCCTTTCTGTCTCCTTGTATTACCATAGGCAACGGGTACCTCAGCTTTTGGTTTAGGACTTCATAAGAAGGAAACAGCCAGTGAGACCAGTAAATGGTCCTGGAGGCAGGCGCCTCTTCCAAGCGCAGGTCCACAGGTTGACATTTCTAGTGTTAGAGGACCAGCTGTCCCAGCTCCAATCCCAGCTAGGTTTCATTCCTCCCTTCCACCCCCACCCCTATACACCCCAGCTTTGGCTCCTTGTTCAGAGAGAAGCAGAAGTTAATAGGAAGAAGAAAGAAAGGTCTGAGCTGCCAATCTTTTCAAATTGGAAGCATTGAAAAAGTAGAATAATAGAGTGCAGAAAACAACTGATTGAAATAATTTAGATCTGAAACAAATTTTTAGAGAACTTGGAGATTTTTCCCCCAAAGAGAATAGAGATTATATTCTCTGTTACATAAAAATTGACCCCATGTGTAACATAGTTACCATACTGTCTGATTAAGAGTTGATTTGCCTTATAAAGTAATATTTGGAAAATTTTAAACTATTAAGCTTTCGAGTTTGAGACTTGAGGGGAAAGTCAGTGCTTCATATACAGTGTGTTATAAACATGTTTATAAAAGTGAGTTGATCACCTTTTGCCTTTATTATCTCTTAATGTAATTAATAAAACTTCTTAAAGATTATAAAATTTCAGAAGCCAAAAAATAGATGAACGTTCGACCATTTCCACACTCTCTATAATGGTTATAAATAGCTGGGCGCAATGGCATACTCTTGTAATCCCAGAGACTCAGGAGGCAGAGGTAGGAGGATTGCAAGTTCGAGACCAGAGGCAATCTGCATAATTCAGCGAAACCTTGTCTCAAAAAAAAAAAAAAAGTGAAAAAATGGGCTGGGGGTGCAGCTCGGTGGTCCAGCACTTGCAAAGCATGAAAGTGTGAGGTCCTGGGTTCAAGCCCCAGTACCAAAAAAAAAAAAAAAAGTTATAAACAAATATCACAAAAAGTATATTCATACAGATTAGATAATTTAAAATTTTTTCTTCCCATTATAATTTGTCATCATCTTAATGCTCCTACCATGCAATTTATATTTAATAGCTATTTCCCTTTCTCTGTTCATTCTTCAAATTATTTTCAGAACCACAGAATGTGCTTTGGGGAGTTTTTGAAATCTGTATTTTCTTATGCAGCTTACATATATAATTACATTTATGCCATGTAGAAAGATCATTTCGATTTACTTTCCTACTTGAAGATGTTAAAATTCATTTGTTCTTTCTGATGTCTAATATAAGCTAACTTTTCCCAATTGTGTGCTGTATAAAAATTTCAGCCTTTATTGACTGTACTAATTTTGCACTATCCCAATTTATTCTTTCTTCTGTAGCTTCTCGGACTTCAATTCAGAGTGAACTTCCTCGAGATAGGAGGTATGGTTTATTTATGGGAGAGGGCATATATTTTATTAATCATTGAAATAAAAGTGTGTCATCAGTTGGTAAGTTAAATATTTCTCTTTCATAAGCTGGATGGATACATTGGTTGGAAAGAGGAAGAGAAAAGAGAGTAACTGGATAGATGGGAAAAGGACCCAATGGGACAGACAGTTAAACAGACAATAGGATGAAAGGGTAAACAGGTGGATAAATGGATGCATAGAGCTTTATCAGTGGTAATTCCTGCTTTCAAATCCCATACAGCAAAGAATACTAAAGAACAAGGAGTTTAGGGCCAGATTAGAACCAAGTCCAAATCCTGCCTTTTCTACTTTCCCACCCCGTGACCCTGGGCAAGCTGCTTAAACCTCCTTAGCTTTTATATCTCCATCTTTGAACAGTGCTGGTCACAACTTACTCACAAGGTTGTCATAAGGATTAATGTCTGTGCTTAACGTTTATTAACTAGTAATTTTATTAGACAAAAACCATAAGCAGGAGTTCTAAGGGAAGGCAGTTGGAGCTTAACCAGATGCTAATTAAAGATTAGGTTCTACTATTTCACAAGCTAGCATGAGATTGTGTAGATGCACAATTTTAACAATGACAGTGTTTTTTTCTTTTTATTTTCCATAGAGTACTAGAAAGTGGCAGAGTAGGAATCATCAGCCCTGTTCGTTAGATGAGAAAACCAAGGCTCAGAGTTGTTTGGTTTTCCCAGGGTCACACAGTTGGTGTTTGTTAGGGAATTAGATTGAAGATAAAATTTAAACATAAAAATGTAGAATCAGGTTAACAAGGAAAAAGCCATGCCTAACTTACTACAGCTTGGTATTACAGATGAATCATCAAATCATGTACAGCATTTCAACAGGGGCACAAAACACATAACAGGTTCTAAAAGCAAACATGTAAATTCTAAACACCTGAAGATGGCCTTGAGTTTGCACAGAGATAGAGTGAGGGCAAGAATATTCTTATTATATTTTTATATAGTAATTTTCATTTCTGTGTGTACTCTTTGTCGTTTTCCAATACTGGGGAGTTGAACCTTGTGCCTCATGAGTGATTTATGCAAGCCCTCCACCACTGAGCTGTAACCCTAGCCCATTTTTCACTTTGCATTTTGAGACAGAATCTCGCCAAGTTACACAGGCTGCCTATGGCCTCGAGCTTGCCATCCCCCTGCCTCTGACTCCTGAGTCGAACAGATTAAGTGTGTGCACCACCATGCCTGGCTCAATATGTACTTTGTAAAAACAGAAAATCAAACAGTTCCATTGACCATGGTGCTTTTCTCTGTTACCCCATATGTGTGTGCTGTAGGCTAGATAGCATCAGAGTCCTAGTATAGAGACATTGTATAGGCCTTAATTAGTCCTTATTCCAACCAAGGAAGCACTAAGTCTGCTCAGGCCCCCTTCTAAGATTTTGAGGCCGAAGTCATGGAGGGTGACTGTCTTTTGTTCCCTTGAAGCCTGCCTGGCTATACTAGTAGACCACCCAGGCCAGAAAGCTCATTTCTGTAGCTGTGGTAGTTCTTACCACTTTTTGGGATGGTGGTTATTTCCATGAATCTTTGAACATTTATAGATAGACAATGAACAGTTGTTACCAACTTGCAAAACCTCACTTTGGCTTCTTTCTTCCAGGCGTCCAGAGATTACCATCGTGGCAGCCGAGCCGCTGAGGCCAGCCTCGTGGTTTCCAGGAGCCACACGCCCAGGACTGGGATTCCCCCCGACTCCTGCAGCAGGCCCTTGGAGGCCAAATGAGCTGGTTCCTGCTGAGGTGAACAAACGTTGCATTTCCTCTTTGCATTTTACTTTTAAAATGAAATTCAAAGATAGAAACGGTGAGACTGTCAACACCTTGGCCATTGCCCATAGATGTCTACAGTTCTCATTCTTTATCTTCCAGCTCCCGCCCTCTTATGAACAAGTCATAAAAGAAATCAACCAAGTTCAAGTTAACACTACAAATAATAATAATGCTGCTGCCACTCCAAGGAGCACCATTACTTCTGCAACTCAGACCGACTTTCCTGAAGAAATAGACAACAATCTGCCTCAAAGTAATTCAAGTAATTTGTCTTTCCCTAGTTCTGACCTGGTTCTAGGGGAGTAATCAGTAGGCTTCCAGGCTTTAAAGTAATTTTCAGTTTGTACGTAATTCACTGAGATCTGCTTCCTCATCCTCATGCACAGTGTGTGCTTGCTTTATTTGGGTAGGCAATGATTACCATCATAGACCATTCTAAAGAGCTGCAGCCCTGGTCTCTTAGGCTCACCCTACTTCATACCACAAAAACATCATCTGTCCACCTCATGGTGTGTGTTACTGTGTACGTTCTTTATTCCCATTGAGAAGGATTTTATATTTACCAACTTAAACTTGATAGGAGGCTAAGGATGATTGCCCTTTTGAAAAAGTATATTATATAGTATAAAAAGTATATTATAAAAAAAGTATAGTATAAAAAGTATATTATTAGGGCAACAGATATATTGGTAGGTTGCTTTGGAAAAGTAAAACATCAGAGATGTTGGAATTTAGATAGAAGTGGTTCATCTGATGTCTAATGGGAATCAGGAATTCAGTGGTTTTTAAAATGTTATATATGCATGTTTGTTACATGAATAAATATAGGTGAAGAACGTTCCCATAAGAAGCTGAGTATAAACATTTCCCCGGTGATTTTCCAATCACTTTTGTGATGGTTATTCTTAATTGTCAACTTGACTAGGTTGAGAATAGCCTAGTAGATTAGTAACGTGCAGATTAGCAGAGAGGTCTCTCTGGATGATTGTGAGGGGCTTCCAGAGATGAATCCACTGATGGATTCATAACCTGGCTTTAGCGGGAGGGGATAAAAAATGGGAAGGGGGCCCTTTTTGCTCAGTTGGTAGAGTGCTGTGCTGCAGTCTCTGAGGTCCCGAGTTCAATTCCCAGCACCGCAAAAAATGGGAGAAGGACCTGGCAATCCACTCCTAAGGCAACCCTGAAACAGCCACTGAAAACCCTATGAGGGTCACTATGAGTCGGATACCGACTCGACGGCACCTAACAACAACAACAACAAGTCACTAGGGGCATGTCCTTGGGGGATGTATCTCGCCCTGGCCCCTTCCTGTATTCCCTTTCTCTCCTTCTTGTCCACTACGGAGTGAACATCCTCCTCCTCCCCATGTGCTCCCTCCACCATGATGTTCTGCCCACGCATGGGGGCTAAGCAACCACGGACTGCTCCCTCTGAAACCATGAGCCGAGATGAACCTACTCCTCCCTTCATTTGTTCCCTCAGGTATTTTGGTCATAACTCTGCAAAAGTAGCTGACAGGACCGTTTACTTATAAGGAAGCCAGAATCTCTCGATAGCCCACATGTATATGTTTTTAAAGTGTATGTATTTTCTGTGAGTCTCTCTTTTAAGTTATAACATTGCAGCTTCTCTTTTGTGCATGCTGGTATGATCAGCACTACAGGCCCCTCTCAAGCCTCTTCAGCCTTCCTCAGCAGCCGCATCTGGCGATCTTCCCACAGATGTGCCGCCTCTGATAGTCTTTGATATTTCTGAAGAACAGAACTGTTCAGAAAACCCCAGTGCTACAAGATGTCCAGTGCCAAGGCCAAGATCAAAAAGCAACCTCAGGCCAGTAGCTAGAGATACTAACATTAAAGAAAAAAGCCACCAGAGGACCAGCCCAGCAGCCCCAGAGGAGGCGCCAGCTGCTATCTGGCCCCCATCGCTGCTGGACAGCACCAACAGCTTGGATAGTCAGGCGGTGATGGACATTATGAACACAGAACAAAGCCAAAACAGTATTGTCTCGCGGATCAAAGCGTTTGAGGGCCAGGCGAACACAGAAACCTTGGGGGTGCCCCGCAAGCCAGAAATTATTCCACGCACGCTCCCCCCAAAGCCTGCTGCTTCCTCAGGGAAGCCCTCCGTGGCTCCCAAACCAGCTGCCAACCGAGCTTCTGGGGAATGGGACTCTTGGGCTGAAAACAGACTCAGGGTGACCCCCAGGGAAGGTCTCACCCCGTACCCCTCACCGCAGGAAGCAGGCGGCCTCCCAGTCACCAAACCCGAGTTGCCAAAGAAACCAACTGCTGGCCTCTCACGAAATGTCACCCACGAGGTTTCGGGCGGAGGGCCCGCCGCCGAGAGTTTTGACACCGGGAAGAAGGTCCCAACTCCTGCCCCTCGGCCACTGCTGCCCAAGAAATCAGTCTCCCCAGAAAACCCCACCTTCCCTTCGGCCCCCCCGAAACCCATCCCAGCTCCTCCCCGGCTCTCAGTGGCATCGCAAGCCAAAGCGTTCAGGTCCCTGGGCGAAGGGCCTCCTGCCAACCCCCCGGTGCCAGCTCTGCAAAGCAAGTCCCTGGGGGATATTGACCTCATCAGCTTTGACGACGATGTTTTGCCCACCTCACCTGGGAACCAGGCTGAAGAACTTGTTGATTCAGAGGTGGTTCTAGGTGAGTGAGACTCAGAAGGGGTGGGGGACCTAAGCACACCAGAAACAACCTGAAGTGGCACGGGCTGCCCACAGGTAAGTTACTGAGGTGTGCATACATGTGCACCTATGCATGTGTGCGGTGGTAGGGTGAACAGAGCCCTTAGGGCACAGAATGGAGAGAGAGGTGGAAGGGAAAATAGGGGATGGGGAAGGCGGAGACAGAGAGACTGGGGAGGCACGGACACATCTTGGGAGCCGTCAGTTACTACTGTGTGGGCCAGAGGTAGGCAGGATGGGCATGGAGACTAAGCTGTGGGGCTGGCTTCCCTCACACTGGCAGGTGTAGGTGTACATCTTACATTGAAAGGACCCTGGGAGGCTGGATGTGGGGTGAGGAGGATGGATTGGAAGTTATGGGTGTCCCCAGAGGGCCCCTGCTGAGAGGGCAAGGTGGGGGGCACACTCTGTGGGGGCCTCCTGCAGGAGCAATGCTGGCAGCCGGGAACCAGCCACATGCTGCGAAATTATTTCTGTAATCTTCACAGAACATCTTCCCTTGGGATTTATTTACATTTCTGTAAATAAAACTTAACAGTCGTGAGTTTGTTGCCAAGATTAGGGAGACTAAATTCCCCAGGAGGTGGAGCCTGTTTTCCTTGCTCACGCTGTTCTGATGGAGTGTGAGAGGGTAAAGCTTACGCTTATCTTCAGGTCGTCATTACTGAGATTCCTTATACTACTCTTGATTTATATGGGCGGAATTTGTGAACATTCCAACTTGATAGTATTTTTAAAAGTTCAACTGTCATTTATACATGTTTAGCATACCTCAAAATGGTATAATGTGTTTGATTTCAAAGGGAAATTTGCATAGTACAGGTATTTTAAAAGATATCAAACTTATATTAAATATCTATCATGCACACACGATTGTAACTGGCTGTGGTATATACACTCAGAAGACATACCTCTTGTCCATAAAGGGTAGAAGAAAAAACATTAGAATGTGTCAAGGTTCTGCAGTGTTTCTAGCATTCTGCTATATATCAGACATATTTAATGCTCACGATTCAGATATTATTTGATTTTTGGAGGTGACAGGTTTAACCCAGGGTGCTCCACAACTGAGCTGCACCCCCAGCCCCTTTTTTATCTTTTATTTTATGATAGGGTCTCACTAAATTGTGCTGCCTCCCTCTGGCCTAAAACATGTGATCCTCCTGCCTCCGCCTCCCAAGTCCCTGGGATTGCAGGCATGCACTACCATGCCCAGCTTATTTTATTTAATACAATAACCCACTGTGAAAGATTATTGACCTCTGTCTGCAGATGAAGATAAGGCTGAGAGAGATCAGTGGATACTTGCCTGATGTCATAAAACTAAGTTTTCCAAGCCAAAATTCAAACTTGTTCGTTTCATTCTAAGTCTAGTTTATTTCTCACAACATCATGTTTGCTAACCAGCATATTCCTGATTCTTAAGCCAGACAACAATACTATAGAAACTTAAAGTCTTTGTTAATATTATTTTCTCACTTGAACCTTATTGGTGTTATACCCTTCAGAGGAGGACAGGGATGGATAAACCTAACAGCAGCAAGGAGGCTGTTAAGGGCTGGAAACAATTAAAAAACGAAGAAATGTTACCTTTTGTAGAGCCTGTTAAGAGTGTAAGGGGAATGGCAAGTTCAGCTCAACAATCAGCGCTGAGAATTTATTCATTATCAGCCAACAGATAATTGTAGTCTTCTTCAAAAAGGAAGGTCAGGAGTATGCACTTACCATGAATACAGTCTGACGCTTCAGATTCAACCTTTCCTGTTTCTTGACAGCTACCACTTCCTTGCATAACACTTAATTATTAGGGCAGTCTTTTCATAAAATGTGTAATTTGTTAACCTTTACTCTTGACTGTGGAGTTATACTAACCTGAATGCTACATCGCCTTTGTAAACTCGCTTCTCCCATTTTTTTCACCTCACTTAGTGACCTGTCACACCCCAGCCTTCCCTTTGTTGTTGTTGTTGTTAGGTGCTGTCGAGTCGGTATCTGACTCATCCCTAGAGGAGCATAAAGATCATCCTCGTCTGCCCCATGTCACACAGTGGGTAGCCGTTTGGATTGGGAGTGTACCAGGTTCTATCATAATTGCTATGTGACTTTGGGCAATTTACTTAACCTATCAGTGCTTTGGGCTGGGATTTAGCTCTGTTGGTAGGGCGCTGTGCTGCAGTCTCTGAGGTCCCGAGTTCAATTCCCAGCACCTCAAAAATGGGAGAAGGACCTGGCAATCCACTCCCAAGGCAATCCCGAAACAGCCATTGAAAACCCTGTGAGGGTCGCTATGAGTCGGATACCGACTCGACGGCACCTAACAAAAAGCAGTGCTTCGGTTTCCTCATCCATGTTGGTGTTGGGTGCTATCAAGTTGGGTCAGACTCATAGCAACCTTGTGTACAGTAGAACAAAATACTACCTGACACTGTGCCATGCACACGATCTTTTTATGTTAGAGCCCAGTGTTGTAGTCACTGTGTTTCTTCTCATTTTGAGTCACATCACACCAGCATATGGAGGTCCCAGGGGCTTTACTGCATTCCCATCATTAAGGTTGACTCTACTATGAGAAGGCAACTCTTCCCCACTCACTTCTTGCATGCCTTCCAGCCTAGGGAGCTCATTTTCGGGCACTCTATTTGAAAGTGTTTCTCCGCTATTCATAGGGTTTTCCATGGCTAATTGTTTTGGGAATGGGCTGTCTCATTGTTCCTCTTAGTCTGTCTTAGTCTGGAAGCTCAGCTGAAACCTGTCCACCATGGGTGGCCCTGGTGGTACCTGAAACACCAGTGGCATAGCTTATAGCATCACAGCCACACATGAGCCCCTCCAGCAGGACCAGCTGACAGACACGTGGGGGTCCTCAAGGTGGATATTGTTGTTGTTGTTGTTGTCAGGTGCCGTCGAGTCGGTATCCGACTCATAGCGACCCTCTGTACAACAGGGGAAACACTATTGTCAGTGCTTCTCTGCTGTTCATAGGGTTTTCAATGGCAGATTGAGTTTTGGGAGGGGGTTGCCAGGTCCTTCTCCCAAGCCTGCAGCATCTGGTGTTCCCAGGCGGTCTTCCATCCAGGTACTAACCAGGCCCGACCCTGCTTAGCTTCCGGGATCTGACGGGATCAGATACCACAGGGCTATGGCTGCAGGCAAGGTGGATATTACAAGTATTAAATGTGACTGCAGGAGACATGCTAAGTGGTCATTACTTCTCTGCCTTCATGTCCAATTAGTTTCCAACACCTGCTGGTTTTACCTTCTGGAAAATTCTTGGACCTACCTCTCATTTCCATGTCTCCTTGCATTGCCTCACTTCTGGCCTTTATGCTGAGAGAATTGCAGCCGCTTCCTAAGTTGAACCTCTCAAACCTGTCATCCTCCGTACTGAGGCCGCCCTGGAGTGTAGCATGGCCCTTGTAACTTCCCTCCTTTTTTACCCTCCAGAGAACTTTACGATCATCCTGCAGCTCCTCAACACTGATGGGAATTTTGCTTGCTTGTTGATTTGGGACTTTGTGGCTTTTTGATGGTATTTCAGTGGCATTGTCATTGTAAATAAAGGTTTATGGTCTCTTTGGGAAGCCTTGCCTAATCAGCCAGAAGCTGGGAGAGGACAACAGGAGAAAGGCAACTTGCAAATATCCCTCCTTCACTTTGTCTTCTCTCAGAAATACAGAGAACCTAATAAAATCGTGTTCATAACATAGAGTTGCCATATTAATCTTAGAAAAAAGAGATCAGAAAATACTGAAGCTATGAAAACATTGTAAAGATTAGAAAAATTATTAAAGGAAAACTGATAAAAGAGGATATTTAATATTGGATTCATTTCTGGGGTAGAATATGCCTTCCAGGTTAACGTAATGGAGCCGAGAAGTATTGGCAACTCCACTCCACACCTTTACAAATCATACCCAGGTATCAAGAAAAACAGAATGCTTCTGCTCTCAGCTCCATTGCACAGACCAGAATAATAGTTTAGCAGCCAAATTCTGCTATTAACAGGACTCAAGGGAAAGAAATGACAGAAAAGCAAGCCAGGGATGGCAAAACTAATTATGATGACAAGCATATTATTACAGACAGGTGGCAGGCGGAAACTACTTTAGCATCAGTGCATTTCTTAAGGCAGTATCGAAGACCATGAGGACGGAAGTGTAAAGGGGCCTGTTTGTTTGGCAGCAGATGTAGAATAATTGGTGTTGGTATGAGGAGCTGCAGGGAGAACAGAATAAGCACAGCAGATAAAAGTAGCGCAAAATGCCACTAACTTCTTTAGATTTGGGCAAGAGATTCGCCTTGTGGTATTGTGTCATTTTTATAGAAGCAAGAGCAAACAGCGTGTGATGGAACTATGGCAGGTAGGTTCCGAGCCCTGTCAAGAGCACAGAGCTCTGAGAATCTGATCTAGCCTGTAAATCTTTTATCTCCTTTGAAAGTCATCTGTTAGCTCGTGGATGGACAATTTGAGGTCCAGTGTCCAGTATTTCAAGAGCTGGTCTTCTGCTCCAGATTATGAGTTTCTACTGTAGAATATGGGCTGGGATTTAGCTTGGTTGGTAGAGTGCTGCGCTGCAGGCTCTGAGGACCCAAGTTCAATTCCCAGCACCACAAAAATGGGAGAAGGGCCTGGCAATCCACTCCCAAGGCAATCCCAAAACAGCCATTGAAAACCCTATGAGGGTCGCTATGAGTCGGATACCGACTCGACAGCACCTAACAACAACAACAACTGTAGAATATTGAAAATAAGTTTCAGTGGATGGCTTGAACAAATTATGGTGTATCCATGCAGTGGAGTATTTTGTGGCAATCTCCAAGTTATTAGGTGAGAAATACAAGGTACAGAATGGCATTCATGGCATTTTATGAAGCTAGTGTTTGTGTTAAAATTTTGTCATATGCAGTGTGCTTGGAAGGATGCATAAAACGATTGTAACAAAAACTGTCCTTTATGGAGGACCTGGGTAGGCAGGAGAGGATGAGGGCCCTGGTTTTCACTGTGTACTTTTTCCGCCAGTGCTGAGGGAGTTGAATGAAAGGCCTCATGCATGCTAGCCAGGTGCTTTATCACTTTTTTATTTATTTTTTTATTTTACTTTGAGATGAATTGTGTAGGCTGAAGATACAGAATCAACCTAGGTGTCCATCAACAGATGAATGAATAAGAACGTTGTGGTATATATACATCATGGAATTTTATTCAGCCAAAAAGAAGGGCAAAATTATGGCATTTGCTGGAAAGTAAATGGAAGTGGAGACCATCATTTTAAAGTGAAATAAGCCAGACTCAGATAAATAGTTCATGTTTTCTTTCATATGTGAATGTTAAACTTCAATATATATTTATTAGTAAAACTTATAGGTCATGAAAGTAGGAAGGACTTAAGTAGGGAAGATAATGGACTAAAGAAGAGGAGGGAGCAAGAAGAAAGAGTTATGGGAGAAAAGAAAGGAACTATTACATATGTTGCCCTTTGGCAAAATTGGGATGTACGTGTATAGATGAACGCACAGAAAAGACGTACAAGTAGAAGGGAGACCATCGGTGAGAAAGGGAGAGGATCAGGGCTGGTAAAAGTGACGGGAATATGAGCAATGTACAATGAAAGGCACGTGTGCAAATGTCATCATGAGACCCATTATACTGTACATTGAAAATTACCATTGAAACTTTCAAACAAAAATGGTGCAGGCCAACCTCTGACCTCAGATATGTGATCGTCCTATTCCTGCCTTCTGAATAGCTGGGATTACAGGTGTGTGCCACAGTGCTTGGCCTATTTTCTAAAAATTTCTATTCATATTAAGGCCAAGGATCAGCAGGTGAAACAATTGTCTTTCGGTGGCAAAATGCCAAGAGATAACTCTCACCATTTCTTCCTGCCTAATTATGCTTATGTTCATTTCTTTAAGAAAAGATGATTAGGCTGGGCATGGTGGTGCACATTTATAATTCTAGCAGTTCATAATCCCAACACTCAGAAGGCTGAGGTAAGAGGATTTCAAGTTTGAAGCCAGCCTGGGTTACATAGTGAGACCCTGTGGAAAGAAAAAGAAAAAATAATAATAAAGATCTGGGTGTGGTAGTGCTAGGATGTAATCCCAGCAATTTAGGAGGCTGAGACAGGAAGATCACAGGTTCAAGGCCAGAGGCAGTCTGCAATTTAGCAAGACCTTTTTTCAAAATTAAAGGGCTTGACGGTGCCTTTCAGTGTTAGAGCACATCCAGCATGCATGAGGCCCTGGACTCAACTCTAGTCCTGGAAAAAATAAAAATAAAATGATATAAAATAGAAATATTAATAACAATAAAATAGTAAACTAATAATAATAGAAAATCGTACGGTGGTCTGTGTACCTCAGAGATGGAGCGCTGGCCTGGCAGGCTCAAGCCCCTGCTTCCAATCCCCAGCACTGCTCCTCTTCCACCACCCCAAAAAGTGATTGATTTTCCCTAAAGACTTCAAGGTTATGCATAGAAACTAGTTATTATGAAGTAAATATGTATGTGTATATTAGATAAATTGGAAACATGCGTCTGTATTTTTTCCTTTTAAATAGAATCTGTGAGAAGGTTATTTGGGTTTCTTTGGTGTTGGAGATTAATCTCAGAGCCTTTTGTAAGCAAAGCATGCACTGTACTACTGCACTGTGCCCTCAGCCCTCCAAGATGAGGGGTTTTTTGTTGTTGTTGTTATTGTTGTTTTTCTTCCCTAGTTTATTTATGGAAAATTTTGTGGCCGCTACTGCGTTGAAAAGACAGCTAACACAATATCAATTTAATTTTTCTTTCTTTTAAGTAGCTTTTGTTTTGGCAGAATTGTTATTTCAGCCTAACCTTGTCATTTTTTTTTTCTTCTGATAGAATTTTCTTTCTTCAGTGCTAGGGAGTTGAACCCAAGGTCTCACATGTGCTAGGCAAGTGCTCTACCACTGAGCTGCACCCCCTGCCCTCTTTTCATTTTCATTTGTATTTTGAAACAGGATCTCGTTTCACAGGCTCCTCTGGCCTTGATCCTCCTGCCTCTGCCTTCCCTGTCACTGGGATTACAGGTGCATGTCACCACTCTCATCTGTGTTTATGATAGAATTATTTATTTATTTATTTATTTATTTATTTATTTATTTATGGTGTTTTTGATACACAGGCTCACTGTATAGCCCACATTGATTCTCCTGCCTCAGCCTCCCAGGTGCTGGGATTACAGGCATATGCTCCTATACCCAGAATTTATTTTATTGGATTTCAGGAAGGGAGGTTACAAGAGTAAAATGTATTTGTTGTAACAAGTCAAGCAATACATAAACATTAGTTACAAAAAAGTAATCTCCCTGGGCATGCTGGCTCATGCCTATAAATCCAGCAACTCCAGAGGTGGATACAGGAGGATTGAAGATTTGAGGCCAGAAGCAGCCTGCTTAATTTAGCAAGACGCTGTCTCAAAATGGAAAATAAACAGTGGGCTGGAGGTACAGTGGGCTGGAGGTATAGCCCTGAGGTAGAGCACTTGCAAAGTATGTGTGAGGCCCTGGGTTCAACTCCCAAGTGCCACAAAAAAGAAGCAGAAGCGGAAGCGGAAGCGGGGGAGGAGGAGGGGGAGGAGGAGGAGGAGGAAGAGAAAATTAATATCCCTCCAGATATCCACAGTAATCACTGTGAACAAAGTATGTAGTCCTCTGTGCCTTTGGGCATTTCATACCAACAAACATACAAACATACCTGGACTTATTCCTACTTTTACCAAAGATTCTCGCCATGCCATACCTATTACTCAACAGGCTGCTTTTTCACATTCACCAGTGAGATTTATTGGCTCCTCTTCTGGCTAATGGTCTAACTTATTGTTTCCTGCAGCATATTGAGATTCAAGAGTAGGGCTTTCTTTCAGTAAAAATAGTTTTGTCATCTAATTTTTTTTCTTGGTACCCTAACAAAGTAAAAAGTGAGACTGTATTATAGATTCAACTTTTCCCCTATTGGTGGGCACTCAAATTATTCCCTTTGTTTTTTAACTTTAGATTTTTTGTTTTCATTTTTAGCACTACCAAAAAAAAAAAAAACTGTAGTAAATACTCTCAAACATTTTTACTCCTACTAGTGCTTTTACTTCTGAAGAATAAATTTCCAAAAGTAGTACTGGCGGGTCAAAGGTCGAGAACCTTAAAGAATTTACAAGTAACCAATGATTCAGTTTCCTATCTGGCAATGCCATCCTTGCTTTACATGTTGCCCCTTTATCATTTCTGTTGGAGGAAAAAAAACCTCACCTCCCTCAAGAAAAGACTTTAATAAAGAGCTTCAAGAGCTGGGGCTGTAACTCAGTGGTTGACTGCTTACCCAGCTCTACATGTTGTTTGTTGTTAGGTGCCGTCGAGTCGGTATCCAACTCATAGTGACCCTCATAGGGTTTTCAATGGCTGTTTTTTTTCGGGATTGCCTTGGGAGTGGATTGCCAGGTCCTTCTCTCATTTTTGCGGTGCTGGGAATTGAACTCGGGACCTCAGAGACTGCAGCGCAGCACTGTACCAACTGAGCTAAATCCTAGCCCCAGCTCTACATAGGTAGAGAGAAAGAGACCTGCGCACCACCATGAAGGTGAGCAGCAGGCCTCTGGCTCCTCCTCATGGAGGTACCACTGTCTGCACCCCCCACTGACCTACGCTCTCACTTGGATCCCAGCCCAGGACAGAGAGGCAGACGCCAGCTCCTTGTTTTTCACTGTTACGTAGAGAGGAATTTTTTTTTCAGAGACATGGATAGTAGAATAATTACATATGATCTGATTGCTAGTTATCAAACAGAAGCTAATGGTGCCAAGGGCTGGGATTTAGCTCAGTGGGTAGAGCACTGCGCTGCAGCCTCTGAGGTCCGGAGTTCAATTCCCAGCACCACAAAAATGGGAGAAGGGCCTGGCAATCCCAAAACAGTCAGCCATTGAAAACCCTATGAGGGTCGCTATGAGTCCGATACCAACTCAAAGGCACCTAACAACAACAACAACAACAACAACAACGGTGCCAAACCCCCATGTGTCTGTCAGCTCGTCATACTGTGGGGGCTTGCAGGTTACTGTGACGCTGAAAGCTTTGCCACTAGTAACCTAGATATTAGCAGGGCCACCCATGGTGGGCAGGTTTCAGCTGAGCTTCCAGACCAAGACAGACTAAGGAGAAGGACCTGGACTTCTGAAACAATCAGCCATTGAGATCCTGCGAATGACAGAGAAGCACTGTGGTGCTTCAAGTATGGTGCCAGAAAATGAGTCCCCCAGGCCGGAAGGCCTTCAAGAAATGAGTGGGGAAGAGTTGCCTCCTCAAAGTAGAGTTGACCTTAATGATGGGAATGCAGTAAAGCCCCTGGGACCTCCATATGCTGATGTGCCATGACTCAAAATGAGAAGAAACACAGTGCCTGCAGCCGTGGCTCAAACATAAAAAGACTGTGAGCATGGCACCGTGCTGGATAGTATTTCATTCTGCTCTCCTTAGGGTTGTGGATCTGACTTGATGGTGCCTAACAACAATTGGTATTAAAAATAGAGACCAAAAGCGAGAGCAAAAGATGAGACAGCTAGGATGCTGAATCCTGTATTTGTATATGCGTTGTACTTACGCTACTTCAACTTAAATCATTTAGGTTAAGACAGAAAGTGACAGGACCATTTCACAGGGTAGGTGAGCTCTGCCCCCAGGGCATCAGGATTTGGGGACAGGGATTCCTGCGGCCTGTCCTCAACAGCAAGCATGGCTTGGATGGGCCCTGTGCCCAGCTCCTCAGTGGCCTCAGAGACAAATTGGCCTCTTTTCTCCTTTCTTTACCCCCTGCACGCATGCACTTGGGAGCTTGTGTGGGTGGCAGACTGGCCCAGAATCCAGTTGAGCTGGGAAACAATTCAAGTCATTCTGTGCTCAAGATTTTATTCCCCTCCACACTCACCTAACAAACATCATTGACTAAAAACCTGCCCATTTGGGTTTGGGTTCAGAAAAAAGTTTTTTAAATGCTTGAACCAAAACAGGTTCAAGTTCAGGTTCAGGTATAGTTTGAAGCCTTGCTGTCTACTCGGGTTTTAAAAATACTTGAACTGGAACAGTTTCAAGATTCAGGTTTGATTTGAAGCCCTGCTGACAGCCATACTAAGAACCAACAGATTATAGGTACCAAGGCAGAAATGCCACTTGAAAGGTACAACACAGCAAACCATTATCAGCCTTAATCCTTCTCTTGAACTTTTGGTCCTTTTCCAGCAGAAAACAGAGCCCTAAAAAGATGCTGAAAAAATTTAGCAACCGAATTTTTTTGCTGGGGGTTGGAGGAGAGAGAGGGCAAGGTCACATTCCTGCTGCAGCAGGGAGAAGGCAAGGCTGGGGGCTCCACTGGTGAGTGGGTTCTGGCCTGTGAAGAGGCCAGAGGCTGGGAGACAGAGAGCGAACAGAAGGAAGAGATACAGAAGGGAAGAGATGCTCCAGTGTTTGAATAAAATGCATGCCGAGATTAAAAGGATTCTTCAGATTCCTTCATTTTAGCTAATATTATTCATAATAAATGACCCATCCAGAGAATTCAGATTTGGCAATGTTTGCAGTAATGGACTTTAATACAAATGCCCTGACTCCTTTGTAGCCGTTGTCAACAATCAGGTGTATATTATTCAAATTGGAAGAGTTATTTGAATAGTTAGCTGGGCACAGTGGTGCATACCTGTAATCCCAGTGAGTTTGGGAGGCTCCAATAGGAGGATCACAAGATTGAGGCCAGAGGCAGCCTGTGAAACTTAGCAAGACTTTGTCTCAAAAAACAAAACAATAAAAGCATGGTGGTGCACCACTGTAATCCCAGTGGCTCGGGAGGTGGAGGCAGGAAGATCCCAAGTTTGAGACCAGATGCAGTCTGCGAAATTTAGTGAGACCCTGTCTCAAAAAAGTTTAAAAAATGGGCTGGGGGCACAGCTCAGTGATCCAGCACTTGCATAGCATGCAGGCGTGAGGCCCCTGGGTTCAACCCCCAATACCACACACACACAAAAAAAAAACTTATAGAAAAAACATATAGCCAGATATGCCAAATTTAAATAATAATTATTACTAAAGATGAGATTACCAGAGATTTTCTATTTTATATATTTCTTAGTGTTTCCCAATAAATATAACTTTGGAATAAAAAATAATGCCATCACAAAATGAGGAATTAACTCAAGGAATTTGATTAAACCTAAAAGCAAGAGCTTTGTTTTATGGAGACATAGGTTATAGTGGAAAATAATTGTGGAATGTATTGTGGTTGCAATAGCCTTTTATTTGCATCTTTGTTTTTTGTTTTTGTTTTTAAGAAAAGGTCTTGCTTTGTAGCCCAGGCTAGCCTGGAACTCATGACCCTCCTGCCTCAGCTTTCTAAGTGCTAGATAAACATAACTATGAGCTGGGCATAGTGGCGCACACCTGTAATCGGAGTGACCTGGGAAGCTGAGGCAAGAGGACCAGAAGTTTGAGGCCAGAGGCAGCCTGTGTAACTTAGCAAGACCTTATCTCAAGATAAAAAAATATAAAAGGGGCTAGGGGTGCAGCTCAATGGTAGAGCACTTGCAAAGTATGCACAAGGCTGTGAGTTTAATCCCTCAGTACCAAGAAGGAAGGAAGGAAGGAAGGAGAGGAGATGGGAAGGGAGGGGTGAGGAGGGGGGAGGGAGAAAAATTATAAACGTGTGTATAAGTGACTAACAAGTGAGCCACGCCTTTGGCAGTGATGCTGTGGTTGCCTCAGAGCTAGGAGGAAGGGGAAGTGTCAGGTTACCAAAAGGTTTTCTTCTTAGCTCAGCACTTCGTGTGTCCTGCGAAGGTCTGGTCAGCACAGGTGCTTAGGGAACTGCAGCTTAGAACAGTGAGGCAGTGGATGAGCAGGGCTGTAGAGGGCATTGTAGGGAGTACCTCCCTACAGGTGAGATCTGCAGAACAGGTGCAGAATTAAGCACATCCTGCTCAGTCTGCCTGTTGTGGAATAAAGGCATACACAGCCTCATGAGATCTTGTGTGCTCTATAATGAGCATTTTACTTCACTTTTGCTTATTTATTCTTAGGTTTCCCATCTTTTAAAATTTTTGTAGTCATTTTTCCAAATCACTGAAAAGAACCTTTGCATTAAAGAAAGACTTCCTTTCAGTAAAAAATAGTTTCATAGTTAGGGTTTTGTCTAAAAGACTTTCCCTAGGCATATACTATCCATTTAAAATAAATCCAGCTGGGCTCATTGGCACATGCCTATAATCCCAGCGTTCAGGAGGCAGATGAGAGTTCAAATCCAACTTGTTCCACATAGCAAGTTTTAGTCTGGCCTGGGCTACACAGTGAGACCTGTCTCAAAAGATAGCAAAATTATTTATTATTATTTATTGTTACAAATCAAGATGAAGAAATGCTGAGTCATATAGCCTTGCCCCAAAATTAGACTTTTGAAGAAGGATGTCTTATTTCTGGAACAAAATGTTTCACTTTCATGTTACTGAATTGTAGCCTTACTAAAGTGTTAAATCCAAGATTGCTGGCTTCACTATGGCACGCCGAGTGCTGGGGAAGAAAAAGGCAGTGGGTGGGCACTGTAGGTGGGTGTCCAGTTCATGCTCAGGGATGCAGGAGAGAAGAACCCTATCTTTCTGGGGGACCTGGCAGGCTTTACAATCTGGAGAGGTGTCTCCATTCACCTGCCCCTCATGTTCAGGCAGACTCTACGCCCCTGAAAGCTCACTTCTACATAATTCAGGATTGTGCTGGATCTCTCTCATCAGAGAGGAAGAAAAGCCGTATGAATTATTTACAGAGCACTACATTATTTCCTTTTATGAGCTCCAGCTTCGCTTTTTGTCTCTGCAAACTGAGATTTTGTTTATCCATGAATGGTTTTCCCTGGGGTGTGAAAAATATAACTCTTAAATTATGAATGAGGTTTCTTGTTTGAGTCCATGTTAACTAACACATGCGATATAAACTATGTTTTCCATTAGATCCCTTTCAGCTCCCCACAAAAACAGAGCCAACAAAAGAAAGAGCAGTTCAACCGCCAGCCACCAGGAAGCCCACTGTGATTCGAATTCCAGCCAAACCAGGAAAATGTAAGCTCTTCTTCTTCCCCCCACCCCCACCCCCCGCCTTCTTTGTTTGCTTCTCCAAGAGCCTAGGGGAAATAAATGTTAATTTATCAGTGTCTGCCTTTGAAATTATGTGTAACCTCCCATGTTTTATTCATAGTCGCAGACATGTAGAAGCAAGTTGTTTTCTGATAATTCTTTGGAGAATTAACAGGAAATTTGGATTTCATTTTACTTTATGGTTGTTTTTAGGCAGAAGGAATAGAAGGAGACTGTGAATAATCATAGTATCCCCTGTTAGAGTCTCTGGTAAAAATTGGTGGGAAGGTAGTTGGAACTAATAGCAAATAAAGTTGTATATGTCCGTCAGGGGGCTGGGGTTTAGCTCAGTTGGTAGAGCACTGCTCCGCACTTCTGAAGACCCAGGTTCCATCCCCAGCACCACAAAAATGGGAGGAGGATGTAACAGTGCACTCCCAAAAACAATGCCAAAACAGCCATCGAAAAAACCCTGTGAGGGTCGCTATGGGTCGGACATGACTTGACGGCACCTAGTAACAACAACAACCACATGTCTGTCAGGAGTATATGGTTCCAGGCTGGGCGCTGTGGTGCATGCCTGTAATCTCAGCAGCCTGGGAGGCAGAGGCAGGAGGATTTCAAGTTCAAGGCCTGAGGCAGCCTGAGCAATTTAGTGAGACCCTGTCTCAAGATAAAAATAAAATAAAAAGAGGGTTGGGGTGTGGCTCAGTGGTAGAGCATTTACCTAGCATGTGTGAAGTCCTCAGTTCAACTCCCAGTACTGCAGACTGCCCACCCCACCCCAAAAAACAGAACATTGTTCCAACCAGCAAAATCTAAATATGACTGTGTGAATTGCGTAAAGAACTGCACCTATAAGCTTTAAAATAATGTAATGACGCTTTGTATGGTGACTCATTTCCTAAGTAAACATATCTTTTAATTAAACACTACATTTTGATATACTTAGTTGATTTTTTCAATGGTACAACAGATGAAGTTCTGTATAAGCTTCAAAAAAAAATGTGTTATTTATTGTAAGGCACAAGCCACAAGAGTCAGAACTGATTGTTTTAAGCCCACAAGATATTTTTAAAGCCTGAGTAAAACTCTGTGTGTCCACATGCGCAGTGGCCTCCCAAGCAGCCGTGGCGCTGCTGGAAGTGATCACATAGCTCTCTGCCTGGCCCTCTGGTATCACTTGTCCCTGCATAGATGCGTCCTTGCCTTTGTCTAACAGGAGGCACTGCTGATGCCATTCCTCCTAACAGCAGAGCAGGTATC
Source organism: Pedetes capensis (assembly GCA_007922755.1). Classification (NCBI taxonomy): domain Eukaryota; kingdom Metazoa; phylum Chordata; class Mammalia; order Rodentia; family Pedetidae; genus Pedetes; species Pedetes capensis. The sequence continues at coordinate 125,707 of VMDO01002018.1, forward strand.
CGGGTCTCAACTTGTAGCAACCCAGGATTGTACGCAGGCCCACCCTTTATTTCAGGGGGGGTGGTTTTTCCATGAAGCACTACCTGGAACGATCACACTGGTTTTGGTTTAGTTCTGTTGATGGTTTTGTTATTAACTGATGGCTCTTTGCCAAGAAGACGGAAACCTGAGCTGCTGTGAATAAGGATGAGCAAAAGTCAAGGGTATCAAATTCTGGCAGGTTGTTGCTTCCTCAGAGGTTATACTGTAGTGATAGATTAAAGAATAGGTGATACAATTGCCTTTGACAGTGTTATATAGGCCCAGAAATCAGTAGAATGATAATTTACCAGGTTGTTTGCCTATTGGCTATTATCTTGTTAAATGTGTTCTAGCTTTCAGGCAGAGCACAATATAACGATAATGTTATCAAAAGTTCCTATGAGTTTTAAGTAATACAACCTTTTAGCTTGTTTTTGTTGTTGCAGTGCTGGGGATTAACCCAGGGCTTCACACATGCTAGGCAAGCACTCTGTTACTAAGCAACGTAATATAATAAATACAACCCATAATATAATAAATAAAATAGCACATAATACAACTTTTATACTTGCATTTGTTCTCTGTTGGGTTAGTGGCCCAAGCCCACACCTAGGTTTCGTGATTCACTAGGAGGACCTGCAGGAGTCAATGTACAGCTATATTCATGGCTGTGATTTATCACAGCAAAAGCATATGAGGCAGCCAGGCATCTAGTGCAGGCCTGTAATGCCTGTCCTTGGGCAGCTGAGATGGGAGGACCAAGAATTCAATGCCAGCCTGGGCTATATGATGAGGCTCTTGTCTCAAAAAAACAAAACAAAACAAAAAAACCTTTTTTTTTTAAGTATATGTGGCAGGATCAACAAAGGGAAAGGGGAAATGGGGTCAGATCTGGAAGAAACCACATACAAGCTTCTAAGAGTCTTCTATGGTGGAGTCATGCAGGACATAGACCTAACTGCCAGCAATGCCGTGGGACAACTCATGTGACATGTGACATCCAGGGAAGCTCATTAGAGACTCATGGCCCAGCGTTGTTACTGGGGACATTCCATAGCCACCTCTAGCTATTTTGGCGTGTGTTAAGGTTCCAGATTCCCAGAAGGAAAGTCAGTGTTCAACATAAACTGTGTTCTTGTTTTTTCTCAGTTCTGGGAATGGAGGAGGGAGAGGTACCCCAAAGACCAGTTTCCCAGATTCCAGCCTGGGACCAACTCTGTAAGGATGAGCAGTTTCAGGCCTGCTGGTGCTACTTTCTGTGCACACCTATACACTGGATTAATAGCTCTGAAATCCTGAAGAGGATTGACTGAGGAAGCACCTTGAGTTATTTTTCTGACAAAGCTCTGTTGTTGTTGTTGTTGTTGTTAGGTGCCGTCGAGTCGAGTCCAACTCATAGTGACCATCATAGGGTTTTCAGTGGCTGACTGTTTTGGGATTGCCTTGGGAGTGGATTGCCACGTCCTTCTCCCATTTTGCGATGCTGGGAACCAAACTCGGGGCCTCAGAAACTGCAGAGCAGTGCTGTACCAATTGAGCTAAATCCTAGCCCAACAAAGCTCTAGAAACTCTCAAATTCTATATTGCTGGATATAAGAGAATTGACATGCCAAAGTAGTTTCCAAAGAGTTGCTTCTAGCCAACACCAGTTCTCTGGAATCCTGTTAAGACAGTTATGAACAAATGCATATATGCTGTAGAAGAGAACTAACTAGACTTTTGGTGTCTGAAGAATTTGGAACGGACAAGGGATGAAAGGCACAGCTCTGTGTTCTTTGGATCTGTCAGCCTCTTTCCACTTGGGACTTATCTTTTCTAACTAGGATGTCCTTTTCCCAGATGCCTACATGGCTGCCTCTTTCCCCTTTCCTTCAGGTCTTTGCTCAAATGCCACTTATTCTCAACGACACCTTTGCTGACTGTGTCATCTAACTTTGGAAAGCCTGTCACGCTCAGGCCAGGTACTGCCTCTGTCCTGCCAATAAACTCTTTCCTGCTGCTTGCATTTTACTGCTTTCTAGTGTTCAATAGTGGAGCTGAGTTGGTAGAGCGCTGCTCTATAGTCTCTGAGGTCCCGAGTTTGATTCCCAGTACCACAAAAATGGGAGAAGGAGTTGACAATCCACGCCCAAGGCAATCCCGAAACAATCAGCCATTAAAAACCCTATGACGGTCGCTATGAGTTGGACACAACTCGACAGCACCTAACAACAACAACAAGTCTTCAGTATTCCTTCCCGCTACATTAAATGTGAGTCCTTGTTTCCTTGTAAGAACAAGGGAATGGCAGCAAGGGGAAAGCTGGCAAGATGGTGACTGGGTTGGATGTTCCTGTGTGTCTAATTCCTAGAACAGCTCTCACTCTCACTGAGAACACTTGCTGGTCTCTAACTCATTGTGTTCCTAATAGCTGGCCTGAGTCTTTTCCTCCCTCTGAGAATGTTTCCTGTCTGTGGATAAAACAGGAACCTGACAAACCATCCTCTTTTAGGTTTTTCATGTGAAATAGAAGTCGAAGGTGTTCATTTGAACACCTGAGAGTTCCTCTCTCCTTTCAGTGCATAGGCCAAAAGGTGTAAAAGGTGGCTTTGGCCTGCCTTGATGTTACACTTATCTTCTCTCCAGGTGTTTTGGCACACAGGTTTTCATTAGCTGGTGCTACTTATATCTGGTCATCTTTGTTTTTATCCTTTAAAAGGAATTGGGAGTATACTTCACTGACATAAGGATGTGGTTTGGGTGTAAAGGTATTATTTATTTAATTGAGGTTAATTATGTTCTTTAATCTAGACAGATGAATTAGGGACATTTAATTATTTTTTGACAGAGGAGGATTGGGTATGGCACCTATTAAATTGTTGTTGTTATTGTTGTTAGGTGCTATCAAGTTGTGTCTGACTCATAGTGACCCTCGTAGGGTTTTCAATGGCTGACTGTTTTGGGATTGCCTTGGGAGTGGATTGCCACGTCCTTCTCCCATTTTTGCGGTGCTGGGAATCGAACTCAGGACCTCTCAGACTGCAGAGCAGCACTCTACCATCTGAGCTAAATCCCAGCCCACCTACTAAATAGTATGTCTTTTTAAAACCAGAAAAATACATAACTGTTACTAACATTAAAACCTTGGGTAGCCAGGTACAGTGGCACACGCCAGTAATCCCAGAGACTCGGGAGCTGGAGGCACGAAGATTGCAAGTCCAAGGCCGGAGACAGCCTGCATGACTTACAAAACTCTGACTCAAAATTTTAAAAAGAGGGAGGACGGGGTGCAGTTCAGTGGTTGAGCACTTGCAAAGTATGCCCAAGGCCCTGTGTTCAACATGCCCATATGGGGGCGGGGGAGACTTTGGGAACTTCATTTATTTTTTTCTTAATTTCAGTTTTTCCATCTGTAAAAAAGTTAGGATATTATCTAGTATGGCAACATCTGGTAGAACTTCCTATGTAGATGGAAATGTTCCGTATCTGTGCTGCCCGGTCCGGTAGCTTCCATCCACAGGTGGCCATTGAGTATTGAAAAGGTGGCTAATGCCACTGAGAAACGGAAATATTTTATTTCACCAAATAAGATTTCAGTTTAAATCACTGCACTTGGCTCTGGCGAGTAGACCAGACAAATCTAGCCTGTAGGTGTTAGCTGGAGAAATGTATGCAAGAAAAATGCCTAAGTTGTAAAATATATAATAAATATAACATATAAAAAATGGACGTTGACTAACCTCAGTTTTCTGAGGTTTATGAGAGCTCTTTCTTGGTTGCTTAACTGACCATTCTATGTGTGGATATTGATTTATTTACGTCTGTACTAGGGGTTGAATTCAGGCCCTTGCACATGCTACACAAATGGTCTGCCACCGAGCTGCACCCCAACCCCTCTTTTGTTTTTTATCTTGAGACAAGGTCTTGCTACATTGCACAGGCTTCCTCTGGCCTTGAACCTGAGATCCTCCTGCCTCTGCGTCCCGAGTCTCTGGGATTACAGGAGTGCACCACTGTATCTGCTTGTGCAGAACTTTTATGATAGTCATTTTCTTAAGGTACCGAGCTGCAATCATGTCATTCTTTGGAATCCAAGACTACACATTACTGATGAATTTGTTGTTGTTGTTAGGTACAATTAAGTCAAGTCCGACTCATAGCGACCCTGTGTACAACAGAATGAAACCTGCCCCAACACTGTGCCATGCCTAGCCCTGTGTCCGTGCTTCTGTGCTATTCATAGGATTTTTGATGGCTGATTTTTTCGGGAGTGGGCTGCCTGGTCCTCCTTCCAAGTCTTCAATCCAAGGACTGACCAGGCTTTAGCTTCTGAGTTCTGACAGATCGGACTCCAGGGTGGTATGGCCACAGGCACTGATGAATTACTATTCTTGTGAATTCTTGCTCTTTTGTTCCAGGTTTACATGAGGATCCACAAAGCCCACCTCCTCTCCCTGCTGAGAAACCTATTGGAAACACTTACAGCATAGTACCTGGAAAGCTCGGTAACACTGACAGAGCTAGGAACTTGGTGAGTGATCCTCCCTCGTAGGTTGCATTCAGTTGAAGACAGAGCTGTTCACTAATTCCAAGTACTCAGCTGATGTCTGAATTATTTTACTACTGGGCAACTTTTATTAGAAACCAATTGCTAAGCCTCAGGTACTTACTTAATGTGGTATTCAATGTTTTAAAAGTCCTTATCAGATGAATGGGCTAATTCATTGTACTTTATAATAATGTGTCCTGTACCAACATATGACATTATGTTTTAAATGATGCTAATGAAGATGTTATTAAAAATCTCAAAAAAGCTCTCATATTTATAGAAATAGATTCAGGCAATTCTCAGTTTTTATTTAAAACACTCAAATAGTGACAGAATTTTACCCTAAGTGACAGATAATTACCCTAAGAATTTTTAATTCTGAAATTTAAGGGAAAAAATTTTAATTAAAAAAATAATGCTTTGTTGTATGCTTGTCAAGATGATGGTCAAAGCCTTTTATGTGTATATTTTTTAATTTCCACCTTAATACCATGACCTCATGCATTCGGGGGAAAAAAAAGTGTTGCACTTGGTAAATGATCCTTAAGGCTTGTTTCAAGAGAAATCGTTTCTTAAAGTCTTTGAACCAAATTTTCAGTTCAAATTTTATAATAGTTCTACACTATGCATTAACTGTGCTTATCATATGCGCAAACTCATCTAATCATCTAGAGAAGAGAAATCTCTTTGAAGGAGACATTAAATTAAATTAGCCAATACCAAGTTAATGAGATTTTCTGTAGAACGAATTAAAATTTAGTGATCATTTGTATTTTCAAAGTACTTGCTAATAAATTTTTATTAAAACTGGGCCAAGAAAACCCAAAAGAAGATAGTAGTGCCCCTGCTATACCGTTTTCCTTGGGGAAAACACTGTTTGAGAAGGTTCCAGGCTTCTACTCTGACAGGGTTATAAATGAGTGAACGAGCAATGAGGATGCACACATTTTGTTCAGGAAGTGACGAACGACACAGCTCTGTTGAAGTATTAGGGATTAATACATGTGGTGTTAGGTAGTGCACAGGCAACTCCTACATTTCAGGAAAACCACCCACCTGGACAGATGCGGTATCACTCATTGTGTTTGCACTTCACATCGGTGATGTGAGGAAAAGCCTGTCCTACGCTCTTCATAAAGGACGTCAGTGAGCTCTGTACTTTCCGAAATCCATATCATAACAGACGCACTGAGTCTGAAGGCAGAAGAGATGAGGGAACAGACCACAAGCTAAATGATTCACCTGGAGCCACTCATACGGATTTCCAGAGACTGGGAGTCATGTATGCCGGAGACATGAATTCCTTGTGTTTGAGAATTACAATGACTGAATGAGCTTCAGACCAGAGGCATAAAGACTGAAGTGGTGGGCGAGGGTCTCTCAAAAGAGTCTCCTCAGCCTGGCAACCCGTGCTGTCTCCTGACCGTGGCCCAGCATGCACACCCTCCACTGTGTCTCCCTCCCTGAGTGCTGGGGAACTTTCCATCTCTGGGTTTCCAGGCTGCAGTTCCCAGTCTTCATTTTCTTCACTTAAATGACGAGGGACTCCAGGGTCACATCGGGAGCCACTGGGGCCATTCTGCCAGCAGGAGTGGACACTGCTGTGTGCCTGCTGCCCATCGTGGGAGCGCAAGGTTCTCAAAGCGTACCCCAAGGAAGCTGCCACCTGGCACGGGAGAGTGAGGAGACACCGCATGGCCTGCGTCAGGAACCTGACATAGCACCTAAGTGAATGTGGAAGCACACAGTCTGGTTTCGAACTCAGGGTATAAAAAGCAATACCAGATCTTAGAAGAAAACATTTGGAGAGGCTGCTGAGTAATACCAGTACACAAGAGTGTGGTCTTGGGAGAATATCTGTCTTTTTTAGATGCCACAGAAAAGTGGGGAATTATTCTGAAACTAAAGTGTAATTCTAATACAGATGATCAAAAAGATGGCATCTGCAGAGACATTATAAGCAGGAAAGCCAGCTTCAGCCAGGAACTGAAATGCTTATCCAATCACGCCAAATGCCGAAGTTCAGGGATATCAGAGCTGGGGGAGGGAGGGGGAAGCTTCCAAAGAGCAGGTGCAGAGGGGCTGCAAAGTTTGTGTGGAATAATGAAGAGGAGGAAATCCCTCATCAAAAATCTCCCGAATAATGTCAGCAGACCCCGGGTGTGAACCCAGACTTGAGCAAACACCGAGACAGTGTCTCCAGCAGGCATCCACCTCTTCTGAGTGTCTAGAAGATGTCAGATACGGTAACGCCTTTCAGGATGTGCCTAACATCCCGGAAGAATTTGAATATACTGCCCTTTTTATTCTGATTTAAAATTTGCTCACTATAGAAAATGAGAAGTTAAAAGATACTTAAGGGCTGGGGATGTAGCTCAGTGACAGGGCACTGGCTAGCATGCACAAGGCCCTGGGTTCCATCCCTAGCACCAAAAGGAAAAAAAGATACTCAAGATTTTCCATAAAAATACCACCACTGTAGCTCAGTAGTAGAGCCTTGCCGAGCAGGTGCGAGGCCCTGGGTTCCATCCCCAGCACTGCAAAAGTCAAAGCAAAGCCAGCCAGAGAAAACAGTAGCTAATACTCAATACAAATCAGGATCCTATGCTAGGTACTTACTTTAGTTTTTGGTTTTTTATTTATATATTTTTGTAGTGCTGGGGATCAAAGCCAGGGCCTCGTGATACTAGGCTAACCACTGAGTCACATTCACAACCCCTATGCTAGTATTTATTACAATACATCATCTATGCCCTCCCATGTCAAATTTATACAATATTCTTTTTACAATTTCCCTTAATTGTTAAGGAATGTGACAACTATAGTTTTAACAAAAGGAGTAAGAGTTTCTCGCTATCTGCTAGAGTTTGTTTGTGTTTGCTCTCATTTTAAAGGTGGCCAAAGAGAAATGCATTTTTATCATAGCAATATTGTCAGGAAGAAATACAGGCAACAGCGTATTTACAAGGCATGGATTATATTCTGGAATATTGCAGGGTTTACGAGCTGGTAACTTGCCTCACTACATTAACTGAACTCATTAGTGAAACCAAGTTTTAAAGGCAAGTTTAATTTGTTTTTAAAAATGAGATTTTAAAACATTGAAACATGTTTAAATGATCACAGCTATTGGCAATTAATCATTTGGTATTTAAGGAGAAGTTATAAATAGTATGAACTTAAAATCATACTTTTTTTTAGTAATTTTTTCTTAGTAGTTTTTTTAGCTAGTTTACAGCTTAATAGGTTTCATTACAACATTTCCATACACGCACCTCATTGTATACTGCTCATGCTCACCCCATCTCTCTCACGATTCCCCTCTCCACAAAGATCCCCTTTCCTCCACCAGTACTTACCCTTGCATGTCTTGTGTGTGTGGGTGTGTGTTTGTGTGTGTTGTGGTACTGAGGGTTGAACCCAGGGCCTCGCACTTGCATGTTCTGCAAGTGCTAGACCACTGAGCTGCACCCTCAGCCCCCTCAGCCCTTTTTTTTTTTTTTTTTTTTTTACTTTTTGAGACAGGGTCTCACTAAGTTACACAGACTGCCTCTGGTCTCCAACTTGCAATCCTCTTGCCTCCACCTCCTGAGCCACTGGGATTACAGGCCTGTGCCACCGCGCCCAGCTTGTGTGTGTGTGTTTTAAATCCAGATTCTACCTTTGAGAACAAAACATGTTTTCTCTTCCTTCCTTTCTGTTACCCTTTCTTATTTCCCCTTCCCCCCTCCTTTCTCCTCCTGTATAGTCCCCCCTCTCACAAAAGTAAGTTTTACCTCATTTGTAAGGTAGTGGAAAACAGTTTGAATTTGCCCTGAGATTCTCAAGCTATAATTAAATCCCCTTTAAAAAAAAAAAAATAATATATATATATATATATACACACACACACACACACACACACATATATATATATATATATATATATATATATATATATAAAATTTTAAAGGGCTAGCAGTTTTTCTCCTATGAGATCTTGGAGAAATATTACTTTTGGGTGCCATGTTGGTGTCTTAAAAAGTAGAGAAGAAAAAGTGCATTTTAGTAGGAAACTTTCTGATTCTGATTGAAGAATGGAGACAGAAGAATTTAGATAGGACTTTTCCCAAAAAAACTCAGACATTTTAGCTTTGAGATCCTTTAACTTCCCGCTCATCAGAACACTTGAAAATATGTCCCATGTATTATGCTCATTACCCAGTCCTTAGGCTATAACCTGTTCAGAAAACCTATTTAAGCATTACAGTTTAAGCCTTTTCCCCTAGAGAGCTACCCCTGTTCATCTCCACAGAGCCAAGTCCTCTCTTGTGTTAAGCTAGAGCATTCCAACCACTCGACTTTTGTTTTTCCTGTTGTTCCCTTGCCCTCTTCCCTATGGATGCCTCCTGTCAGCCACCCAGCCCAGTGCTGCAGTGCTACGGGCGCTCTTCTTCCTTGGACCTCTCCTTCTCATCAAAACCCACTGCAACATGTTGAAGCCATGGTGAGGAGATAAGATCAAAGCAAAACAACCACTTCATTTACTGTGTGCTTAAACTCAGAACAGTGGTTTTCCTGTGTGCCATTGGGATGAAAAAATACCATATATTTGTTTAATTCCCTACCGGGCCTACTTAAATTATGTGACCTACCATGATTTATACATCATCCCTCAATACCTCATGAATTCCCAGGGGCATAGCCAGGCAGTGCAGTCATCAGACTGTTCCTCATCAGGAGGCACTTTGCTTTTTTTCCTCTGAATGTTTTACCTGTATTAGGTCATGGACAATTTAGGCAGGCATGAGTAATGAGTTAATATTGTTTTTAAGACTAAAATCTCTTTTCAGCTGTTTTCTATAACTCAGCTACGGTTTCACTTACAGACCCAGCCAAAAAGTTGTCCAAAATTCCTCATGACAAGCTCTTGTTTTAGCTCACTGTTGACTAAAAAGCGTTCTCTCATACTTGTAGGAATCCGATCACACAGGTGATCCGGGAAGTTTTGTGCGAGGACCCCCAAGGTTGCCACCAAGGTAAGTAAGGTGTGGGAGAAGTTAGAGAAATATTAATGACTCGGACACCTGACTATTTTTATATCGTTGAGACCAAGTGTTGTGGGTCTTAGTTCCTCTTTTAGCGATAAAATAAATTCATATATTCACCCAGGCACCAGCTCATAGTCTGCTTATGACAGATTATAGGAATCTCTGCTCCTTTTTGTTGGTGGTGTTTGTTTGTTTCGTTGGTTGGTTTTGAGGTACTTGGAGGTTGAACCCAGGGCTTTACACATACTGTGCAAATATTCTACCACTGGAGTGCACTCATAGCCCATTTTTTTATTTTTAATTTTGAGACAGGGTCTCACTAAATTACAGTGGCTATCTCTGGCCTCGAACTCGAGATTCTCCTGCCTCAGCCTCCCGAGTCGCTAGGATTAGAGATGTGTGCACCATGCCCAGCTTTTGCTCCTTTTTTATTTTAACACAGTCCAAAACTTTCAGAGAACAGACACTGAATCTCTTTTACTTTTCCTTAAATAAATGAACAAGATGACTTTCTAAACTTAAGACAACTTCACATCTGGAATACACACACAAACATCCAGTTAGGAGAAGCAGGCCTTATGTTTAACATTTCTAATTGGAAGACAGGTTTTATGAATTCAGAGGTGCCCTCCCCCCTGAGTTCTAGAACTATTTAAACAAAAGACTCTAGTGCTATCAGAAGATGGTGCCATGTAAAAATTTATTTCTATCATCGGTTAAAGAATGACTTTCAACATAATAGTTTTCCTATCTCATTTTCGGAACTAATATCCTTTGTTAATCTTAAATAGAGTGTTAATAGTAACTTGTATAACATGAACATTAGGAGATTTTGATTTCCTTTTCTAATCACATAAAAGACCCCAACATGTGAATGTAACATGTTATCTTTTATAAGCTTTTCATCTCAGATTTTGGTAGAAAGTGCTTAGTTTCCTGAAATAGTCATGGTGTGTTTAAGAGCAGTCGGGGCCTTAGCGAGCTCATGATAGTAAATGCTTGTTTGTCTTGAACTAATGAATCTCTAGTGCAAGATAAGAGAGAGCTGGAACATCATGACATTTCCTGTAATAATATAACGTTTAATGCAACAGTCGTTTGCTCAAAGACAGCATACCCTGCAGGTTTCAGTAAATTGTCTTCCACTAGCATAAGAGCCATTTGCGCACACACACTTGTGTGTGTGAGAGAGAGAGAGAAGGGAGAGAGAAAGAGAGAGAGAGAGAGAGAGAGAGGAATAACAAAGCAGAACCTAGTGCCAATCCAAACACTTACTGGTGGCTACTCCCTTGCCTTTCAGACCTGTCAATGGAAGAGCCATTTCACCTAGACGGCCGCATCCCAAAGGGGCCCCTGAGAGACCACCTCCGCCTAAACTTTCCGCAGCCAAAACGTCACATAAAAAATTGCCTTTTAACCGATCCTCTTCCGACATGGATCTTCAGAAAAAACAAAGTCACTTGGCTTCTGGACTCTCGAAAGCCAAGAGTCAAGTCTTTAAAAATCAAGATCCGGTGCTACCCCCTCGCCCCAAACCGGGACACCCTCTCTACAGGAAGTACATGGTAAATTTAGCCTTAAAGATGCTTATGGTCACGAGGTTGCCCTAAGATGTGTATGAGGTCCTTATTTGTTAGACTAATTGTGGAATTGTCCCTCAACCTTACCAGTGCTTTAGATAAATAGGCCATGATAAAACCTAGGTCTTTAAAGCAGGGTTCACCATCAGAAAATCAGGGGAAGAGGAAACAGGCAGGTAGGGGTTGCATCTTTCTGTCTGGCTTGACTGAGCAGAAACTCTGAAAAACCTGGCCCACTAGGTTATGCCAGTGGTAGCAACTGACAGAGACTGTGCTTTATATCTTGATATAATTTATAGCTACTTTTTCCACTAGAAATATTTAAAATGAAGTAGAAAGTAAGTTTTTATTAAGATGGATGGATTTTTCCAAATTTGTTCCATTTTTGTAAGTGTAATTATCGCTGTCCATTTAATAACACCCAGTTAAAAATTTTTTATCATTAATTGAGATAGTTGAAATATTAATTTTATTCTCTTTGAATATTTTCCTCATCAAATGACTTTTCCTTCCTTTCGCACAGATGAAAAACAGCTGTTATACTCTCTACTTTGGTCTGGTTAACCTGATAAAATCTAAAAAATTAAATTGATAAGGACAGCAGGACTGTGTGCACGTTTTAAACAATTGTATGACAGAGTAGCTTTTAGCAAGAACAGCAATTAATAATTTTATATCATCCAAGCACTGTGGTGCACGCCTCTAATCCCAGCAACTCAGGAGGCTGAGGCAGGAGGACGGCAAGTTCTAGACCAAAGGCAGCCTGCATAACTTAGCAAGACTGTGTCTCACAATAGAAATAAATAAATAAATAAATAAATAAGCAAGCAAGCAAGGAAGCTAGGGGTGCAACCCAGTGGTAGAACATTTGCATAGTATGTGCAGGTCCTGGATTCACCCTCCAAGAACCATAAATGTAATAATAATTTTATATTCTATATTCCCATCATTGAGCTAAAAATTATTTTTACTTTAAATCATTTAGGATGTTTTTATTTTTTTAAGTCTTCCTTTGAGAAGAGAATGCAGGAGGTAATATATTCATATTCATTTAAACTGATGAACCCCATCACTCCCAGGCCTTTTGAGTAAGATGCAGTATAAACTGATAAACTTTTAATTGCCAAAGCCCAAGGGTGTTATTTGGGATAGATTACTTGATAAATAAGTAAAAACAGTAGTTGCTGTCTGTTGAGTACTAATTATGAGCCAGGCACTGTTGAAAGCACTTTTAATATATACATGTGTATTAAATAGCACATTTATTCCTCACTAACCTTGTGGGTTAGATACCATTATTATCCCCCTTGTTCACATGAGGAAAATAAGGCATGGAGATTAACCCAGCCAACGGCAGAACCAAGATTTGAACACAGATTGGCAGACTCTGAGCCCCCACTTCTCACATGACGCCATATTATGAACGCAGTGTTGCAACATCTTTGCTTGCATTTTTCCATTCTATGCTAAGATCCCTTATGCCAGGGGGAGCCAGGCTTAACTTAGGGTTCTTAATACAGCCCTTTAATGTCAATAAAGCATTCAAAAAGCTCAAGACAACAGTATCTTTAAAGTGATGTCTCTCATAATGAAATAATTTCCTGGGTCCCTTGTTTTTCCCTAACTGTCCTACCTTTAAATTCCCAGCCAGAAATCTAAGAACTTTGGGAGCCCTGGGACTCTGTTGAGACAGTACGAAGTAAACAGTACTCAACCCAGCCTTACAAGGCCACAGCTACCCTGCATGTCTTAGCTCCCTGCTGGTCCACAGGCCTCCATGGCCTCCCTTCCCACGTTGGAAGTGAGCTTGTGTGACCGCCTTACCTGTGGGTGCCTTGTGCATTGTACATAATTTTAGACCTGCACCCATCAGCCCCATCTCACCAAGGCAAGGAACAGAGCCCTTGGCCAGGGTGGGGCACAGATGCTAAAACCATTCTAAGATCACCCCGAGATGAGGGGGCCAGGAGGGGCCCAGGGTCAGGCAGTGACGTGGGTTTAAGCAGACAGATGCAGGGTATGAGGAAGACTCTCAGGGAAGATAAGACTCAAGGCAAATGGAAGTGTCTGGCAAGCTCTGTGCAGAGAGCTCCCACCACTGGTCAGCCTTTAGAGGGCGGCCATTGGGGGCCCCTGAGTTAAAGAGGTGCCCTGGGAGGGTGTGAGGCCAGGCGCTATGGGTTTACCCCTCAGTCCCCCAGGGGACTTGACAGACCTTCCCTGTAGAATGGAATGGAAAGTCCTAGTTGTGTTTGTTACGGGGAACTTCAGGCCACGTTCAGCCCTTGTGTTCCTGTGGCCTCTGATGCTCATGAGAAGTGGCAGGCCCCACTCCATCTGGGGTGGGAAAAAGCCTGGTCACGAGGCGCACATGCCACATCCCTAAGTGATCAGCAACCTGGGAGGAGGTTACTTGATTGTGAATAATTCTTCCGTTGGTTTACATTTAAGCTGCCTGTGCCCCATGGACTTGCCAATGAAGACATTGTCTCGCAAAACCCCGGAGAACTCTCTTGTAAGGTAAAGTAGAGCTCTCTCTTTACTGGCTGATAGGAAAGAAAATCACTGCCCTCTGTGACTGCTATTACACATTATTAAATGCTTTAGGCTCCCAAGATTAAAATGTGGAAAAGTAATAATGTTTTATTAAATAATAATTGCTTCTGAGAGTGGCAGTGTACCTCACAGCGAGGGGATGTGCTTGTGATGCCGAAGGAGGCAGAAAATAATTACTTGGAATGCCGAAAGGGAGAAGGTACTGGCAGAGCACACCTGTCTCAGATGAAGACAATTGCTCCTCCTGATGAGCATCTTAGAAGCAGACCCGGCATAAGGAATTAATGTCGTGTAGCCCTCACATCACAATGGCAGCATGTTCCAAAGAACTATTAATTCTATCTCATCCCCAGGTTTTTTATCAGAAGTTATTTTAACCAGCGTCAAAGTTACAGAAGGATTTTATTCCATTTTTGGAATAAATTACTTCTGAGAGACTTGCAACTGCCGTCCTAATCACTTGGATACAGAGAGACTAACAGGTGCTTTGCTCTCTTCGTATCATCTTGCCTCAAAGGAACCAGAACTCTGCAAAGGAATTTTCAACTGGGAGAATTATTTATTTTTTAAATAACATGCATGTGTTTACCAAAGTGCCACAGATTAGTTTCCTAGCAAAATGGATAATTATTTTTAAAGGGGCCCCATCGTAATGCTATGTCCGACATTAAGAAGCCCCTCCCTTTTAAGATGTAAGCTTCCTGTATACCTTATTGCTCCAATTTTAGCTTATAAAATAACAACCTCACGTCACAATTTGTTCTTATTGTTAGGTGCCATCCATTCAGGTCTGACTCATAGGACCCTGTGTCCAACACAATGAAACATTCCCCAACACTGTGCCATGCACACAATCTTTTTATATTTGAGCCCATTGTTGCAATCACTATGTTCTTCTCATTTTGAGTCAGTCTACATCAGCAAAGGAAGGTCCCAGGGGCTTCACTGCATTCCCATTATTAAGATCAACTCCACACTAAGGAGGCAACTGTTCCAGTCTGGGAGGCTCATTTTCTGGCACTTTATTTGACAGTGCTTCTCTGCTATTCGTGGAGTTTTCAATGGCTAATTGTTTCAGGAGTGGGCTTCTGGGTCCTTCTCCTTAGTCTGTCTTAGTCTGGAAGCTCAGCTGAAACCTGTCCACCATGGGTGGACCTGCTGGTATCTGGAATACCAGTGGCGTAGCTTTCAGCATCACAGCCACACAGAAGGCCCCACAGCACAGCAAGCTGACAGACACGTGGGGAGCTAACAAATTTGTGGAGCCTGCTAAGATACCATGATTATTGATGGACTTTTTTCAGCAAGAAAAATACTGTTGAACAATTTGTAGAGACATAATTTTTTCTTCCTAGAAGGCAGTTTATCTTTTGATGTTTGCTAAGAAACTAAAAATCTGTGCTTTGGAGAGTGGAGAAGATAGATACTCAGTTGGCTGCAGTTGGCCTGTGAAAATTCTGACTGGCCCACACAGGAAGAGTGGCCCACACAGGAAGAGCTCTTCTGTTACTCGTTTCCATTGTACTTTGGCACAGCATTGGTCTGCCATAGCTGTCTCAGAACACACTGATGGGAATAGTGGGAGTTGTACTGCCACAAAGCTATCCTTTTCAAAAAATAAAAGCCAAAAAATTAGAAGTTTTTGTGTTTTTTTTTTTTATCAGTATAGAGTTTTTCTACTTTAAACATGACCTTCTCTTCTTGTGCTGTAGACTTGCATAGAGGTGACCTCCCATGGCCATTTCATTGTCACTATTGTTGTTATTAGATACCCCCAAGTCTGGTCTGACTCATAGAGACCATGTGTACAACAGAATGAACCACTCCCCAACATTGCCAGGCACACAATCTTTTTTATGTTTAAGCCCATTATTGCAGCCCCTGTGTCAGTCCATCTAGTTGAGGGTCTTCCTTTTTGTTGTTCTTGACCTCCCACTCTCCAAAACATGGTGTCCTTCTCTGGGGATTGGGCCCTCCTGACCATATATCCAAAATACATAGCAGGCAGTTTAGCTATCCTTGCTTCCAAGGAGGACTCTGGTTGCACTTCTTCTAGAACAGATCTGTTGGTTCTTTTAGCAGTCCATAGTATATTCAGTATTCATCTGCAGCACCATAATTCAAAAGCATCAATTCTTCTCCTGTCTCCCTTATTCAACAGCCAGCTTTCACAAGCATATGATGTGACTGAAAATACCATGGCATGAGTTAGGCACACCTTCATATTCAGTGTGACATCTTTACTTTTCAGTCCTCTAAAGACATCTTTTACAATAGCTTTTCCCAGTGCAACGTGTCTTGATTACTTGACTGCTCCTTCCGTGGATGTTGATTGTAGAACCAAATAGAACAGAATTGTGGACAACCTCAATCTTTTCTCCCTTTATCATGAAGTTGCTTACAGACCAGCTTCCAAGGATGTTTGTTTGTTTGTTTGTTTTGCGGTCCTGGGGGTTGAACCCAGGACCTCACGCTTGCATGCTTTGCAAGTGCTAGACCACTGAGCTGCACCCTCAGCCCAGTTTTTTTACTTTTTTGAGACAGGGTCTCACTAAGTTAAGCAGACTGCCACTGGTCTCAAACTTGGGATCCTTCTGCCTCAGCATCCTGGGCCACTGGGATTGCAGGCGTGTGCCACCACACCCAGCAGGATCTTTGTTTTCTTTATGTTGAGATGCAATCCATATTGAAGACTGTGTTCTTTGCTTGTCATCAGTATTTCAAATCCTCTTCACTTTGAGCAAGCTAAACTGTGTCATCTGCATAATGCAACTCATTAATGAGTCTTCCTTCTTGATGCCATACTCTTCTTCATAAAGTTCCTCTACTGGATTATTTTCTTAGCATAGAGATCAAAGTGGTACAGTGAAAGGATGCAGCCCTGGTGCACACCTTTCCTCACTCTAAACCAAGCAATGCTTCCTTGTTCTGTTTGAGTGATTGCATCCTGATCCATGTACAAAAAAAAATCCATCATGAGTACAATTAAGTGCTCTGGTATTCCAAGTTTTTCCAATATTATCCATATTGTGTTGTAATCCACACAATCAAATGCCTTTGTACAGTCAATATATCATAGACATCCTTCTGGTATTCTCTGCTTTGGGCCAATATCCATCAGTGTCAGCAATGATGTCCCTGGTTCCATGCCCTCTTCTGAATCTGGCTTGATTTTCCAGCAGTTCCCGGTCAGTATACAACTGTAATCACTTTTGAACAATCTTTAGCAAAATTTTATTCACGTGTGATGTTAATGGTAATGGTAATTTCAGCATTCAGTTAGATCCTCTTCTTGGGAGTAGGCACAAATATGGATCTCTTCCAGTCAGGTGGCCAGGTAGCTGTTTTCCAAAGCTCTTTCCATTGGCATAGACAAATGAGCACCTTCAGTGCTACATCTGTTCATTGAAACATCTCAATTAGTATTCCACCAATTTGTGGAGCCTGTGTTTCACCAATGCCTTTGAGGCAACTTTCACTTTGTCCTTCAGAACCATTGGTTCTTGATCATATGTAACCTCTTGAAATGGTTGGTCATCCACTATTCTTTTTGGTACAATGACTCTGTGTATTCCCTCCGTCTTCTTTAGATGTTTCCTGTGTCATTTAATATTTTCCCTATAGAATCCTTCACTATTGCCACTCAGGTTTTGAATTTTTTCTTCAATTCCTTAAGCATGAGAAAAACAGAATGTGTTCTTCCCTTTTGGTTTTCTATCCCCAGGTCATTGCACATGTCATTATAATATTTGATTTTGTCTTCTTGAGCTGCCCCTTTGAAATCTTCTGCTTAGTTCTTTAACTTCATTATATCTTCCTTTTACTTTAGCTGCTTGACATCAAGGGCAAGTTTCAGAGTCTCTTGACATGTAAGTTGGTGGGGCTTTTTTTTCTGACTTTAATAACCTTTTGCTTTCCTCATGAATGATGTCTCTCATGTCATGTGACAACTTATCTGGTCTTTGATCGTTAGTGTCTAACGCATCAAACCTATTCTTGAGGTGGTCTCTGAACTCAGGTGGGATATACTCAATGTCATACCTCGGCTTTCATATATTTGTTCTGATTTTCCTCAGATTCACTTTGAACCTGCGTGTGAGCAGATGATGGTCTAATCCACAATCAGCATGTGGTCTGACTTCTGATACTGTGGTTTATTGGTGCCACTTTCCACAAATGTAGTCAGTTTGGTTCCTGTGTTCCATCTGGTGAATTCCATGTGTTTTTTCACTGTTAGTGATAATGAATGAAACTTCTGTAGGCTTTTGGGCTTGTGGGTATCATTATACTTCTTAGAATAATAAAACTGTTTGAAAGTCGAGTTTTTAGGTAAATGTCTCCAGGAATGTGTTATATTTCCCTGGATTTGGTAAACAGAAGCACTGAGTGTATCAGATGTGGTTGCATCCAAAAGATTGATCATGAGGAAAGTGGGACATTGTCGCAGAGTGCATGGTGAGAGCAGACCTGGGTCTCAGGAAGCCGGGCTCACGTTTCCCTCTGCCACCCATGAAGTCATTCAACCCTCTAACCTTCATTTTTGACATGAGAAGTAAGAAGATAATACCCCCTACCGTTGTTATTGTAGAGCTCGTTTGTATAAAAGTCCAAGAAAGGTAAATCCATAGGGACCAAAAGTTGATTAATGGTTGTGAGGCCAGGGGGAGGATGCTGGAGAGTGACTGCTAACAAGTAGGAGATTTCTTTGGGGGGTGATAAAAATGCTCTAAAATTAGATTGTTGTAATGGTTGTACAATTCGTGAATATACTAAAATCAGTGGGTAGATTTTATTGCATGTGATATCTCAAAGATTTTTAACAAAATGAGATAAGACACATAGAATGTTTATCTCAGGAGTAACACACAGCAAATGAACATTAGGTATTAGCTAACATTATTATAATATGGTTTGTATTAGCAATGATATAGAAAGACTTGAAATATGTTAGCCATACCTACCAGATGGGCTAGGGTTTGGGGTTTGACTCAGTTGGTAGAGTGCTGGCTCTGCATGTGCTTAGGCCCTGGTTTTCATCTCCAGCACTGCAAAAATGGGAGAAGGATGTGGCAGCCCAGTCCTGAAGCAATCAGCCATCAAAAACCCTGTGATAAGCAGAAAAGCACTGACATAGTGCCGGACATGGCACAGTGTCTGGGAGTGTTTCATTCTGTTGTACACAGGATGGACATGAGTAGGACCCGACTCTACAGCACCTAACAACAATAACCTGCCTACCAGATACCCACTGCGTTGTACTGCCCCCTGTGGGTGACCTTGTCTGAGCTGTTTATCTGCCCTTCACCTCCTGGGCCAGGGTGAGGGCCAGCATTGTGAAGCATATCCATAAATTAAAGGTGGAGAAGGGAAACTACTTGGAAGGTACCAATCATCATCCAACCCTCGCAGGCTTGGTTAGATTTAGCTCTTTGGTTGGTTTGGAGGCTCATGTTTGTGAGGTGGATCTTCATTTTTTCCAAATAGATGACTGTCTCACCTATTACCATTTTTGAGTAGCCACTCCTTTCTCCACAAATGTAAGCCAGAATAGAAGGGAAGATTACCACTGGGTGTGGTGGTACATGCCTGTAATCCTATTGACTCCACCCATAATCCAAGGACTCCTGAGGCAGAGGCAGGAGGATTGGAAGTTTCAGGCCAGAGGCAGGCTGTGTAACTCAGTAAGACCCTATCTCAAAATAAAAAGTAAATACTCAGTGGTAGAGCACTTGCAAAGCATGCATGAGGCCCTGGGTTCAACCTCCCACTACTGGAAAGAAAAAGGAGGGGGGGAAGATTATACATACATGTAATAAATTATGTAAATAACAATTTCTGAGGCCATTCCAGACTTAAAATATTTCACACTTCCTTTCCACAATTCCTGAGCCTCTCACATTTTGCCCATTCATTTGGAGAGAAGCATGGAGCAGTCCCTAAGAAAGTTTTTGTGTTGCCTTAGTAAGCTGATAGAAGTTGCATTAGCCATTACTGTCTTGACCTAAGTTATAGTTCAGCCTACCTAATTTAAGAGAATACAGTTTGCCCCTGGAGTGCATTTTGGTTGAAAGAGCAGATGAGATTCAGAGAAGGTCCAAGCAGAGGTGCTCCAGGTGGGAAAGGGGAGAGCAGACCATTATTTATAGTGCAGTCTGATCAAGCCAGTGGATCATGGCCACGGGAGGGGAGAGGTGGAGATGGGTCAGGATATCCCCAAAAGGAGTAAGAGTCATCAAAGGAGGAAAAGAGACGAGGGGCACAGGTTATGCCAGTGTTGAAGAGTTTTAAATTATAACTTGGAATAGCACCCTTCAGAGCCTGAGGGTAGCTCAGTGTTAGAACGTTTTCCTGGGATGTGTGGCCCAGCACAATAAATAAATAAACACTAAATAAATAAATAAGATCCTTCAGTTGGATTTAGTGAGGAGGAGGAGGTGGAGGAGGATGTAGATAAGCCTGTCTCTTCACACCAAGAAACTCAGAAGCCAAGCCCGGTGGCACACACCTAGAATTGCAGCAGTCCAAAGGCAAAGACAGAAAGATCACAAGTTCAAGACCAGCCTAGGTGATATAGCAAGTTCCAGGCTTGCCTGGGTACATGGTAAGACCCTGTCAATAAACAAAGACCAACAACTGTTTGTCAATAAGAGTCCCTCTTCAACCTTACTCTGTCCTCTATCCAATCTCGGCCACCAGCTAGATACGTGGAGAATATTATGCTCTGTTTGCTAATTGACTCAGAATTACTGTTGAATAAACCATTCAGATTAAATAGAAAGGCCAGGCTTGGGAGGTAACATTGCTTTCCAATTTAGAGAAGGCATTTTGTTAAGTGGTAATAAATGAAATGGATTTTACTTTTTGTGAATTATACTTTTGTGGGAAGTCGTTAGCTCCATTCATTACAAAAGAGAAGAACATAAATCTCAGAACTATCTTCTTTTCCTACCCTGATGAAGACACAACTTTTAAGGCTCTATTCTTAAGTTTTCATCCTGATCACAGTTTAAGGAAAAAACTACTCTTGGAAAGGGAAAGAAGTCAAAAACCCTGCTTTGGGGAAGAACAGGTCCTGTGGGTTTTTGTTTTTGATTTTGTTCTCTTTCTTTCTTTCTTTCTTTAAACAGTTCCCTTTTGCTTTACTTTCTTGGTTTAGAACACAAATGCCGGGGAATGTTATAACTGAGAGTGATTTCTGTCCCCCTGTAGTAAGGACACACGCTTTTTGAGCTTGATGATAATTTCCTTGTTTAGCTCATCTGCGTGGTTTGCATCTTACACTCACAACGTGATTGTGTCTAGTGGACTCTCGTGAGAAGTAAATTGGTCTCGGAGGGAATCCTGAGCCTGCCTGTGTCCCGCATGCTTCACTCACAGCCCTGTTCTCTCCCTCAGGATCTGGGCCCGGCTCTGAAGCCTGTTGACAGTAGTGCGCCTCACGCTGTTGTTCTTCATGATTTTCCAGCAGGTAAGGACCTACGTGATAAATCGGTAGAGCTGCAGGGTCCGAGGGTGAGGAACCCTCCCTGGGGAGCCTCTCAGGGACGTTCTAATTCATTTTCTGTTCCGGAGCAATCCTCTGCTGGAGATGTCCCCTCCTACCCATCCTGTCACCTTCAGGAGGGTCACCTGTGCCCAGCCATTCCAGAAAGTTCATTTATTTTTCTGTGCCTTTGAGACTTCTGAGGGAGAGACAGAAGAGATTCCTGTACAAATGAAAAATAGCAAATTGCCTACCAGTTGCACACTTTTTAGCTCTTTCACAAAAATCAATCCTAATTAACAATTGTGATGAGGTTAATTCTAATTTAATAAGTGAAGTTCTTTTGTTCTAAGAGTTCTTACCTACTGCTCACATATGAGATTAAGATATTAAATTTTTATAATAAGTTTTAAATACCTTTTATATCTAAGACTATAAATAAACTTTATTTGCAGCCTCTTTTTATCCACCTAATAGCCTAGTTTTTATTTTGGTGTGGATAAATTCACTTGCTAAAGAGCTATTGTACTCCCTTGGTTAATATTTGAGGTTGAAATGACTTTTAAACATGATTGAGAACGATGATAGTATTATACTACATCTGTAAAACCCTTTCATTGTTAAGTGTATATTCAGCAAGGTGTTCATATTGGCACAGTAGAAATCACTGGCTGGAACAATGTTGTTGTTGCTGCTGCTGTTGTTTTAAACCATTTCCCATCAATTAGTGCATAGTAGATATATCTAATGTGGTCTTAAGGGAGGGAACTCCTACCATCAAAATCCAAAAGAAGTAATATATGTTAAAAAGTATATTTCATTAGTATAATCTTTTCTTAGAGTCCATAGAACATATACTACCTCAGTGGACAGAACCAAATGTTACTTTGTTCTCTAGTCAAATCTGCAACCAGGATAATTTATCATGAGTAACTATAATTTTATGTTGCAGAGCAAGTTGATGATTTGAACCTCACATCTGGAGAAATTATTTATCTTCTTGAAAAAATAGATACAGATTGGTACAGAGGGAAATGTAGAAACCAGACCGGTATATTTCCTGCCAACTATGTCAAAGTAATTGTAAGTGGGTTATGCTCATTTTAATTGGTCTTATGTTCAGCAGGTTCAGTGTGACTTGCAGGTTGGAAGAAACTGTGCGGTATGATCAAAAATTATGGTGAATGTTTAAATAAAAAAATGTGTTAAAGTGAAAGACACATTGACATTGATCCCCCTCAAAATACTCCCCCTGTCTGAGAGCACACTTACCTCACCCTTCTTGCTGCTTTCTGAGGCAGTTCTGGGAGGCCCCTCTCTTGAGTGTCTTTAGTTTCATCCTCCATCATGACAGCACTCCCTGTCACACCTCACTTCTGGCACAGCAACTTTTGTCAAGTAAAAACACTGCGGTGTGTCCTCATCCACCTTATTCACTGGATCTGGCACCAGGAGACTTCTGTCTCTTCCCCCAAAGTCAAAATGAGCATGAAAGGTAAGTGTTTAGAAAAGATTCAGGACATCAAGGCAGCCACGGCAGCTCAACTAAAGACACTCATGGAAGAGGACTTCCAGACCTGCTTCAGACAGTGGCAAAAACAAGGGGATAAGTGTGTTTGAAGCCGGGGGGAGGATTTGAAGGGGGCTTAATGGCAATGGGTCTTTTTAAATTAAACATTCAAACCATATTGTTTTTATCACACTTCATAGAAGCCTAGATTTTTAAATTCTGCTTCTTTCTTTACCATTGATTCATTTGGCATTTTGAAAATTGAAAAACAGATATTTGTTTAATTAGGCAATGATTAATTATTATTACATTATGACATCTTAGAACATAATGCCTAAGTTCTATCTGAATTCTAAAGTGAAAGCCCATCCTAGATCAATTGGTAAATCAACTATTCTTGCCAGGTTGTTAAGGACTTAAGCATATATGTTAATCCTCTGAGATATTTAGAAAATATGAACTAAATAGTATGAAATAATAAATGTCTGGGGTTTAGCTCAGTTAGTAGAGCGCTGCTCTGCACCTTCTGAGGACCCAGATTCTATCCCCAGCAATGCAAAAACGGGAGAAGGATGTGGCAGTCTACTCTCAAAGACAGCCACTGAAAACCCTGTGAGGGTCGCTATGAAGGGCATCTAACAACAACAAAGAGTAAATAGATTGTGTTGAAGGATGGTTTTTGAGATTGTGTTACCAAATCAGTTTGGGAATATTAAAACACTTTTATTGGAAGTAGTGGTCTGTTAATGGTTTTTCACATAATTCCAAACCTGATTGGGAAAAATTATACTGCAGCATCACAATTTTATACAATCTTACAGCCTAACACACACCTTTGTATTGGTGCCCAGGTGGCTGTGAATCATGAGGATAAAACAAGATTGCCTCTCGAACATTTATATCAATAGGAAGAGTATAACTCAGTCCATGATATAATTTATGATGCTGTGAAATATCAATAGAGCTAGCTTAAATAGTTCAGCATATGTGGAGGGAAAAATGCAAGTATATTACATCAGAAAGTTAAAAGACAAATATAACAGAAAATCTGTATTTTTCAAATAGAGGTGAGTTTGAGTCTCTTGGATTACAAACCATAGATCTTAAAAATTGTCCAGTGTATATATATGGCCTGATTCTTTTGAGAAATTAAACTATATTCTCTAAATTAATATTAAGAATAATGTTAGTTTTAGCACTCTTCCTCATTTTTCTTCTGCCCAATGTAGCAGCACTTTAAAAAGCACAATTACCACCCTGAAATCAATCACACCGAGTCTGCCTCATTATAGGTATAAATATTATTTCTGAGCCCACAAGTTTAAAAAACTGTTTTAAAAGTTTGTACTCAGAGAATTCATCAAGAGGACACTGATTTATTTAATATAAACCTCATATCCTTGCGTAGTTTCAGACTGCGTGCATATGGCCAAGAATTTTATTTCAGCCCAGCTCTACTGAGCCTCATCACTGAGAGGTGAAATAACGTGCCTGCCACCTAGTAGACTCTCATTTAGTGCAAACTCCTTTCTTCCTTCTCTGTTCATATTGAAGGAAAGAAAAATGTTCCTGAGTTATGAATATAGAGAGAGTCTACATTTGATCAAATTGTTTATTTTGGGGTCAGGGAAGTATTATAGAGTCCTACCGTCACTCTTTGCCTGCAGCCATAGCCCTGTGGTATCTGATCCCATCAGATCCCGGAAGCTACGCAGGGTCGGGCCTGGTTAGTACCTGGATGCAAGACCGCCTGGGAACACCAGATGCTGCAGGCTTGGGAGAAGGACCTGGCAACCCCCTCCCAAAAATCAATCTGCCATTGAAAACCCTATGAACAGCAGAGAAGCACTGACAATAGTGTTTCCCCTGTTGTACAGAGGGTCGCTATGAGTTGGATACCGACTCGAGGGCACCTAACAACAACAACAACAACAACAACAACCGTCACTCTGAATGGGTGTGGCAGTGCTGGTGTCTGACACCATCATAGCCTAACAGTTGCCTATATCTGAAGGCTTTAACTGACACTTTCAAACCTGAGGTACAGAAAACTCAGTGCGGAGTACAATGATGTTAATGTGATTTCTTTTTTTTTTTTAAACTGTACTTGTGGGTGGAGTCCAGGGCCTTGCAAATACTTTCCAAGTGTTCTACCACTGGGCTGTACCCCTGCTCATTTTTAATATTTTATTTTGAGACAGCATCTCGCTATGTTAAAGGCTGCCTTTGGCCTCAGACTCATGACCCTCCTGCCTCAGCCTACCCAGTTGCTAGGATTACAGGTGTGCACCACTGTGCTTGGCTTCTTAATGTAATTATTATTCCAGCAAATAAGGGAAGGATTGCTTGGCTATCCAAAGAGGACTAGATCACGAGATTTCTTTTCTTTATTTTATTTTTTTCTTTTCTTGTGTTTTTTTGTTTGTTTTAAAAAAACTCCACCGGCCTTGCTATATATAGCCCAGGCTGGCCTTGAACTGGCTGCTGATCCTCCTACCTTAGCCTTCTGAGTGCTGGGATTGCTGGCGTGCACCACCACACCCAGCCAAAGCCATTCATTTTCTTCAAAACCCAAATTCAGTATTTCTTACTGTTTAGCACCTGTGGTACTAATAGGTTTAACACCTAGCCACCCTTGTTAATTTCAGTCATTCATTTCCTAATTACCTGGCCTTAAGTTTATCTTGCTAAGGTCTGGTAAGTTCGTTGTCACCATGACTTTGTCTTCACTAGGTTGATATTCCAGAAGCGGGGCATGGGAAGAGAGAGCTGGCGGCTCCATCTCACTGTGCCAAGTAAGTTTTGTTTGTGTTCTTTTGCACAAAATATAAAAGAAGCAAACATCTCTTTGTGTCACAAAGAATCACCAAGCATAAGCACTTCCAGTGTGTGATTTTTTAGATTCTCAGTGTCTTTTTAACACTTACCTGGGGGACGTATGGGCCTAACAGACCTCAGTGATATATTTGTGTGTGGGTAAGAGTTTTTATCTATGAAACCAAAACAGACAAAACATTTTAAGAATGGTCTAAACTAAAACATAAGGCCACTTGTAACAAAACGAAGTACCTAGACATCCTTAAAAAGGATCTGGATTTTAGTGACCTCAGGTCACTCACTGGTTGTGTTTTGGTCAGAGCAATTCACCAGTTTTAATTATGAGGAAAGCGTTACTTGTTTAAAAAAATGATAGTGAGTTAAAAACGTGATGAAGGGCTGGGAGTATCGGTCAGTGGTAGAGCCCTTGTCTAGCATGCCCAAGCCCTGGGTTCAATCCCCAACACTGCCCCACCTCCCAAAAAAAAAGGAAAAAAGTAACCATGATAAATTGCACCAACAAAAGCAGTGTCCCCTGCCCCAGGACTTGGAGGTAGCAACAAGGCCAAGTCGGATCTGCCGCTTCCCGTGGCTTGGCCTCAGCTTGGGCAGGGATGGCTTGTCACCAGTGTGATTTAGTTTGGGCTTCTCGTGTTCAGCCACAAATTTTTAGAAACCTCAGCTATTAAGTATTTGGTAAATACTTAAATCTTATAGAAAGATGACTCCTACAAAAACTGCTAGGTGGTGCTCTAGGGGTATAGCTCAGTGGCAGAGCACTTGCTTAGCATGTACAGGCCCCTGGGTTCAAGCCCCAGCCCTAGGGGGGAGAAATCCTGCTAGATGTTTAGTATTGTTTTATTTTATTTTTTTTTAAAGGAACTAGAAAAAAGTGAAAGAAGAGTTGAGTTGAAGAGGTCTTCCTGTGGATCTAAAGACCTTTCTATGCATCCTTGTTACTCCTTGTGATTTAAAACCCTGCCACAATGCTACTTTGTATTCTAGTTAAATGAGCAAATTAATAGAATTCACTGCCTGGTGAAGGCTGTAAACTTGTCTATGAATAGGTCAGACAGAAGGAGATGCTCCCAGTGGACTTGGGAAAATAAATGCAAAGGTTATCACAAATAAGAAAACGTCCAATGCCAGAAGTTTTCTCCTCTTTTTAAGCAGCCTGTAGGGTATCAGCAGGCTGAATTTAAAGTTGACTTGAGCAGCCATTGATCCATTGACCCATCTTAAGTGAAACTTTGATTAGAACAAGGACAAACTTTTTCTCTACAGGCAGTAGTTTCCCCTTAGCTTCTTGTTATTGAGACTTCTTTGTGAAATCTCAAAGATTTGGTATTAAATCATACCTCATACCTCTGAAGACATGGTTTTATTTCTGCCCCCCCCTTTTTTTTGTACTAGGAAATGGAACCCAAGGCCTCACACGTACTTTGCAAGTGCTGTTCCACTGAGCTGCACCTCCAACCCCATTCTTATTTTTTTATCTTGAGACAGGGTCTCGCTAAGTCACACAGGCTGCCTCTGGCCTCGAACTCACAATCTTCCTGCCTCCGCCTCTGGAGTCACTGGGATGACAGGTGGGATGACAAGTGTGTGCCACCCCACCTGCCTGTTTGGGTCTTATTTTCAGTCAAAATTGCAGATCATTTATGACGGTCCAAGTTTCAGAAATGGAGCCTTTTTTTTTTTAAGTTTTCGGTGCCTTTGTGTGTGTGTGTGTGTGTGTGTGTGTGTGTGTGCTACTTGCAAGTTGAACCCAGGGCCTTGCACGTAGCTTGCAAGTGCTGTACCCCTGGGCTGCACCCCCTGCCTATTTTTTATTTTTTACGTTGAGACAGGGTCTCTCTAAGTTACACAGGCTGCCTTTGACCTCAAACCTGCGATCCTCCTGCCTCTGCCTCCTAAGACACTGGGATTATAGGCATGAGCCACACTGCCTGGCCTGAAATGAATCCTTTTTAAAAGAGATACAAAATCACAGAAACCAACAGTGTTCGTAGAAAATGATGTATTGTGAAACGCTAAGTCTCTATTTCATCAGAACCTTCTGATTTGTGAGGCCTTTCATCTGCCTGATCCACTTACTGGTGGAGCACATGTGGAGCCTCTGCTCGGCCCAGCCGATGCCCTCTGCCTGCTGCCCTGGTTCTTGATCAGAAAGTTTGATGTCTTCCTCTGACACTCTCAGGGGCAGTAGTCCTAAACTCAATGTGTTTGTGATTGAAAGGGTTCAGACTAGGCTGTGGATTGCTGTGGCTCAAAGATACAGATACCTAGAGTCTGGGGAGATTCCGTGATGAAGTCACATTGATCAAAACACAGATGCAGCAGTATAAACCAACCCCACAGCTCCTTCTCTGGAACTCTGCTCCTCTGTGACCTTGAGCTTCAGCCTTTCTGAATAGGTTCCCATCTAAAAAGTAAGCACTACCATTTAGAAGTGTAACTTCATATTCTTTTATGAAAATGTTATAAAGTATCTAAGTATACCTCAGTCCATAAGAAACACAGAATAAATATTGAAAGACTGAATGAAGATTTTAAAGCACGTTAAAAGTTCACACTAGGGAGCACTTGTTCCATTCTATGGAGTGAAGTGTGGCCCAATTCTAGAAACAGAAATGAAGCCAATTAAGATCTTTTACTTTAAAAAGGCGTTGTTCTGTGGTTTAACCCACACACATGTTCTTCTCTGTTCAGAGGACCAAGATGTGTTGCTCGATTTGAATATATTGGAGACCAGAAGGATGAGTTAAGTTTCTCAGAGGGAGAAATAATTGTTCTCAAAGAGTATGTGAATGAGGAATGGGCCCGAGGAGAACTCCGAGACAGAGCCGGAATCTTCCCCCTTAACTTTGTGGAGCTTCTTGAGGATTATCCCACCTCTGGTGCAAATATTTTAAGTGAGTATGGAGAAATAGGGGTTTCTATGTGTCATGTCTTAGTTCAAATGAACCAGTAATATCATAATGCTCAGGCTGCATCAACTGCCTTGTTTTCTTTTTTCTTTCTTTCTTTTTTTTTTTTTTGCAGTACTTGTGGATTCAACCAAGGGCCTCACACATACTTTTTGCATGTGCTCTACCACTGAGCTGCACCCCTGACCCCCTTTTTTATTTGTTAAGACAGGGTTTTGCTAAGTTATGCAAGCTGCCTCTGGCCTTGAACTCATGATCCTCCCAGCTCCGCCTCCCGAGTTGCTGGGATTAAAAGCGTGTGCCACCACGCCCAGCCTTATTGCCATATTTTTAAGGTAGGAGGAGAAAATATTTTTTTGCAGTACTGGGGATTGAACCCAGGGCCTCGTGCTTGCATGCTCTGCAAGTGCTGGACCACTGAGCTGCACCCCCAGCCCATTTTTTTTACTTTTTTGAGACAGGGTCTCACTAAATTATGCAGACTGCCTCTGGTCTCGAACTTGCAATGGTAGGAGGAGAAAATATTTTTTTGCACTACTGGGGGTTGAACCCAAGGCCTCGCGCCTGCATGCTTTGTAAGTGCTGGACCACTGAGCTGCACCCCCAGCCCATTTTTTTTACTTTTTTGAGACAGGGTCTCACTAAGTTATGCAGACTGCCTCTGGTCTTGAAGTTGCGATGGTAGGAGGAGAAAATATTTTAAGTCACCATTTATATGGGGTAGTCATTAGGGTTGTCATCTCTTGAAAAGCTGGCTTTGCTTTAGGTAATCAGCAGTAGTTTTCTTCTGACACTGCATGCTCTTGTCATCTGACGGTTTTATTGTTTTGTTTTTTTTAAATGTAGACACAAAGGTACCACCAAAGACCAAAAAAGAAGATTCTGGCTCACATTCTCAGGTATGCTGCTCAAGTGGAGTACTGTAGGGACAGCCAGAGTTAAACTCTGAGAGGATTTTGGAATTACAATTATGGGGAGAAAAGAGTATGAAGTCATTTTTCATTCCATACAGCAAATGTTTGCAATGAATTAAGTGGATGGTTAACGTAATGTCATCCGTAGAGCTCATGCAAAGACGTGCAGACCCTGGTAGAAAGTGAGAAGCAGCAGAACACAGTGGCACTTGTATATAGTACTTCCAGCTACTTGGGAGGCTGAGGCAGGAGGATCACTTGGGCCCAGGAGCTTGAGGCTGTAATGTGCCCTGCCTGTTGGGTGTCTGCACCGAGTTGGGCATCAGCAAGATGACCTCCTGGGAGCAAAAAACCAGACATGGTGGCCCATGCCTGTAATCCCAGCAGTTCGAGAGGCTGAGGCAGGAGGATCATGAGTTTCAGACCAGAGGCAGCCTGCATAATTTAACGAGACCTTGACTCAAAATAAAACAGGGGCTGAGTGCACAGCCCGCTGGTAGAGGACTTGTGGAGTATGCATGAGGCCCTGGGTTCAACCCTCAACTACTAAAAACAAACTAGATACTTTATCAGAATTTTTCCATGCATCATAAATACTATATGTACATATTTTATGCTCTTACCTAGTTTTTAAAGTTTCATTTATGTAATTTTTTCTGAGATGGTCTCTCCGAGTTTCGTAGGCTGCTTCTGCCCTGAAACTCGTGATCCTCCTGCCTCCACCTCCAGAGTCGCTGGGGTTCCAGGTGTGGCCACCACACCCAGCCACAGACTCACGTTTCTGACCAGGCCTTTGCTCTGGCACAGGACGCCAGTGTTTCTGGACAGTGGTGCCGAGCTCTCCACAGCTTTACAGCAGAGACCAGTGAGGACTTACCTTTCAGAAGAGGGGACCGGATCCTGATCCTGGAGCATGTGGACGCTGACTGGTGCCGCGGCCGCCTGCACGACAGGGAAGGCATCTTCCCGGCAGTCTATGTGCAGCCCTGCCCAGGTACGACGGCGCCCAGACGGACCTCACTGTGCAAGGGGAGCCTGCCACCTCCGAGACAGTGTCTGGGCCTCTTCCCTCTGTCCGTATTCACTTTGTCTGTCTACATTTGAAAGAGGTGATTCGTAAAGCTACGTAAATCAGTCGTGTACTACTTTGTTCAAGTTATGGGAAAAAAGATAAAAATGTCTTTCCTATATAACGATTGATTTTGTCTATTGATCATATTTTGTGTAATTTTTTTCTGGTAAGAGAGCATCTTTCTAAGTTAAAAAAGTTCAAAATTAATTGAAAATAATCTCTTCTGTGAGTGACAGAGTCCTTAAAATGTTTGTGTTTGGCCGGGCGCGGTGGCGCACGCCTGTAATCCCAGCGGCTTGGGAGGCGGAGACAGGAGGATCGCAAGTTCGAGACCAGAGGAAGTCTGCGCAACTTAGCAAGACCCTGTCTCAAAAAGTAAAGAAAAAAAAAAGGGCTGGGGGTGCAACTCAGTGGTCTAGCACTTGCAAAGCATGCAAGCGTGAGGCCCTGGGTTCAACCCCTAGTACCGAAAAAAAAAAAAATGTGTGTGTTTTAGTTCATTGTCTTTCTGTGTATTTGAATTTTTCGTGTCTTTACAGCTGAGGCAAAAAATATGTCTGGTACAGCACTGAAGGGGAGGAAGGCCAAAGCCTTATATGATTTCCATGGTGACAATGAAGATGAGCTCTCCTTCAAGGTCAGGATCTTCTATACTGCATTATACCCTTTCATACTGCATTAAGCAATATAAATTTTGAAATGTCTTCCATTGAAGGGGGGAACATTTTTGTTCAGTATTGATCACTACCTAAGAATGCAGGGATCTGAGTGCCTCATTTTAAGAGAAAAGAGTGGAGAGAGCTGGGAATGTGGTGCAGGCCTACAGTCCTAGCACTTGGAAGGCTGAGGCAGGGGGATCACAAGTTCAAGGCCAGCTTGAGCCACATAACGAGTTTCCAGGCCAGCTCAGGCTACATAAGGGAGGCCTGTCTCAAAAAGAAAAAAATGTGTAAAGTGAGTAAGTTAAATAGGGCTGATAATTTACATTATCAATTAGGCATTTAGGAATTTAGGAAAAACCATGGTTTAATAGCCTCACGGTGCTCAGAGTAATCCCTTACTTCTTGAACTTGTAACACTGGGTCTCTGTAACATGGAAGCTTTCATGAGTCACCCTAATAAAGGATGGTCCTCTCCGTGGCCCTCAGTGTCTGCTGCTAACATGTCTGAAATTGCTGGAGAACTCACACAGCCCCTGCTCCAGGATGCCATTATAGCCTTGCAGCCTCGGAAGGCACTGTGGTGTTGCCCACAAAGGCTCTAACTAGAACTTTGGAGTAATAGTCCCAAAAGGCTGAGCTACTTTGCAGTGATTTTGCTGTTGTTTTTGTTATTGTTTTGAGATAGATAGGCTGGGCTCAAACTTGGGATCCTCCTGCCTCAGTGTCCCGAGTACTAAGATTACAGGCGAGGCCACCATGCCTGGCAGCAAAGATCTTTTTAGGTTTTTTTTTTCCCCTAGCACTGGGAGATTAAACCCAGGGCCTCACGCATGTTTTGCAAGTGCTCTACCACTGAGCTGCACCCCCAGCCTATTTTTTATTTTTTGAGACAAGGTCTTGCTAAGTTGCTCAGGCTGCCTCTGGCCTCGAACCTCTGATCCTCGTGCCTTGGCCTCCCAAGTCACTAGGATCACAGGTGTGCACCACCCCACTCAGCTGCAAAGATCTTTTTAAGAAACTTAAAATATAACCCTAATCTTACTTCACCAGAAAAGTCCCTCTTATTTTTTTCTTCAAGGGAAAACATAGTTTGTGCATGCTGTTTCCTAGCCTGTGGGCCCCTGAGCAGAAGGGAGCACGCAGCGCCCTGCCTGGGACTGTCCTGGAGGAGGGGGTGGGTGTTCACAGTCACTGCTGCAGAGCAGCCTGTGACAGGCGGCGGGAAAGTCTGCACCTTTGAAGGAGTTCAGTCACAAGCAAAGAACTAAAGCCTCAAGGAGAGGTTGGACAAGATGAGGCTTCAAAGGGTCGGTGCCCAAACAAAAGTTTCTGAAAGCTCGTCGACAACAGAGCGAGTAAAGGAAGGCACTGTCGGGTGTGTGGAAGCTTCCGGGAGTGAGGCTGGAAGGCTGAGCTGTGCATGGTGAAGATGCCAGCTTTCGGACTTTGTGGTAGTTTTCCTTCATTCCAAGAGTGTCCTGCCTTTTTCATACTAAAATGTCATTTCTGTTACAAAATATCATCAGTAAATGAAAGGTACCTTGTATATCTTAACTATACAAAAATAAGTTGGTAGCCCTATATCAGTTTCCCACCCTCCTCTCCGTTTTAAATGTTTGGATCCTTAAAATCATAAATTTTGAAAACTGTGCTCTTACTTCTTTTCAGTCTTGTAGAGTCAGTGGCTCTAAATTTATTCCTTTTCTTTCCATAAAATATGACTGCAAGGGAAGAATCTGAATTCAAACTTTTGACTGTTATTTTGGCTTTTGTTGAAGTTATGTCAGTTTAAATAACAGAATTTCCAGTACTCCCTGGAGAACAGGTTGTCTTCACTTCATAAATGAATGACTCTAAGTCAGTCAGTTCTGGAGTGGGTTTGTGGCTGCTGTTATCGTTAAGAGATTCTACACTGCTTTCAGTGGTCTTGGTCATTAATATTTTATTTTATCCACAGCATGTTAGGAGATAGAATTTACTTTAAGAAATAGTTCCTGCCCTCAGGAAACTGACAAGGTTAGAAAAATAGTTTCAGGGGGTCATTATTTACAATCTAAAAACCAGAACTAACTTTTTTATAACAAAAACTTTGAGTAGCCAGAATTTTGCAGGTATTAGCAGAGTAGAGCCAATTAATGACACCTGATAGCATGTTTCCTTTTTATTTTCTATAAAGAAATCCCTTAAACCATTTTTCCAGGGGGCTATGTGCCAGGGCTACAAATAAATCCATTTAACCTGATAAGGGTGTTTTTTAAAGTAGCCAGAGTCATCTTGGATCATTATAAACTCTTAAACTCAGATTCTAAGAAGTGGTTAGAAACCATCAAGAACAAAATGGTTACATCTTCATGTGCTAAAGGAATTATAATTTGCATGTGAATAATACACACCCCTTCTTTGACTAACCAGATGTGGGTAAATCAATTTTCTGTGTCAAGGTGAAGCTCTTAAGATAAGGCAGAATGTAAATTTGACATTGAGGCCATGAGGAGTGGAATAAGCCAGAGGGTAGAGGAGCGATCTCACACACATAGGGATAAATGCAGAGTGCAGAACGCTCAGGGTGTTGGTACAAAGCGATCGTAGTAGGAGCCTTCCTAAGTAAAAAGGTCCCTTGTAAAATGTGTTGGCCTGGTGGTTAGAATTACGAGCCCTGGAATCATACTATTTGAATCTCGATTCTACCCCTGATTTTACAGGCACTACTCTCTGAGTTTAGGTTTCCTATTCTTTAACGTAAGTGCATAAAAATGTATCTCTAGGGTGAAGATACTAATAGTACCCATATTTAAGTGGGTCAGCTCCTGTTCAGTTCCTGGAAAGGGCAAGGCGTACAGCAGGCGTGCAGCTCGCTCTCTCACCTCCAGGTTGCTTACTTGTCATGCCAGTGCCCTCCCGTATTGCACTGAGAAGGTTCCAACCCCATGCTTTCTGCCCCCTTATTTACTTAGCTTCCCAGCTACAATGAGGCCTTCATTACGTATATCCATAGTGCCCAAAATAGTGTCCGGCACATAGTAGGTGTTCAGTAAGTACTTGCTAGATAGAATATATAATATATATGTATATGTATGCATCCATCCATGGCATATGGTTATTTATTGAAGAGAGATTTTAGCTTAGGAGTGGTGAACATGGGAGGCAGAAAACATAAGCGGAAAATCAATGTGCAAGCCGGGCGTAGTGGCGCACGCCTGTAATCCCAGCGGCTCGGGAGGCGGAGGCATGAGGATCTCAAGTTCAAGACCAGAGGCAGTCTGCATAATTTAGCAAGACCCTGTCTAAGAAAGTAAAAAAAAAATGGGTTGAAGGTGCAGCTCCGTGGTACAGCACTTGCAGAGCATGCAAGCACGAGGCCCTGGGTTCAACTCCCAGTCCCAGGGGGTGGGTGAGGGGTAAACTATGGAAAATCAATGTGCAGGAAGGCTGACAGTGACAAGGAAATGGGGTTTGAGGAAGAGAGGCCATGCAAGCAAATGGCACCACTAGTGTGCATCATCTTCGTGGTTTATCGCTTAATCCTGTCTGCAAGTCAAGATACGTGTGTTACACAAAAGGATTACTCGTGCTGTTCCGGGTAGGCTACTTACCATGCTTACACTCAATGGTGATTATTTCCGACTCCTGTGTTCCTACAGGCTGGAGATATAATAACAGAGCTGGAGTCTGTGGATGGTGACTGGATGAGCGGAGAGCTAATGGGGAAATCTGGCATATTTCCCAAGAACTACGTTCAGATGCTACAAGTCAGTTCAAGGTGAAGCTTGACCATCCCTTGGCACGGGAACTCACTGAACTATCACTTTGACTATCAGATATGTTTTGCACTATTTTTTTAAAGAGAAAGAGAAATTCCTAAGGTGTACATGATACACAAGAATTTTCTGAGAGCAGAAAACTTCTGCGTTTTTTAGTTAGGTTTCATTCACGGTAGAAACATGCAGAAAAGCCCATAAGCAAGGCATGTAGCGAGGAAAACATCTAGTGGGGTGAGTCAAGCATGGTCTCCCTTCCCCCAGGGAAGGGGTCACGCGGGAGGCTCACGAGCAGAAGTTGCACTCGTATGTTTGTTTTAATCAGCACACGTGAATTAACCATGCTTTGTTTATCACTTTAGTTTAAAAAGGGGATGTTTGTCGTCGTACGTGCTATAAGTATCAGGCCATTGTTAGTAATCTCAGTTTCATTTTTGATATTCCAATTAATTCTAGTACGTTCACCTTGGTACTGGGGCAAACGCTTGCTCCAGGAGGGACAGTTTATTACCTAGCCGGAGCACCAGGAGCACATGCAAAATCAGCTCATGCTCACCGAGTGCTCCTGGTGTTACAGGATGTTTCCCATTTGTCCAGCGATTTGAAGGAGGTCAACAGTTGGTGGATCTTAGTCAGATGAACCAAAACCATCCCTGAAATGCCTCGCTAATACAACTAACCCTTCCACGTATGTGCCGCACTTCTTTCTTCCCTCTGTGTATGCTTTATGTTCATAGGATTATTATCAAGCACATTTTCTCAATCTGCAATCATTCTTTGGACAATTACTGGTACCCAAAGGAAAACTCATTTTCTTTGCATTATCCTAGTGATATATAAATGCTGTGTCTTGTTATAGAATCACATATAGTACCTTAGAATACAGAGCAACTGTAGGGATGAGGGGTACAGCTCAGTGGTTGAGTGCTTGCAGAAAGCATGAGTGAGGCCCTGGGTTCAACTCCCCAGTACCAAAAAAAAAAAGAAAGAAAGAAAAAAATACAGAGCAACTGGTAAGATGAACAACAGTGCTAAGCCCCACCACTCATTTCTTCACAATGTAATCAGAATGAAAAACAATTTAAGAGGACTGAAGGCTGGTTCATTTTTGCCCCCAGCTCATCTCTGCACAATTTTAGAGTAAATAAAAGACTACTTTCTTGCTGTCCATTGTCATACATTTTAAGGTTAAGATAAAAGTGGTTCTTTGCATGACTGAATCAGTTACAATTTATGGGCTAAAGCCAAATCAGTTGAAGACAATCTTCCTAACAGATCAATGGAATAGAATTTCATTGGAAATATAAAACACTTTGCCAACAATGACCATGACTTCCTTCTGTTTTGAGAAGAGTTTCATATGCTGGACCACTTTTTAGTTTTTGCTGGTTTTCCCTAATGTCCAAAAAGCTAGGCAGCCAGTGATCACACCATTATCCGAACAGCATACGGAGTTCTGTAAGGAAGCAAAGCTTACTTTGTCTTTGACTGATGTTCATCTCCCCGGTATGCGGTTACATTGGGTTTTGGAGTATGGGAGCTGTGTTTCCTACATGTTTCGGGTAAAGAAGTAAGTATAAAGAAGATCCTTGCCAAATTTCACTCCCAGATAATTTTATGAGAAAGGGATGACTTAAAGCATTATCCAAACTGAATTTCCATTTGTAGCAAGCTATACAACAGCAGGCAGTGGTGTGAGGGTATGGAACAGGACAGGAGGTATGTGTCTTTGCCTGTGTAATGTGAGCTGCTTATTTTGAAGATTCTGAAAACTTATCTTTATTGGAGAAAAATATCCCTCCTAAATGTTGGCCTTCTGTAAACAGAATGATTAAGTGCAATAGTTGTAAATCTACTCAATACTATAATAAACTGAACTGAACTTTAAAAAAATCCCTTTCTCATGCTACACTGAATTTTTGAGAATGTGGATGGCATCTTACTTATCCTTACATTTTCAGTTCTTTGCACCATATAGGTAGATTGGCTGGTTGGTTGGGTGGATGGATGGGTGGATGGATGGGTGGATGGATGGATGACTTTCACAAATATCAATACTACCTTGAATCCTCTTGAT
This sequence comes from Pedetes capensis, assembly GCA_007922755.1. NCBI lineage: Eukaryota > Metazoa > Chordata > Mammalia > Rodentia > Pedetidae > Pedetes > Pedetes capensis. Next base: position 162,645 of record VMDO01002018.1, read on the forward strand.
GTCTTTCCTCTAATTTGTTGCCAGTGTTAGTCAGCTTATTCATCACTGTGGCAGAGAAACCAACCGAAACAAGCTTATGGGAGGAAAATATATCTTGGGGGCTCAAGGTCAGAGGACCACAGTCCATAATGTAGCCAGGCAGGCATGGTGGTGGCATGCTGCGGGGCCTGTGGTGGACCCAGGTCATGGTGGATCAGGAGCAGAGAGTGACCTGAACCACGGGTCTGGGTAAACACCTCTAAAGCCCTGTCCCCAGGGGCCTCCTGCAGAACTGGATCCTGCCTCCCCAAGTTTCCATAGCCTCAACACACAGTGCCATCAGCTGGGGACCAGACCTTAGAATACATGACCTTTGGGGGACATTTTAGATTCCACATTGACATTGACATTCGACATTGACATTGACATGACATTGACAAAAATCTACATTGAAATATCAAAATTCACAGTTTTATATCATCTCCCTCTATCAGGCTCCATTTTTTGCTTGCCATTTATTTCCTCCTCAACTGGTAGAAAGCATCAACGTAGCAAATGGGGTTTCCTAGATACTTTCTTATTCTGCAGGTTAATTGAATCAAGGCAAAACTTAACTACATTTAAGAACAAAACATCATTTTTATGCCCAGGCAATTTCACAGGAGAGAGACAAGAATGTATTCTATTTGCTTCCAGGAATTTTAAGTGAAAACTTGCTGTTGTTCATCTGTCAGTCAGCCTTTTGTCCCTGTGGCAAAATACCTGACCTAAGCAACTTAAAGGACAGGCTTACTTTTGCTCACGGTTTCAGTTTTCGGTCCGAGGCCTGCTGGCTTCATCACTTTGGACCTGAGGCAAGGCAGGACCTCATGGCAGCCGGGAAGCAGAGGGAGAGACAGGAAGGGACCAGGGATGGGATCCCCCCTTCAGAGGCCCATCCCCAGTGACCTCCTTCCTGCAGGCAGGCTCACTGAGCTGTGAACTCACCAATGGGCTAATCCACCTGAGGTCCTCAGCCTCACCATCCAGTTACCCCTACAGCACCACCAGCTGGGGACCACGCCTTCAGCATGTGCACCATCTAGGGAGCTTCCATATCCAAACCACGTCGTTATCTAACCTCTCATCCTGAACCACTGAACCCTTCACTGGGTTAAAACTGAGGAAGCCGTTTCATATGCTACCCTCTGAACACTAAAAAGACAGCATCTTCCCTTAAAAGATGCCCTTGTTTACGTGGCTGGAGGGGCAATGTAATTTCTCTCTCATTGTGCTCATAGAAATCACAGATCTAGAAATGAGTCTGTAACATTCAGAATGAAAGAAATCGGTTTATCAAAATGTATTATTGGAACTGGCATTTGAAAAAATTTTTCTATAGGGTTGTAAATCAGTGCTCTGAGCAATCACTGCTTTGTATTTGTTCAGTTTCTTAAGTTTAGATAAATACAGTGAGAAAATAGTGATGGATATATGGACTAATTATAAGGTGCTATGTTCACTTTGGTATGATCATTAATGGTTTATTCTTTCTAATTAATGTCATATGCACATAGGTCATATGATTCATGATCCAATGCCATTTTGAATACCACTGACTGAATTCTTAAGCAGTACATTTTTTCAGGATTAATAGGAACTCATTTTCTAACCTATGCCTTTTTTACTTCACTGTAATTACAGAAGGAAAATAAAATCCAGGTCCTCACTCAGAACACCACCACCATCTAGGGGCCATTCCCTTAATTGCAAGCTCTTCCTGTTAAACCACAGAAAAGTCTTCAGGAACCAGATTTCAGTTTGCAGAGGTTAAATGATTTGCCCAAAGCTACTTGCAAAGCCTAAAGCAAAATCTAACTCTACAGATGTCTAATCCAATACTTTTTACATTTTTATGCTAAAATGATACATTTCTCTTTAGCAGCGAAACAAGTTGTTTCTTCTGCCCTATAAAAGTTGCAACTTCTCACATGATTTTAAAAGAGTTACACACGGCACTTCTGTGACCCCAGCACTTGGGAAGAAGAAGCAGGAGGACTGCCAGCTTGAGGTCCTCCTGGGCTACACAGCAAGACCCTGCTCAAAAAACTGAAGAAAGTGAGAAGGGGGGAAAGGAGGTAGGGGAGAGAGGAAACAGGGAACACAGTAGCTTTGAATTTTTCTTCCAAGAGGAAATGCCTGTCAGCTTCTCAGTTGTATGTAGACAATTTTCATTGACTTCACCTAGCAACTCAAACATCAGTTGATTCATTAATGGAGATTTCCTTTGCTTGTAATATTGGATCTTATAAAGTGTGCCTGTAGGCCTGTGTTCTTACTAACAGCAAGCCCTCTCAAGCCTAGAGGTTAAATGATTTCCCAGGGTGACTGGCAGAGCCAATACGTTTCAGAGAAATATAGCCCAGAATGAGTCTAGGACACAATCTGGATGTGTTTTGTTGAACCCAGGGCCTTGCACATACTTTGCAAGCACTTTACCACTGAGCTGCACCCCAGCCCATTTTTTGTTTTTTATCTTGAGTCTGGGTTTCACTAGGTTACACAGGCTGCCTCTGGCCTTGAACCTGAGATCCTCTTGTCTCCACCTCCCAAGTTGCTTGGATTACAGGTGTGAGCCACATGCCCTACTCATTCTGGATGTTTCTAAAGGAATCCTCAACTTACATATTCCATGGATTGTTTAAGTACTCCAAAATAGGCAATAATTTGATGAAATATTTTTAGAATAACCCAAATTCATTATTCATAAAGTAATATACTGGTTATCTGTCTACCTTTAACAAAATTGACCAACAGTCTTTTTTGTCTTTTTGAGACAGGGTCTTGCTCTGTAGTTCAGGCTGGGCTCAAATGTGCTATCCTCCTACCTCAGGTGCTTGGATTACAGGTGTGTGCCACCACACCCAGCTAACCAATAATCTTTAGTCTTTATTTATTCTTTCTTCCTTTCCTCCCCCTTCCCATCCTCTCCCCTCACTTGACCCCTCATCCACTTTTCTCCCCCTTCTCCTCCTACTTCTCCTCCTCTACTTCCAAACCCAGAGCCTTGAGCATGCCAGCCAGATACTCTCCTACCACCGAGCTACATCCTCATTATTTCTTCTTTGCAATTAAAGGGCCCGGTATTGTGGCACACACCTAGTATCCCAGCACCCAAGAGGCTGAGGCAGGGGATTAATGCAAGTTTGACGCCAGCCTGGGCTACACAGTGAGACCATGTCTCCAAAACAGGAAACAAAAACAAAAGAACATTTGTATTATTGTTTTATACTCATATTAAAGTACCTTGTTGAATAGAGAGCCCTAACTCAAAAACCACCGCATTGTTCTTCACGCCCCCAAGTGGCCAACAGCTGAAGAACTGTTCCTTCCCAAGGGCCTCAGAGCATTTTAACTCTCCAGTTCAGTACTACACTAGGACGACTCCATGCCAGCGGACAGTACTGCCTTCTCTGGGATGTGTGAAGGTGTCACCAGTCTTTAAAAATACACACAGAGTGATGAAAATGTAACCAATCATCTGTATACACCGAGCACTCTGCAGCTAAATGAATGTGGAGACCAAACAGGACTGCCTCTCTGCTGGGCTCTGAGCAGGCCCAGAGGCCCCTGAAGTGAGAGGTGGATGAGGCTAGAAGTGAACAGAGAAGTAAGGCAGGAAACAGTGCACACCAGTGATCCTCCTACCAGGTGGGATGGCCGCCCCCACGCACGTGGGCCAGGCTGTTACCTGCTGGATGGATGGGTACATGGCTTCCAGAGCATACTCCAGTTGATGCTTAGAAACTGATGATTTGTGGGGAGGATGGGAGTGGTGATGGGACCATACAAGAAGCTAAGGACCTGCCTCGGGGACAGTGGGAATCAGGACCACGTGCTCAAGTCGGGCTGCTGTCTCCTCAAAGAGCACCCAGATCACTCAAACTCGGGCCTCACCGCAGAAAGTGAGATTTCTCTCTTCAGGATTTGCAGTGAGGATCACTACCACCCGGCCACCAAAGGTAATGTTACCATGACCACTGGGGTGTTGGACACCATGCCCAGGTCCAGCTGCATCACTCCTGGCGGTGATGCCCAGGCCACACATGCAGCTCAGGTCCTGGATACCATGGAGGCCAAGAAGCCCATGCCAGGAAAAAAAAAATGTTGGTTTGGTTCCAGACCTGAGGAAACGTGAAGAGGTGAGTTCAGTGTGTGAAGTATATCCCAGAGTGGGGCAGTCGGACACAGTGCTCCACGGTGCAGTGAGTCTGTGACTTAGGTGGCTAGACCTGTTTTTTTACATAAAATGCATGGATGGTGAGTAACTAGTTCTGTGACTTTCAAGAATTATATATAGTCATGCAACCATCAGGCAATATCTAAAATATTTCTGTCATTCTAGAAAGTCCCTTCATATCCCCTCCCAGTCAGTCACTACATCCTGCTCCACCCCTCCAAAGACAACCACTGTTCTGATTTCTATCACTACGCATTAATTTTGACTGTGAATGGACTTCAGTTAAATGGAATCCATCATATGCGTTCTTCGTCTTTTGCTCTGCATCATACTTTTGAAATTTGCCCATTTTGCTGTCTCAGTTCATTCCCTTTTACACTGAGCACATCAACATATGAATACCACAATTTATCTATTTTCCTGTTAGTTTTTTCCCAGTTGCTAGCTACTATGAAATTTACCAGTATGAATTTCAGGCGAGTTTTTTTGTGAGTGTAGCATTTCATCTCTCTTGAATAAATACCTTATTGTGTTGTTAGGTGCCATCAAGTCAGCTCTGACTCACAGCAACCATACATACACCAGAATGAAACACTGCCATGCATTGGGCCATCCCTGGCACTGTGTCTGTGTTCCTCTGCTATTCATACGGTTTTTAGTGGCTGTTTCTGGAGTGGGCTGCCAGGTCCTTCTATTTTTGTGATGGTAGAGATCGAACCCAGGGCCTCAAAGAGTGCAGAGCAGCACTCTACCAACTGGAATAAGTACCTAGGCATTAAAATATTATGTCAAAGCCAGGCATGGTATAGTCCCAGATACTTGGGAGGCTGAGGCAGAAGGATCACTTGAACCCAGAGTGTGGGACCAGACTGGGCAACATAAACATAATAAGACTCAATCTCTTAAGAATAATAATAATTAATTAGGTCATGGAGTAGATATATGTTTCATTTTATAAGAAACTCCCGGTTTTCCAAAGTGGTTATATCATTTTACACTCCACCAGCAATGTGTGAGAGTTCCAGTTGCTCCACAACCTTAACAACAGTTGATTTTATCAGTCTGTGGGTATTGTCTGTGTCAGCTAGTGTAGTCAGTGATGTTTTCTTTTGACATAAAACAATTACAGTATCACAGACTTTTAGTTGCTCAGCCAACACTGAGCCACCAGAAACTCGTTACCCTTTGTGGCTGTCACACTGCATTGTCTTATCATAGCATTATACATGTGTCAGTAAGCTTTCCATTACTCTAACAAGTACCTGAGATCAACAATGTAGGAGGAAGAAAAGTTTATTTTGGCTCAAAGTTTCAGAGGTTTCAGCCCATGGTCAGTGGACCCACCTCATAAAGATTCAACTACCTTCCAATAGCACTGTGGGCTAGAATTCAATCCTTTAAGACCTGGGTCTTTGGGGGGCATTTGAGATCCAAATTATAGCAACATCTAATAGAATTACCTATTAAATTTGTGTAACTGGGTATTTAATGATAAGGAGTTATTGAAGTTTGGAAGTGTGTTAAGGGTGTGGTTTCTTTTTGAAAAACTTTATGATTATGAGTTTATTAGGGCTTCCTACAGGGGCATGAGCCACCCCAGGACAGCCTTTACATACGTCTCCACCAACAGGAGCTATATTTTGTTTTACAGAATCATTTTAGCTGAGCGCCATAGCACACACCTGCAATCTTAGTGACTCAGGAGGCTGAGGCAGGAGGATCGCAAGTGTAAGGCCATAGGCAGCCTGTGCAACGTTAGCGAAACCTTGTCTCAAAAATAAAAATAAAAACAGGCTGGGATTGCAGCTCAGTAGTGGAGCATTCTACGGTCAAAACCCCAGTACTGGAAAAAAAGTCATTTAAAAAAGTTCAAGATTGCTATAGTCTCCATTCTGTGGTACTATTGGGAGGTGGCGGATTCTTTAAGAGGTGGGGCCTCCTGGAGGAAGTTAGGTCATAGGGGCTGTGTCCTTGAAGGGGCTACTGAGACCCCAGGCCCTTTCCTTCTCAGTGCTTCCTGGCTGCCATGAGGTGAGCAGCCGTCTCTGCCACTTATTGCTGCCATGATGTCGTGTGCCACCACCACAGGCCTGACGGCTGTGGGGTCAAAACACTACCTCGGAAACCATAGCCAAATTAAACCTTTCCTCTCTAAAGATGATTACCTCGGGCATTTTGTCAAAGTGACAAAAAGCTGACCAATACATGGTGAAACACTTACATTTGATAATCAGATTTGCTTCAGAATAATCAGGAAGAGGGTGTCAGGAAGCCAGGTGTGGTGGCACACACCTGGAGTCCCAGTACTCAGGAGCTGAAAGCAAGAGGATTGTGAGTTTGAGGGCAGCCTGAGCTACATACCAAGGCCCTGTCTCAAAAACAGGGAGGATGGGGAGGTAGCTTAGTGATAGAGAGCTGGCCTAGACAGGGCCCTGGATTTGATCCTCAGGCCTCCAAAAAAAAAACCAAAAACCAAACAAAAACCAAACAACAACAACAAAAACAACTACATAGTGCTTGATGTTTTACCCAACTTGTAAACTAAAATGTTAGCTGCCACGGTCTCATGGACACTGGCAAAGGACATAATGCTGCTGGACCAGAAGGACTTACCACTCAGTCGAAGTAATGGCTGAGTTTTATGATTTTTTTTTTTTTTTAAATACTTGGGGGTTGAACTCAGGGCCTCATGCATGCAAGTGCTCTACCACTTGGCTGCACCCCCAGCCCACCTTTTACTTTTTATTTGGAGACAGCGTCTTGCTGTGTTACACAGGCTGCCTCTAGCCTTGAACTTGAGATCCTCCTACCTCTGCCTCTCAAGTTGCTGGGATTACAGGTGTGCACCACGTCAGGCAGCTAGTTTCTTGTGCATTTGTGTCCATTTACCATGCCCTGTAGGTCCCAAGGAGGTGGTGCTGAGGTTCCCCTGTGCAGTGGGTTGCTCTACAGGAGAGAAACATGAAGATTTTCCGCTGCTGCGGCAAGCAGAAGCAGGCCTGCTGTCAATCCTAGAGGAGACGTTACCTCATCCCTCAGGGCTGCTCACAAGGATTCACATGCCCAAGGAGAGGCCCAGGTAAAGAGCGGCCAGGGAAGCGCATTCTTGGCACAGTCAGTAGGGACAGGCAGGGAAGCTGGGTCTGAGGCAGTTGCCTCTCTCATAGGTCGTCCTCAGCCTTACACTGCTGGTTGGGCTGCTACTCCAGCTGCCCCTCGGATCTAGCCAGCAGAGGCTCGGCCATCCACCCCGTCTGTCTCACTAGGGCTGACTCAGTAAGACTCAGACACAGGAGGCCTGCCTGTAGGCTTGGCCTCAGTCACGCTCTCCAGGGTCCCAGATAGCACACCGGGAAGAACTCCCAGCGGGACCACAGGTCTTTTAGGCAACCACGAGGTCTTCTAAGGCCGGGCTGTTACTTATTACGACCTGCACAAAGAAGTCAAAACTGATCTGCTCATCTGTGATGTCATGTCAGTAATTACGGGGACAGTAGATGGAGCAAATAGCAAACAAACTCTATCCTCAATGGAGAGGAACCTCATGGTCTGTGTTTTCTCCCACATACAAAAACGTGGGGCACAAGCCTAAAAACCGAAAAGAGCACAAGCCACTTGTTAAGCCTGATTTGTATCATCAATATATTGAAGTCACAGGCAGTATCAACAAATAGTTGCAGCTTCAGTTGCCTATGTGACCCTACCCAGGGCCACTCAGACACTGACGACACATCAGTCAGAACCAAGGTTGTCGGTCCCTGTACCCATGCACATTTGGATTGGACAGCTGCCCAGAAGAGCAGTTCAGGATGGGCCCTGTCTACAGAGCTTTTCTGTGTTCACAGGTCACGAAGCTCCTTCTGATTCAGGCAGTGGTTTGGGACCAAGAACAGTGGTTCTAACCAGGAGCATTTCTGCCCCTTGGGATATTTGGCAATGTCTAGAGACATCTCTGTCACAGCTGAGGGAGAAGGTGCTAGGGGTGGAGGCCAGCGATGCTGCTAAATACCCTGTGGTGTGCAGGACGACCACCGTGACTCACCTGGCCTAAGATATCAGTAGTGCCAAGGTTGAATCCCTGATCTAGGGAGCAAATTGGGCCAGGTGCCAGGCTTGGTGCTTTCCTCCACTGCCACTGAAGTGGTACCTGTAACTTTAACGATATTTTCTTCCACATAGACCATTTTTTCTGATGGTTACCTAAGGGGCCGTGGAGAGGAGGAAATCCCTTTCTGAGGACTGTCATTCAGGGACCCAGTTTCCTTACCCAGGTGGATGGAGCAGGAGGGGCGGGTGATACAGTTGGAAACCTCTTTGAAATGCAACAGTGTCAGCTATCTGGATGGTGGTGATGGTGATTGTTAGGTGCTGTTGATTTGGTCCCACTCATAGTGACCCTGTGTACACCAGAAGGAAACACTCCCCAGCACTATGTCTGGGCTTCTCTGCTATTAGGATTTTTGATGGTTGATTGTTTTGGGATTGTTTCAGGATTGGGCTTTCTCCCATCCTTGATTGGGCCAGGTCGTTCTCCCATTTTTATGGTGCTGGCGACTAAACCCAGGGCCTTAGAGCACACAGGTCAAGCACTCTATCAACCGAGCTAAACCCCAGCTTCATCTGGATGGTAGGAAATGTGAAATATTCATCAGATTTGATCACTTTTGGATCACTGCTGGGTTGATTTTGTGACAAAAGCCATCCCACAGTCACACTGCAAGTGGTCTCCAAGACACAAAACCTGACACTTCAGTTTCAAGAGCTAGTAACACTTGTCTGGGCAAAGTCGGTTGATTAGAGTGGAATAGAAACAACCTAAAAATGTGTGAACAGTGGCAAGGCACCATTAGTCATTCTGAGAGAAGGCCAGAGGTCCTTCGTCGTCCATCTCCCAGGAACAAGTGGGGCGAATGCATCTCCAAGACAGCCATGCATGGGAAAGAATTTTTTTTTTTTTTGCGGTAGGTACTGGGGATTGAACCCAGGACCTCACACCTGCATGCTCTGCAAGTGCTGGACCACTGAGCTGCGGCCCCAGCCCTTTTTTTTTTTTTTTTTTTTACTTTTACGCAGACTGCCTCTGGTCTCGAACTTGTGATCCTCCTGCCTCCACCTCCCAAGCTGCTGGGATTATAGGCGTGCACCACCGCACCAATGGGAACAAATTCTTTACTGTGTGTCGTCCATGCTGGTGCATGCACTGCAACCATGTGGACAGTCTTGGTGGGGCAGAATTATCAGCAACTTGAATCCAGGGTCTCCTGAGATGACCAGTTTGTACTGCCAGCCACAATTTACTTCCAGTTTGCAGCCCTCAAAAGAAGTGTCCTTGATCTGCCTGTTTTGTACCCTTTGAAGTGGCAGACCAGGTGGATAGGCCATTGGCAACAAAGGGCAAAAATCTAACAAGGTTCATCCCAGGGAATACTGACCGCCTAGATCTTTGTGAACAACAGTGAATTCTGTGCACTGTACAGTGGCCATGCTCACTCTAGTCTGCATGGCTGCTGTCATGGTTTGAATACAAAATGTCCCTCAAAGGTTACATGCTTTAACATTTGGTCCCCAGCAGGTTGTGCTGTTTGTGGGGGCTATGGAAGTTTGGGAAGTGGGACTCAGCTTTGCCAAAGTGGTCACTAGGAGGTCTTTTACTCAGACCCTTGGCCTCAGTCACTTGCTCTCTCCTGCCCCATGATGCCATGAGGTCGGCTGCCACAGGCCCTGTCGCCTTTCGCACCGCCATTATGCACTGATCTTCTGGGCGCTTCCAACAGACCTTTCCATCCATAAGCTTGTTTGGTTAGTTTTTCTGCTGCAGTGACAATGGCTTTACTAACACAGAAAGTCATTATCAGAGAATGGGGTCATTGCTGTGCAGAAACAACCATGTGGTTCTTAGGCCATTAGAACTTGTTTGCAGAGGGAATTTGGAAGAGTTTGTGGGCAAGAGAAGCCCTGGAGGGCTTGAAGTCCTGTTCTGATCACAGTAAGGAAGACCAACAGAAATGCAGATGGGACTCAGCATTTTAGAGCAAAATAAGGATTCTGTTGGCCCTATGAATAGCAGAGAAGCACTAATGTCGTGCTGGGCATGGCACAGCATCGGGAGTGTTTCATCTTCTTGTACTTAGGGTCACTCTGAGTCAGACCCAACTCAAAGACACCTAACAACAAAAAATTGACCATTGGACCAGAGGTAATTCATGTTACATTCTAGTAAAGAGAATGTCCATATTTTCTCCATGCCCCAAAGATGTAAGTGAGGCTGAATTTAAAGGTAATGAACTGATTAACTTGGCAGAGGAAATACAAGGGTGCTGAGATCTAGGAGGCATGGCACGGTTGTTGCTTGCTGCCTTTTAACAAGATCTATGGAAAATGGAAGAACAGGAAGATCTGAAAAATGTACAGTTTAAAGAGACAAAAAGCCATGGTGGTGACACAGTTTTTCTAAAGTTACTTCAAGCATGCCCTGTTTGGGCAAGCAATTATTAAAGAGATAAGCACCATTAAAGAGAACAATCGCCTGCAGCCATAGCCCTGTGGCATCGGATCCCATTAGATCTTAGAAGCTAAGCAGGGTCGCCCCTGGTTAGTCCTTGGATGGGAGACCCCTGGGAACACCAGGTGCTGTAGGCTTGGGAGATGGATCTGGCAACCCACTCCCAAAAATCAGTCCGCCATTGAAAACCCTATGAAGAGCAGAGAAGCACTGACAATAGTGTTTCCCCTGTTGAGCCATTATGAGTCAGATACTGACTCCATGGCACCTAACAACAGAGAATAAAGTTGGCCTGGAGGCAAAGAGTGGCCAGACCCCTCCCATCTAAGACCTCAGGGTTTAAAACAATCCAATTAAAAGGACAATGAAAGGTGAATGTCTCTGGGACACCCTGCTGGAAAGAGGCCACCCAGGAAAATGGTTTCTCTGGCTGGACATAGAGGCCAACGCTGCAGCTGTAGTTCGGAAGGGCCCAGCTACCCCTCAAGTGAGCAGCAACTCTTGCCATCAGCCACATGGTACTGGTTTCTCAGGCATAAATACAAGCATTAAGGGGTCACAGAGGCAGCCACCAAGGTTCCAGAAGATAACCTTCAAGGCCAGGCCATGTCTACTAGGGTTGGATGCAGAGATCCATGAAGGGTTGGTATGTGAAGCCTTACAGGTGGAGCCTGAGCACCAGTGGAGACCCCAGGATGTTGGAGATGGGAGCACTGTGAAATGCTTGTCGAGGAAAGCTGCTGGCAAAAAGTGGAGCCAGCCCAGGGGGGCCATTGGTGCCGAAATTGGCAGGGTTAGAGGTGGAGCTGTACTAAGCCTGTTTGAGCTCAGTTAACACCAGACACCACATACCAAATGCCAGATGTCACTTGTGCCAGATGCCAGACTTGAACCAACAGGATTTGTTTGTCCAGTGGGATCTCTTTCCTTTTTGTGCCCGTCCCTCCCTTTTGGAATAGGAAGGCTTACTATGTGTCATTTTATGTTGGAAGTTACGCTTTGTTTTGCAGAGGCCCACGGCTAAGTCTGCCTTGAGTCTCAGTGGAGGCTTGGACTCTTAAGCACTGTTGAGACTCTTAGGACTATTAAGACTGGACTAAATGCATTTTCTTGGGAGAAGGACCTGGCAACCCCCTCCCAAAAGTCAATCTGCCATTGAAAACCCTATGAACAGCAGAGAAGCACTGACAATAGTGTTTCCCCTGTTGAACAGAGGGTCGCTATGAGTCGGATACTGACTCGACGGCACCTAACAACAACAAATGCATTTTGCATTATGAGATGGTGTGGATCTTTGGGGACTAGGGGCAAAGTGTCGTGGTTTAAATATAAAATGTCCCCCAAATGTCACGTGCTTCTGATCCTCAGCTGATGTGCTATTTGTGGAAGTCAGGGAACTTAGGGAGGTGGGACTCTGCTTTGTGGAAGTGGTCACTCAGGGCAGGCCTTCAGAGGATTTTACCTAGATCCTTGGCCCCAGTTGTTACTTTCTCCTGAGGTAGTGGACCACAGGCCCTCCTACCTGCCAGCTGCCCTGCAGCCATTATGGGCCGATCCTCTTAACTGAGTTTCTGATAAAACTTTTTCCTCCCTAAGCTTGTTTCCGTTGTTTTTTTGCTGTAACAGATGACTAACACAGCTGGTGCTGCAATTAGACAAGCACAACAGCACAACGGATGCCAGCAGCTTTTACTTTAGTTGAGCCATCAGTGGGTTGGGCCCAGTTATGTAAGGGATCTGGCAAGTGACAGCCCCAGTAGCCCACAGGCTCAGGTATACTGCACGCAGTGAAGTGGGAGAGAAACAGTTTCCCAAGATTCGTTTCAGCTGGCGACAGTTTGGGCCTGGAATGCCTCCCAAAGGCCCAGGGTGCTATGGTCAAGTATTAGAGCCCTTAGGAATTGAGCTAGTGGGAGGTTTTAGGTCACAAAGGGCATGACTTCGGGGCATTGTGGCTCCCTGTTCTTTTGCACACAGCCAGAGGGAACATTGTGGGTCCCTCTTCTCTTACACACAGCCAGAGGGAACAGGCCTCCTCTGCCACGCTGTCCTGTGCTACCACAGGCTCCAAACAGTGAGGCCAGTAGGTGGTGAAAATTGGTCAGACTGAAACCTCCAAAACTGTGAGCCAAAAGGGACAGCTGACTAACATACCACTTCATCCAAAATCAGGATGAGGCCAAGGCTGCTGTGTGCTAGAACATCCTATTTTCACTTGACCTGCAAGGTCTGTTGAGGCACGTACCCAACACCTCCAATAAGGTGTTGCACTTCATTTAGGTGGCAGTGGGTTACAAACAGGGGTTTCCTCCACTGTCAGGATCACCCTCACAGTCCCAAGAGACTGTATGTGATGAACAGTTTGTTCTATTAACACTTTTCAATAGTAACAGTGCCCTAAATGGGAGCATCGCCTCTGAAACCTTATATATTTAGTGCACAAACATGTACCCATCAATCCGACATTTAGCATTGGAAGCCAGAGGCAGTGTGGCATGTCTGCAATCCCAGCTACTCAGAAGGCTGAGACAGAGGCAGGCTGTGCAACTCAGCAAGACCCTGTCTCAAAACAATAAAAAAGGGGCTGTGGGGAGGGCTCAATGGTAGAGCACTTGCCTAGCATGCGTGAGAAATGGAACTCAAATTTCACAGGCACCAAGAGATTTTCAGGTATAAAGTACACTGAAAAACTATCGCCATGCAAGAACTCAAGAGAATACTGTTGTCATGAGAACCTTCTGAGGAATCTACCAGAGAACAAGTTGCAGCTGAAATAACTGGGGAGCCATCAACCTAAGGACCGACGGTGAACATTAAATACAAGACTGAGACCCACTGAAGGCTCAAAGGGAAGAGAGCACTAAGTAATGGCCCTCTGCTCAAGCAATGGTGACCTGGTAGAACTTTAAAAACTGGGAAGCTGGGCACGGTGGCGCATGCCTGTAATCTCAGTGACTCAGGAGGCAGAGGGAGGAGGATCACAAGTTCAAGACCAGAGGCAGTCTGCGTAATTTAGCAAGACCATCTCAAAAAAATTAAAAAATGGGTTGAGGGTATAGCTCCGTGGTCAAAGAGTGCAAGTGCAAGGCCCTGGGTTCAACCCTCAGTCAGATGGGAGAGGGGAACGCTCATAGGGAAAGATGGGGCAAGCACATGCCAGTGTTGTCTCCCTAGCACTTTCCCACCAATTGTGCACACTGAAGAAACCAAAGCTAGCTTCAAATCAGCATTAGTTTTGTTGTCTTGATTACAGAACCTTTGGTCTTCCTATGAAAGACTAATGTAAAATGGTACAAGTAGAAACAGAAAAAAAAATCTAGATACTAAAACGGCAAGTTTGTAATTACTATTACAAGATGGGTTGTTAACCACCTTCAAAGTTAGTGTACAAAAATGTAACTATTAAATACAAACAAGCCAAACAATTTTCAAAAAAATAAGTAAAACACATACTCTTCTTGGAAACTATTTCAACTGAACCCTTCTAAAAGTAGAGTCCTATGCCAGTCCCTGTTCAGAACTATAGCAGATTAGAGTTCAATTACTAGTTATACCTTATTAATAATGTCCAGCCTCAAGGCATCAAGAGGAAAACCACCATTTATGTTAATTCCTGATCTTAATTCCTGCTCTTTGGACTCAACATCTGCCCAACCTAGGAAGGAAGCCAGTAATTTGGGACTCACGTCTACAAACTTAAGTGAGCTATTAGTAGGAATACTAGGACATTCGCTTCTCCAGAGACATTAATAGGGTGCATCACTCATTCCCTTTTTCAACTAGTTTTGAACTCCTAGGCACTGGGGATACAGCAGTGAAGGTGACTCTCCAAATGCCCAGTCCTTATGGGACTTTTCTACTAAACACAAACTGGAAAACATAGGCGCGCAGGAAGGTGGCGTGCAATTTTTAACAGGATAGACTTGTATCATTAGGGCCTACGGAGACGTGACAATGACTTGAAGGAGAGAGCCCTGTGGCCAAGGGAAGAATATTCCAAGCACAGGGAAAATAAGCCTAAAACCTCAAAGTGTACCACGCTCATTAAGGAACACTGAAGACTGAAGAGTTAAGAGGACTGGCACAGTGGTGCAAGCCTGTAATCCCAGCGACTCGGAGGCAGAGGCAGAAGGATTGCAGTCTTCAGGCCAGAGGCAGCCTGCATAACTTAGTGAGACCCTGTCTCAATTTAAAAAACAAGAAATGGTCTGCGGATGCTGCTCAGTGGTAGAGTACTTTCAAAGTATGTGCAAGGTCCTAGGTTCAGCACCCAGTACTGGGGGGAAAAAAAAGACAAGGCAGGATCACATGGACTGAGTGAAGGGATCTCCCCAGGAGACAGGAAGATCAGGTGGGCAGTAAAAATCCAAGTGGCAATGAAGGCTTTTGCCAAGGAACAATACAGATAGTAAAAATTAGACAAGATTACAGCTATATTTTGAATCAACTATGAAGTTAGTCTACAAGCATACCACCCTGGCTTCCTGTCTCTTCAGATCTCTGAAGCTAATCAGGGTGTCTGGTTAGTACTTGGATGGGAGACCACCTGGAAATACTGAGTGCTGCTGCTGCTGTTGTTAGGTGCCATCGAGTCAGTATCTGACTCACAGTGACTCTGTGTACAACAGGCGAAACACTATTGTCAGTGCTTCTCTGCTGTTCATAGGGTTTTCAATGGCAGATTGATTTTTGGGAGTGGGTTGCCAGGTCTGTCGCCCATCCAACTACCAACAAGGCCCCATCCTGCTTAGCTTCTGAGATCTGACAGGATCAGATGCCACAAGGCTACAGCTGCAGGCACTGAGTGCTGTAGGCTTGGGAAAAGGACCTAGATGCCCCCTCCCCAATCAGCCACTGAAAACCCTATGAACAGCAGAGAAGCACTCACCACAATGCTGGGAGATAATCCTGGATCTTGAGAATAAAAACTAATTAAAACAAAGAAACTTGAGTTATCTAGGGAAAACAGAGGTAAATTGCCAAAGACCAAGCTCTAGGGTACTCCAAGAACATCAACAATGACAACTTTCTTAGAATGGTGGTGGTGGTGAGGGGAAACCTGGCCGCAGCAGTCAAGTACAATGAGGGCTGAACCAGTGGTAGAATATTTGCCTTGCACATGGCCTGGGTTCCATCCCCACAACCACTAAAAAAAATCATACTAGGTTATGTAAACATACCAAATTATATGACAGTTCCATTGAACTTTGCTGTATGGGAGTCGAGCAGGGTACTGTGGAAGGGCACAGTGGAGGATCTGCCCACGAGACAGGTAGGAGTACAGAAAGTGCCAGTTACTGAGGCAAGGACTCATTCACGCAAAAGGCTATGGTGATGCATTCCCACAGCCAATGAGCTGCAGAGAACAAGGCAGCAGGATGGCAAGTTTGAGGTCAGCCAGGGCAACACTTATTGGGAGGACCCAGCAGACCACTCCCAAAACAATCAGCCACTGAAAACCCTATGAATAGCAGAGAAACACTGGCAATAGTGCCAGGCATGGCACAGAATCAGGTAGTGTTTCGTTCTGTTGTACACAGGGTCACTATGAGTCAGACCCGACTCGATGGCACCTAACAGTGGTATCTAATGCTCAAATGGAAAAGGCTGCCCTAGCACAATCTATCCAATGACAGGATATAAATGCAAACACACAGATGGTAGAGTAGAAGGAATGTACATCTGTGAGGTTTTATCACCTACTGACATAAAACAGGATTGGGTAACTGGAGGGAACGAACACTGGTAGCAGGCAGCAAAAACGCCCATTTGTTAACAGACCAGTTAACTGTCTTTTTTTTAACCTATCCTAATTTAGCTTATATCTACTCACTTTACTATATAGTTGCTAGAGGCATCTGTATTAAAAACCAAACAAAAAAACCTTAGGACCAGCGATGTAGCTCATGAGTAGGGTGCTTGCCTAGCATATGCAAACCCCTGTGTTCAGACCCCAGCACCACACATACACAGAAAACTATAAGTAATTTTCATTATTCAGTCTAGCACAGTGGTTCTCCTAGACCATCAGCACTACCTGAAAACTTGTTAGAAATGCATATTTTCAGGCCTCACCCTATAACTACTCAATCAGAAACATGAGGACAGGAGCCAGGCGCAGTGGCAGGTGCCTGTACTCCTAACAACCTGGGAGGCAGAAGCAGGAGGAACTCAAGTTCCAGGCCAGAGGCAGCCTGCACAACTTAGTGAGACTCTATCTCAAAATTTCAAAACAGAGCTAGGGGCTGGTAGAGCATTTGCAAAATATGCATGAGGTCCTGAGTTCAATCCCAGTACCGGACCCCTCAAAAACAAAAACAAACAAAAGCAACAACAAAAAACTTGAGGACAGAGTCCAAAAAAGTTGTAACCAACCTTCCAGATGGTTTGTTGTTGTTGTTAGGTGCCCTCGAGTAGATATCTGACTCATAGCGACCCTCATAGGGTTTTCAATGGCTGTTTCGGGATTGCCTTGGGAGTGGGTTGCCAGGCCCTTCTCCCATTTTTGCGGTGCTGGGAATTGAACTCGGGACCTTAGAGACTGCAGCGCAGCTCTACCAACTGAGCTAAATCCCAGCCCTCCAGATGGTTTAAGAACCATCAAAAATGGGTGAGGATGTAGCTCAGTTGAACAACACTTAACCTGTGCACAAGGCCCTGGGTTCAAACACTAGCAAAATAAAGACACCCAGTCTCCGTCTCACCATGTGACATCCTCAGTCACACCATGATCCAGCAAATGCTACGTGGAACACTAGTACCACCTCCAAAACTATAAGTACAATTAAACAAACAAAACCCCCAAACCCTTAGAGCATGTCATGAAAGGAGTTCCTTTCAATAATTATCTGTACATTTCCAAATCATGACAGCTTTAAATGGTGTGGTACCTTTCTAACCACATAATGGATGACATGCACACAATAAAAGGCCATAATTCACCAAACCACATCAGGAGTGAACAAAGTTGCCAGGCTGTCAGATTTTAAAAGAATGTTCAGAAGCACACCATCACAAATAGGAGTTTTATTTGTTGCTACTGAAAATCTGAATTTTAAACGGATTCTTGGACTGGTGGTTCATACCCATCAGCTCGTTCCACTTTAGCACCAGTCTCATCACCAGTAGCTTTTCCAGAACTACCACCTTCACCATGAAGCTCCATGAGTTTTCCCACTAAAATGAAGGAAAAAAAATCTTGTTACAGAGAATTGTACCTTGAAACAGTCTTCAATATATAGACAAGACAGACAAAAAAAGGCCATTATTTGGCCATAAAACAACAAAAATCCCACAATGTATTTGGCTCTACAATTTTTTCTTTCCAGAACCCTATGATTTCTCACTTACATTCAAACTTGGGCTTCTTCAGCATTTTTACTTTTCTAACGAAGACATCGTGCAGAGGATAAATAGACTGGCAAGCCTTCTCTATGTCTTTTCCAATGCTATCTGGAATTCTGTAAAACACCAGTAATGGTAAATTAGTTTAAAAAACAAAACAAAATGCATTTTTTTCTCCCCACATATAAAAATAAGCCATTTCCTTTAAATAGAAAACAGCCTTAGAATAAATCTGTATTTTACAACTCATTTAATCCACAGATATCCTAAAACAGACTATTATCCCTTTACAGGCAAAGGACAGATTATCTCAATTATGCATCTAGCTAGTGACAAACTACTATGTAATGGTTCTGAGTCTGAGTCTTACGCCTTTTCCATTACACTGTCTTAGCCATCTGTATACTGCATGGGAACATCAGAAAAATGTAAGTTATCACTGGACATCATCTGGGACCGAAACATTTTGTCATCATGCATTCCCATACATTATTACCTATAGAAAGTTTTATCTGTTCAGTGTATTTTCTAAGTCACCGAACATATCTGTCCTTTAAGTCTCATTATCTGTTGTGAGATGGCTTCTGCCCAAAAAAGATAAAAATATCACAATTACTGAGCACTTAACCTGTTTTCATTCCAAGAGATATAGCAAGGATATGCAAAATTCGAGATTCAGACAGAGGCCACCTTGTTTCATATGCTTTTCCTCGTCTGAGGGATGATCAGATACTGAGGACTATGTCGTCAGAAGAGAAACACTTACAACTTGTTAACAACTTCTTTCAAGTCATTTGTCTGCACCTCTCGTGTCATGATTTCCATCATCTTCTTCCGGATCTGGCGGACTTGTTGGTGCTGAGCATAAGAGGTCTTTCGTATCTGGTTGTTACGTTTTTTAGTAAAACCGACACAGAACAGACGAAGCAGATAACCATCGGTAGTCTTGACATCAACATGGGCTTCAATCATGGTCTAGAGAGAAAAAGATACAGTCAGAGGTTTTAATGTTAACACGTGTTTTGGGTTTTTCTCATTTTCTGGTACCAGGGTTTGAAGCCAGGGGCTTACACATGCCTTTTTGGGAGCACTCTACCACTGAGGTGCACCCTCACCTCATTTTTTACTCTTTATCTTGAGACAGGGTCTCCATAAACTACCCAGGCTGCCTCTGACCTCAAACTCACAATCCTCCTGACTCAGCCTCCCAAGTCACTGGATTACAGTAATGTGCCACTGTGCCCAGAAATATTCTAGCATTTTTACATCGGAATTTGATACAAAAATTGATAACATTAAGCCACACGCAGTGGCACATGCTTATAGTACCAGCAACTTGGGAGGCGGAGGCAGGAGAATCAAAAGTTGGAGGCCAGAGGCAGCCCATGTAACTTGGCAAAAATAAAAGGGCATGGGGTGCAGCTCAGTGGTAGAGTGCTTGCAAACTATGTGCAATGGCCTGGGTTCACGGTCTCAGTACAAAAAACACCTAGAATAGCAAATACTCATTTTGCAACACGAAGTAATATAAATGCCTTGTTTATA